>QJPP01003140.1:0-258529 GCA_003996215.1 Jaltomata sinuosa | reverse complement strand
TGCTTGGCCGGATCGGCGCCGGAGGAGGTACATACAGAGATACCATGGCACTTGAGATCTTCATGCATCATATCATTCATTGTTTGAGGCTCCACCCTTGTTTGCTGTTTGCTGATTGTACGCTCCGGTAGTATGGGATGCTGGAGGGTTTGTTTTCACTTGTTGTGTTCCTCGGTTGTATGGGCGGCCGGGGACTATAGTAGGACGTCGGACTATATTACTTACGCAATTATCCCTGGGTAATGGTTAAGAATGAAATCTCGAGTTACTGCTCAAACTGTTAGTTTCTGGATTGAGATTGATATGATTAGTTGAGCTTGATTCATGTCTCTGAGCATGCCTATTATTACTCTTCCTCTCTTCTTCTTACACTTGAGGTTATCGGTATACCGTCCATTTCGCAAACTTATTTTGCTATCACCGCTGCTTGCAAGAGACCCCAGGGCCAGTTGTTTCTATACTCATCTACGCTGTGCCCATCTCGTGTGCTATATTTCTGCTCCTGTACTAGCCTCACATGTTAAGGTTCTCGTTGATTCTCTCTGGCTAGTTCCTGTCTGTACCTTTCGTTGGATTCTCGTGACCTACTTGCTTCTATTTCTGTCTGTTACTCGCTTTTATCTTATATTTGCCCAGTCGGCCTATGATACCTACTGGGTACCTTATGCTTCGCATTTGGTGCTCACCCCTACCCCCTGCATCTTTGGGTGCAGATCCTAGCGTGGGCCATCGCCGTTAGATCGCTGTGATTCGTGCTTGGAGATCTGTTGGGGACTACTTCAGACTGAGGGTGAGCTCTTGGCGATCGGAGCTTAGCTTGAGTTTATCTTTTGCTTCATGTACTCTATTACCATTCAGAGACATCTGTATATATTGTTTTGGATCGTTTGCACTCTATGTATGTAGTTTTGGCTCTATACTATGATACCAGGTCTTGGGGTTTGATTTAGTTTCCGCATATGTATATATATACTCATGTTATCTATTCTAACCGCTTATTTGTTAGATAGTAGACCATTACTAACTGTCCTAGGCTACGGGAATTGGTTCGCCTACTGGGGGTTGTAGGTGCCATCATGACTGAGAAATCGGGTCGTGACAACTTGGTATCAGAGCTTTAGGTTCACCGGTGTCATCGGTATAGGATCCAATGTCTAGTAGAGTCCTGCGTATCTGGGCGGAGACGTCCGTACTCAATCTTTGGGAGGCTACAGTGACATTTTAGGAAATTTGACTCTTTCCTTGCTTCTGTGTCGTGCGTAGAACCCTTGAAGTTTCTGGAGATCTCATTTGTTCTACTTCATTCTTCCACAGATGGTTCGTATGAGATCATCGGCATCACGCGAAGATGAGCCTCCCACTCCAGCTAAGGGTCGAGGACGCCCTCGATCAGTGGCACCTGCTAGAGCTGCTAGGGTGGAGATAAAGCCCGAGCAGCATGTGGATCAGGGGGCAGCCCGGGCACCACCAGCTCCACCACCAGCTCCAGCACCAACTCCAGCACCAACTCCAGCACCAACTCCAGCACCAGCTCCAGTACCAGCTCCAGTGCCCACTTCTGTGCCAGCTCCAGCCGCATCTCAGTCTCCAGATATTCGGGGATTACTACTACAGCTTTTGGGTGTGATTGGAGAGCGGCCTTCTGAGGTAGCACAGACATCCGCTCAGGGGGCAATCCTGGGTGCAAAGAGCTTAGGAGCGCAGCCAGCTACTATGGCTCCCCGTGCGGAGGTCATTCCGGTTCCATCTGTTGCACAGCCTCTTGCTCCTCGCCCAGTTATGACAGCGATTCATAAGCAGAAGTCGTCTGGGTAGGTTTTTGAGGCTTAGCACCTCCGAGGTTTTGCTGAGTACTCTCTGGACAGGATCCACATGACTTCCATTACTATCTGTGGAGGAGACTGTTGCATCATTTGGGTTTGTGTGGAAACTCACCGTTGGTCTATACTACCTATCAGTTGGAGGGCCCAGCGAAGTTATGGTGGAGGGCCCAGGTTGCTTGTAGACCACCATCGTCACCTCCTTTGACCTGGTCTGAGTTTTATGAGGCCTTTATGGCCAAGTTCCTACCACAGAGTGATCGTGAGCGTTGCAGGGAGCAGTTTACTCACCTTATACAGGGGTCTACATTTATCTCGGAGTAGGAGACCCGTTTCCATCAGCTAGCACCATTCGGAGCTATGATCATTCCTACCGAGGCTGATAGGATTCGCAGATTTGTATGGGGTTTGAGGCCAGAGATCAGGCAGCCAGCTGAGATATTGATTGCCAGTGGTCGGTTATTCCAGGCTATTGTAGACTATGCCCGCACTGTGGAGGACTTACAGCGACATGATTAGGGGTCCAGAGATAAGAGGCCTCGACATCAGGGTGTCTATAGTGGTTCCAGATATGGTAGTAGAGGTCCTGGCCAGTGGAGCCAGAGTTATCAGCCACAGCAGTACCAGGGTCAGTCCAGCCGACTGGTTCAGGCTTCCGTTTAGACTTTCGGTAGTACCCAGTTCGAGCAGGGTCAGAGCAGCCATCAGGGCTATGGCGGCCAGTCTTCGAGGGGTACAGTTTCTGGGGCATCAGGTCGTGGTGGTCATACGGGATTTGCAGGTCCATCTCGACTGAGTAGGCCATCAGGGGCTTGTTTTACTTGTGGTGCGATTGGTCATTTTGCTAGAGATTGCCCTCAGCAAGGTACAGTTTAGTTGGCCGAGCCTTTACGGGCAGTTCAGCCCCCGGCTAGAGGGGGTGGTCTTCAGGGTAGAGGTGGTGCTCTGCGCGTCAGAGCAGGTGGTAGGGATGGCGGTCGGGCAGGTGGAGGTCGTCGTCAGTTTTATGCAGTCCCTAGGAGACCAGAGACAGAGGCCTCAGATGCTGTGATTACAGGTACGATTTCTATGTGCCATCAGTCTGCTATGGCTTTATTTGATCCTGGATCCACTTGTTCATATGTATCTGCCTACTTTGTGCCTTGCTTGGAGTTGGCTAGTGAGCCATTATCTGTTCCTGTTTCTGTTTCAACCCCAGTAGGAGATTCTTTAGTATTGGATCGGATTGTGAGATCCTGTATGTTGTCTGTTGGTGATTCAGAGACTTGGGGTGATTTGATGATTCTTGATATGCTAGATTTTGATGTGATACTGGGCATGGACTGGTTATCCCCTCACCGTGTGGTTTTGGATTGTTATGCCAAGACCATTACCATAGCTATGCCCGGTGTATCCCCGGTTGTGTGGCAGGGTTCTGTTAGCCATGCACCATCTGGGATCATCTCTTGTCTTCGAGCTAGAAAGTTGATTTCCCGTGGGTGTTTAGCTTATCTAGCATATGTTCGAGATGTTAGTGCTGACCCCACTTCTCCTGAGTCTGTTCCTGTGGTTAGAGACTTCCTCGATGTGTTTCCTATCGACCTGCCAGGCCTTCCACCTGAGAGAGATATTGATTTTGCTATTGAGTTGGAGCTGGGCACTAGGCCCATTTCTATTTCTCCTTACCGTATGGCTCCTGCTGAGTTGAGGGAGCTTAAGGAGCAGCTCCAGGATCTGTTAGCTAAGGGGTTTATTAGGCCTAGTGTGTCACCTTGGGGTGCTCCTGTCCTCTTCGTGAAGAAGAAGGATGGGTCGATGCGCATGTGTATTGATTATCGGCAGCTGAATAGGGTGACAGTGAAGAATATGTATCCGATGCCGAGGATTGATGATTTGTTTGACCAGCTTCAGGGTTCAGTCGTGTTTTCGAAGATTGATTTGAGGTCTGGCTACCATCAGTTAAGGATTAGGGCGGAGGACATCCCTAAGACAGCATTCAGGACACGTTATGGGCCTTATGAGTATCTGGTGATTCTTTTGGTGACTAAATGCCCCCGCAAACCCTTATTGAACTGACTGCACAGGGTTCTTGGCCCGTATTTGGACTCATTTGTGATAGTTTTTATAGACGACATCTTAGTATACTCGCGTAGTAGAGATGAGCATGAGCAGCACGTGAGGGTTATACTCCAGACTTTGAGAGATCATCGGCTTTATGCCAAGTTCTCAAAGTGTGAGTTTTGGCTTGAGTCAGTTGCATTCCTAGGGCACGTGGTGTCTAAGGATGGGATTAGGGTTGATCCGGGGAAGATTTCAGCGGTTTGTGAGTGGCCTAGACCTACTACTGTTACTGAGGTTCGCAGTGTTATTGGGTTAGCAGGTTATACCGACGTTCATTTGAGCGGATTTTCTTCCATAGCAGCACCCTTGAGCTATGCTGACTAGAAGGGATGCTCCATATCAGTGGTCGGGACCAGGTGTGAGGATTAGCTTCCAGAGGCTTAAGGCCTTATTGACTTCAGCTCCAGTTTTGACTATTGCCGGTTGAGGGATCAGAGCTTCTCCTGTATTAGTGATGCTCTGGGTTGTCTTGGTTGTGTGTTGATGCAGCAGGGTCGAGCTAATACATATGCATCGAGGCAGCTGAAGGTTCACGAGCGCAACTACCCCACTCATGACTTAGAGTTGGCGGCGGTAGTTTTCGCGCTCAAGATCTGGAGGCATTACCTATATGGAGTTCACTGTGAGATCTTCACCGATCACCGTAGTTTTCCGTATATCACGAGTCAGCGGGAGTTAAACTCGAGACAGAGGAGATGGGTCGAGTTACTGAAGGACTATGACTTCACTATTTTGTATCATCCGGGCAAGGCAAACGTGGTAGCGGATGCCTTGAGCCGGAAGGCAGTGAGTATGGGTAGCCTAGCTTCTCTTTCAGTTTTAGAGCGACCGTTGGCCTGGGACATCCAGTCCTTGGCTAACCGTTTGGTTAGGCTTGACTTGTCGGATCCTAGCAGAGTTCTCGCCAGTGTTGAGGTTCGTTCTACTTTAATTGATCAGATTCAGAGCCGTCAGTTTGAGGATCAGCAGTTGTGTGATCTTCGTGACTGGGTTGTTCAGGGGGAGACCAGTCGGGCTACTCTAGATTCAGATGGGGTTCTGAGGTTCGATAGTCTCCTTTGTGTTCCGAGGATTAGTGATTTGATTCAGTTGGTACTTCATGAGGCACATTGTACTAGATACTCCATTCACCCTGGCACATCAAAGATGTATAGAGACTTGAGACAGCTTTACTGGTGGAGTGGTATGAAGCAGGATATAGCGGATTTCTTATCTCGGTGCTTGAACTGTCAGCAGGTTAAGTTCGAGCACATGAGACCTGGTGGTTTGATGCAGCGACTTCCCATTCCTGAGTGGAAGTGGGAAGGGATTACTATGGACTTTGTTGTTGGTTTGCCTCGTACTTCTCAGGGGTTTGATTCCATATGGGTGATTGTTGATAGGCTGACTAAGTCAGCACATTTCTTGCCGGTTCATACTTCTTATGGCGCGGAGAGGTTAGCTCAGATCTACATTCGTGAGATTGTTCGATTGCACGGGGTCCCAGCTTCTATCATTTCAGACCGTGGCACTCAGTTCACATCTCAGTTCTGGAGGGCTATTCAGCGAGATTTGGGTATAGAGGTTCATCTTAGTACCGCTTTCCACCCTCAGACAGATGGCCAGTCCGAGAGGACCATTCAGATTCTGGAGGACATGCTTCGGGCCTGTGTTCTTGACTTTGGAGGTTCATGGGATCAGTTTGTTCCCTTGGCAGAGTTTGCTTATAATAACAGCTTCATTCGAGTATCGGCATGGCACCTTTTGAGGCTTTGTATGGCAGGCGTTGCAGATCACCGGTAGGTTAGTTTGATGGTTTTAGTTCTAGGCCACAGAGCACAGATTTGCTTCGAGATTCCTTTAGACCGAGTCCAAGTGATTCAGGACAGACTTCGGGCAGCTCAGAGCAGGCAGAAGAGTTATGCTGATCGTAGGCTTCGTGCCTTGGAGTTTAGTGTCGGTGACTTGTGTTTCTCCGTGTATCGCCCATGAAGGGCGTGATGAGATTTGGTAGGCGGGGCAAGCTTAGCCCCAGGTACATTGGGCCGTTTGAGATTCTTCAGAGGGTTGGTAGCGTTGCCTATCAGCTAGCCTTGCCTCCGATGTTTCAGCTATACATCCTGTATTTCATGTTTCGATGTTGCGTCGGTATGTCCCAGATGAGTCTCATGTGTTGCAGTGGGATTCAGTTCAGTTGGGTGAGGATTTAGCCTTTGTTGAGGAGCCGGCAGCTATTTTGGCCAGAGATCTCAGGAGATTGAGGTCTCGAGAGATCCCGATTGTTAAGGTTCAGTGGAGGCACCGTCCAGTCGAGGAGGCAACCTGGGAGACCGAGAGAGATATGCGGGGCCAGTATCCATAGCTTTTTGAGCCTTCAGGTACCCCCTTGACCTTTACTTTCAAGGACGAAAGTCCTTTTTAGTAGTGGAGGATGTAATGACCCTTCCGGTCATTTCCACATACACGTTTTCCTTGTGCCGTTAGAGCTTGTTGTAGCGGACCCAAGTCATTTAAGGCTTGTCGGGACCGGTATTTCAGTGCCGGGTCCATTTGTTTGGCCGTATGATAAGTTTTGAAGCCAAGTAAGTCGGCAAAAGTAATCGTAAGTTTCTTTAATAAATTTTCTGAACTTTGGGTAAAATGTCTCAGGGCTTTTCTCCCAATATATAAAGAGTTAGAAGTCTCCCGAAATACCAAATCGAAGGTATACGTGTCTAGTTTCCGACGCACAAAACCTTACGTCCAACTGATCGCGGAGTAAAAAGTTATGACTGTTTTACCGCGGACTGTCTCGCAGAAAACGGGTTGCGAACCGGGTCGGGTCGAACTCGATTTAAGCCTCAACTTCACGTTTTAAAATGTCGTTTCAGTTCTGAAACAGGGAAAAAACATAAGGGAGGGTTCCAAGAGAGTTCTTGAGTATCAAAATCGTGCGATGGTGAGTTGCAAGCCTAAGTTTGAGAATTTATTAACATCGCGTGTATTTGAAAATATTTTATTTGAAAGTTGAATTTGGTAAAATGTTATATTATTATTACCTTTTTAAAATATTTTAAAGGTTTATGAAAAATATTTTTGTTACGATATAATGGTATATGTATTTATTTTATAGGGTTTTTGTACATTGTAATATTTTAACGGAGATAGTAAATTTAGTTATGTTAAAATTTATTATTATAATATAGTTGGTTTTATTCAAAATAATTTTCTAATGATTATGGTATATTCAAAAATTATATTTATTTTACCACGAATTTATTCAATACCCGAATACATACATAACGGGCTGGAAATATTAAAATGTTGCCACCTCCACAACATGTGGAGGTGAGGCAAAGCAGCCAACATATTGTAGCTGCTAGGTGTAATACATGGCTAAGTGACTGGTGGGATTTTCATATTGGAATTAGTGGCATACACTAATTAATTAATTAATTAATGTAGTAAAGGTCATTATCTTGTTTGGTTTAGTAGCTGTTTACGTGCACACTTATATATATACATTTAGCTCTTTATTCCATTATGGATATATATAGAACATTAGAGGAGTTTGGTAGAGAAATTATATTTTGATGTTATGTTTAATTTCGGAAAGAAAATCAATTATCGATGTCAAGTTATTCAAGCCCGAGGTCAAGTTTGATTTTGTTTCGGAGCTTCTTTTTGGAGAGGTTCAAGCTTTTCATCGGACGACAGGTAGGTTACGGTTTATTTTCCCTGGACTCCGCATATATAGGATAAAATTGTATTAATGGGCATCCTTGGGTTGGTTTATTAGGTTGGTACCACCGACCTTGACCGCTTTATTCATGTCCGCCTACTTTTGTTCCTCCGTTGCTTGTAGTATTTGCCAATATATTTTATTTACCCTTGTGGTCCTGTGAGGCCTTGTTGACTCTGGAACATAGAAGGTGGGATTTTGGGAATGTCCGCGAGTTCCGGGCATAGAATTATCCTTCTAGGCTGGTTATGCTTGCTGAGTAGTTGTGGGCCTGTGCAGGGTCGATAGGTTGATTGTAAGCTGCTGGGAAGCTATTGTGTTTGATCATACCATTTTCATGCATATAAAAAGGTTTTATACATGTTTTACTACGGTTTGGGCTTCGGGCCTACGGACACTATTTTCTAAACCTTGCATGGCCCGGTGGGCCCGTTTTTTATGGAAATAATTTGGAAATGGTTTGATGTAACTTGTGAATATTCTTGGGTAAAAGAAAATAAAATTATGATTTAAATCACCAGTTTTACGATTAACGCTAGACTCGGCAGGGCCGGGATGCTAGTTGAGTTTTCTTGCTACTTGATATGATTTTTAGCCTCAATCGGACCGAGCACCTGAGATGACTTTCTACTGTTTAGACCCGGTTATGCCCGGGCACCCTTGGAGGGGTTTTTGAGATATTTTCCTACTACTTTAGTCCTGGACAGGGTCTGGGCAAGCATATTAGAGACTGGGTCTCTATCTTGATCTCGGACTTGCTTCCGGACGACATGTGTTGATATTGAGTTTTAGTATGGGGTCAGGGACCTCCATGGACCTTGCCTTCTGGGCCAGGGGCTGCGGGCTGCGTGTGCCGGAGGAAGGGTATATGGTGGAGTAGAGGTATACGAGCAGTGTCCTTCCATGGAACCTACCTGCTGGGTCGGATCGGCGCCGGAGGAGGTACATACAGAGATACCATTTCACTTGAGATCTTCATGCATCATATGATTCATTGTTTGAGGCTCCACCCTTGTTTGTTGTTTGTTGATTGTACGCTCTGGTAGTATGAGATGCCGGAGGGTTTGTTTTCACTTGTTTGTGTTCCTCGGTTGTATGGGCGGCCGGGGGACTATAGGTAGACTCTTGCTATTTACTTACAGAATTATTCCCTGTTACGGTTAAGAATGAAATTGGTTACTGCTAAACTGTTAGTTTCTGGATTGAGATTGATATGATTAGTTGAGCTTGATTTATGTCTCTGAGCATGCGTATCATTACTCTTTCCCTCTTCTTACACTTGAGGTTACCGGTATACCGTCCATTTCGTAAACTTATTTTGTATACACTGTTATTGCAAGGACCCCAGGTGCGTTGTTTCTTACTCTCACATGTGCCTGAGGTGTGTATATTCTGCTTACTAGCCTCACATTTGGTTCTGTTGATTTCCCTCTGGGCTAGTTCTTGTTTACCTTTCGTTGATTTCTGTGACTGCTTGCTTCTATTCTGTCTGTTACTACGCTTTTATCTTATATGTGCCCAGTCGGCCTATGATACCTATTGGGTACCTTATGCTTCGCATTTGGTGCTCACCCCTACCCCCTGCATCTTTGGGTGCAGATCCTAGCATGGGCCATCGCCGTTAGATCGGCTTGATTCATGCTTGGAGATCTGTTGGGGACTACTTCAGACTGAGGGTGAGCTCTTGGCGATCGGAGCTTAGCTTTAGTTTATCTTTTTCTTCATGTACTCTATTACCATCCAGAGACATCTGTATATATTGTTTTGGATCGTTTGCACTCTATGTATGTAGTTTTTGCTCTATACTATGATACCAGGTGATAACGCCCAAACTACACCTCAAATTAACGAAGCGTAAGCGGTCGTAGTCAAATATAGAACCCAACAAAGGTTGGGGTCGAATCCCACAGAGAATATGGTGAAGATTAAGCCTTTAGTGAAGTACGTGACTAGTCGTCAATAGTTTCCGGTAAATAGGGGGGGGTTTGTGATCAATATTTGTAAACAAAAACAAACACTTAACGTATGAATGATAATCAATAGGAGAGAGAGAACTAGGGAAGTGTTTACCATGGCGTTAGTAACAAAGTCGATTCTAGGCTTAACGGGGTTCTTTCTATATGCTTGTCACGATGCGATTGAATTAATGGTATCGTCTAAACGTTTCTCAACCAAATAGACAAATTTACTTTTTAATTCTCTCGAACTTGAAAAGGTGTGCTTTTAGATTTCAATCCTAAACATCAAGTAGATTAATCTAGTTACAGCATTAATCATAAGACGAGAGTTAGTAGTCTCGAATCCTCGTCGTTAATCAAGTTTCCCGGTTTTAATCTCTTAAATCAAGCAAATTAAACCTAGGCATGTTCTAATGTTTGAAACCACTAGAAAACGTTACACAACGAATGATTAACAACGTGACAACATGTATTTTGAACCCGTCGCTACCCGGAATCTATCTTGCTACGTTTGCCATGGCTCCCACAACCCTAGTTGTGAGAGTTTTAGTTAATCATGCTTATAGAAGAATAGAAGAAAGTCATGTTCATAATAAAGAAAAGAAATCCTTACAATGTATTGAAAACAATCCTCAATATTCCAAGAACAAGAATAACAAGATCCCAAGAACGATTCAAGAACACGAATTCAAGAAGTAGAAAACGTGTTTCTTGATCTTCAAGTTGACTAAAATCTCTCCTAAAACTATTGTAAAAAGCTTTATTAATTGCTTAACTAATGCATAAATAAAATAAACCTAACATAGGGTATTTATAGCAGTCTAGGAAACAAATCCCAAAAACGTCAGGATTCCGCGTAGCGGACTGCCCAGGTGTGACGGCCAGGCTGACGGACCGTCACTGGCTTGACGGACCGTTGCCTGGACCGTCACCCTTAGACAGTGCAAGACCTCCACTTGACGGTCACATGTGACGGACCGTCACATGTGTGACGGACCGTCACTCAGGCCGTCACTCTTAGGCAGAATGTCGTTTTTCGCGTATTTCCTTCCGTTTCCATGTTTGTCTCCATTTCCTGAAAATACAACATAAAAATATCAAAAACGACAATGGTTGCTTGAAAACGTACGATTGTTCTAAGTTAAAGGAGTCGAAAGTGCCGTAAAATGGCGGCACATCAACACCCTCAACTTAAGACGTTCGCTTGTCCTCAAGCAACATGACACAAAACAATAATACGACGACTCAACTAAGAAAACAAACTCGTGTCTCTAGTAACTCATGGTCATTCATTAGTTCATTAAATCAAGCACCCTCGTAGTAAATCAAGCACCCTCGTAGTACACAAATGTATGAAACACTAACTTGCATGGATCCAAACATGTCATTCCGATATGATAGAACATTCTACTTACACACGCGCAGCTATCCTAACAATCAATAGACAATACAGACATCTTGGTGCCCTCACCACAAAGAAATCCCACACACAAGATTTGGGACTAGGTAAGCGCTCACACTCACAAACGATTTCAAACAATGCACATGCGATACCATAGGCTTGCCCTTACTATTCTATTTTAGTTCTTCAGAAAGCCGCTCAGGATCACTGCAGGACTTGTTTAGGCTTGTAATGAGGCTTCAGGTGCAGGTAGGATACATTTGGGGGTTAGTGACTAAGCCCTCCTTGGAACCACCGACGTCTTACTACCACATACTTTACTTTGTCCATCCTTATTCACCTTTTTATTTCCTTTTCTCTAGCTACAGGTGCGGCCTCTTTATTTTGAGAATTCTTTTTGTTACTTTTTCGATCTTTTTCACTTCTTTTTATTTTTCTTTTCTTAGGCACACACCCGAATTTTCATTCTATTCACAACCAATCTTCTCCATCCTCTTTTTCTCATCATTCACCTCTGTAGTAGCCACCCTCAACTTAGGCTGATTGCCTGCGTTGAGGTGCACGATGTCCAAGGAAGGACCAGGGCCAAAACAAGGTTTACCTCTATAGTATCCATCCTCAACTTAGGCTGATTGCCTGCGTTGAGGTGCACGATGTCCAAGGAAGGAACAGGGCCAAAATAGGGATTCAAAGTTAAATAGGAACGGTGACAGGTTATTGAAAGAACAAGGTCAATTATGGCTCAAACAGGGTTCAAAGGGATTATTTATATTTGGACGGTCTTTTAGGTTAAGTGGACTGCACGCAAAAAGGGCCTGTGATCCTTTCCTAAGGAACCAAACTTCGAACTTAACAAAATAGACCGGGCAAGTTCTAGATGCATGCACAGAGTAAGAATTTATAACAATAATCTCACACACTCTTGGCACCAAGAAACTATACCGCTACCAACTATCAAACACCCGCTCGGCTTAAGCATACTTATTCTAATCATAATCACACAATGACATACAAGGATCCAGACAGTCAATTGTTTCAACATAAGTACAAAACCAGAAAATTTTTAAAGGGGCTCCTTTAGTCAAGAAAAACGCCATGCTCATCACTATAGACACTAAAAAAAACAAAAATTTAAAAATACAACCTAAACATGCCGGTTCTACTAGATAGCACACCGGAGGGAAAAGAAACACGGCAACAAAAACCCTTGGTGGTGACTCACAGGTTTCCCCACACCCTCAACTTAGACTCATGCATTGTCCCCAATGCATCCATATGAAAGCTAAAAACTGTGAGAGAAAGGAATACCTGTGAAGTCGATATGACTCAGATTCTGACATGATGTTGGAGACCGCCAGGGTCTCCAAACAGGAGAACTCGATGTCGTGCTGCAGACCTCCAGCATTCAAATTTTGTTGGGCCTGCAGTTCTGCAGCGAGCCTTGCTGCCTCTTGTTGTGCGGCCATATTCCGCCTTAACGTTCTATCAAGCTCGGGGTCGTAAGGTAATGTTGATTCACCCGAGCGCCGGGTACTTGGCATGCACAACTCTGTACCCTGTCAAAAACAAAAACAACAAAAAAAAACGTAAAAGCAGGAAAGTATGACTAAGAGTCAAATAAACACACCAGACTTAATTAACAACCGTATTCCCCGGCAACGGCGCCACTTTTTGATAATGCCCAAACTACACCTCAAATTAACGAAGCGTAAGCGGTCGTAGTCAAATATAGAACCCAACAAAGGTTGGGGTCGAATCCCACAGAGAATATGGTGAAGATTAAGTCTTTAGTGAAGTATGTGACTAGTCGTCAATAGTTTCCGGTAAATAGGGGGGTTTTGTGATCAATATTGTAAACAAAACAAACACTTAACGTATGAATGATAATCAATAGGAGAGAGAGAACTAGGGAAGTGTTTACCATGGCGTTAGTAACAAAGTCGATTCTAGGCTTAACGGGGTTATTTCTATATGCGTGTCACGATGCGATTGAATTAATGGTATCGTCTAAACGTTTCTCAACCAAATAGACAAATTTACATTTCAATTCTCTCGAACATGAAAAGGTGTGCTTTTAGATTTCAATCCTAAACATCAAGTAGATTAATCTAGTTACAGCATTAATCATAAGACGAGAGTTAGTAGTCTCGAATCCTCGTCGTTAATCAAGTTTCCCGGTTTTAATCTCTTTACTCAAGCAAATTAAACCTAGGCATGTTCTAATGTTTGCAACCACTAGAAAATGTTACACAACGAATGATTAACAACGTGACAACATGTATTTTGAACCCGTCGCTACCCGGAATCTATCTTGCTACGTTTGTCATGGCTCCCACAACCCTAGTTGTGAGAGTTTTAGTTAATCATGCTTATAGAAGAATAGAAGAAAGTCATGTTCATAATAAAGAAAAGAAATCCTTACAATGTATTGAAAACAATCCTCAATAATACAAGAACAAGAATAACAAGATCCCAAGAACGATTCATGAACACGAATTCAAGAAGTAGAAAACGTGTTTCTTGATCTTCAAGTTGACTAAAATCTCTCCTAAAACTATTGTAAAAAGCTTTATTAATTGCATAATGAAAATAAACCTAACATAGGGTATTTATAGGAGTCTAGAAAACAAATCCCAAAATCGTCCGGATTCCGCGTAGCGGACTGCCCAGGTGTGACGGTCAGGCTGATGGACCGTCACTGGCTTGACGGACCGTCGCCTGGGCCGTCACCACTAGGCAGTGGTGCTGCCTTGGTGTGACGATCACTGTGATGGACCGTCACATGTGTGACGGGCCGTCACTCAGGCCGTCACTCTTAGGCAGAATGTCGTTTTTTGCGTATTTCCTTCCGTTTCCATGTTTGTCTCCATTTCCTGAAAATACAACATAAAAACATCAAAAACGACAACGGTTGCTTGAAAACGTACGATTGTTCTAAGTTAAAGGAGTCGAAAGTGCCGTAAAATGGCGGCACATCACCAGGTCTTGGGGTTTGATTTAGTTTCCGCATATGTATATATATACTCCTGTTATCTATTCTAACCGCTTATTTGTTAGATAGTAGCCCATTACTAACTGTCCTGGGCTACGGGAATTGGTTCGCCTACTGGGGGATTGTAGGTGCCATCATGACCGAGAAATTGGGTCGTGACAAAACCGAAAGGAGTTAAGGGATAAGTAACTGACTTGGGGTTCAGCAATTCTAATGCATACGGCCTCAGGCCAACAAATACATAAATATGGATGAACAATACAAAAGTCAAGCAATTAAGCAAAAAAGTTAAACAAGCTCCTAACCTACCTCGAAAACTATCAAAAATTCCATACGACAGATATCTAAAGTAACCACTCCAAATACCCTAAGACGACTAATCAAGCTAAGGTAAGTAAATATCTACAACTTAAGGGACTACATCGGCTACGCTAAGACTTACAAGAATAAGCAAGGGTAACTATGGATCCCATCCCTGATTCTAAGCTAAATCCCCTAAATCGACTACGAGAATCAAATTCCTTAAAGATCAACTATTCAATCCATAAAAATCCCACCAATAATTAGCATAAACTATACAATCATCTTATACGATCTAATTCTAGAAGGAAGTAAGTTGTAGCCTACATGGAAGCCTATCACGCGCGTTCGCACCCACTAGACAAGAGCTTTTCCTTTTTGGGAAACCTCCGAATGATGCCACGCTATCATAATGATGATCTACTCATTAAAGTATGAACAATGATACCCATATGGCAATTTAACAATTCGAGTAAAAAATTAGGTAAAAAATCACCCGTGGGATCCGCATGCGAATTTCAAAAATGAAACCAGAGAAAATGTCCCTCGTGGGACAAGGATTTGCATTCCCAAAATATTTAGCAAAAACAAGCTCAAAATCAAGCCTAAATTGGCCCCCCAACCCCAAGCACAATTCAAGAATAAACTAAAGGAAATTTACGGGATTAAAGGTCTGAAACTTACAATTTAACGATGGAAAATCAACTACGGACAAGGAAATGACACCTCAACCAAAATATAGTGATCCCACACTGAAACTTTGGTTTAGAGCTTTTTAGAAATGGAGGATTTTTTATTGGAATGTTTGAAATAAAGGAGACAACCTTTTAACTACCAGTGATCACCGCACTTGCGGTCATATTGACATAGGGGTGGCATCGCCACGGCGGTCAGACCACCGCAGGGCCGAAGGTCAACAAAAGATCCCAACCTCACAGGTGTCGCGCACAACCCGCAGGGGCGGCACCGTGAAGGCAGAAAAAGGGTGCAGGGTGGCCTCCTACCGACGTTACCCAGCGCCGCAGGTGCAGCTAGTGACCGTAGGGGCAGCAGTGGAGGTGCGGCCAATGCACCGCAGTCGTGCCATACCAGAACCAGAAGCAACAGCTGCCAAACTTAGCTAAAAAATTCTCTGATCACACCCTTGGGGATCATTCCAAACCCCATGAATACAAACCAAACATGCTACCCAACTAAAAATGTCATTCTGGACTCAACGGAATCGACAAAATTTCCAATGAAGATTGTTCTAACAAAAAGTGGGCCCCGTGCCCATAAACCAACTTTTTGCCAAAAGGAACCCAATAGCCCAAAATGAATCGAAATCCTCGGGCCCCGAACCAAAGGTCCCTCTAGCCCAAAGTCAACATTTCAGAGCTTAACAACGCTGATGGAATTCTCATTCGAGGTTGTCTTTTTCGAATGTTAACCAAAGTCAACTCTTTCAACTTTAGAAGTTTCAAAATAAGAAAATGGGCTTAAAGCACAAACGAACTGCCTGGGAACTGAACCGTTAGTCTCGGCAAGTCATAAATAACCTGTAGCCGCTGTAAAGAAGCTCGAAACATAAAAAATGCACGAAAATAGAGGAAATGACCTTGAGGGTCATTACAATAATATATTAATATCATTAAAAAAAATCTTTATAAAAATAGTTAGTCTCTTCATCTCCATTTGTGAGGGAATTTTGGGTCAAAACACTTAATTAATTTTGACTATATATTTAGATATAAATTTAATTTTTTTAAATAAATTTTAAAATTATACAAAAATTACTACAAGTTAACATAAGTAATGATTCAAAATATTCTTTTTTGAAAAGAGATTGAGAAAATTGTAATAAAAGAAAAGTTGTTTGGATTTCCTAAACAGTAATACCTTGGACATATAAAATGATGATGGAGCAGTATTTTAGACCAAATGTGTGGATTAATATCGATTCCTCTATTTTTATTTATCTTCATTATTTAATTGTATTTTTTATTTTTCTTGCAATAAATATATGACTTTATATTTGTAAGAGAGTTATTTCCTAAAGTCCCACGAAGCATGGATAAGTACACTAATAGTAAAATAAGGTACATAATAAAGCCTATGAGTTAGACATATTATCCTATATAAGAAGCCATGGTTAGGTTGCTGAAGCAGGCAGGACATAGATGACATGCCTGCTTCAGCGGGCGCCACTCTGGAAAATTTTATATTCTTCTCCATTTTAATTTATTTATCTTACATTAAAATTATTATAAATCATAATAATTAATAATTTATTATATATTTAAAAATTACATCAAAAGTATTATAAATCACAATAAAAAAATTATATTAAAAGTATTATAAATCACAATAATTAACAACTTAAAATATTCTTATATGAATTTTGTTGATCTAAATAAAATAGTGTACGCATATCTAAAAAGTTTATTGATCTAAATAAAATAATAATATATGCATATCTAAATTAGACATATCTTATAATTTTTGAGTATTTACATTGGGCCCTATTGTTAGAGCCTGCATGTAGTGGCCCCAAGTCATTTATGGCTTTCTAGGATTGATAGTTCGGTGCTTGGGCCATTTGTTTGGTCTTTTTGGTCATTTCCTATTTTAGAACTTTAAACTTTGGTAATCATTGACTTCGATCAACATTCTTGGTGAACGTGCTCGGAATCAAATTCCAACTGTTCTGTTAGCTCCGGATCATAGACTTTGGTCTAGTGAGACCTTTGGTCAAGATCCGGGAGTTTTTAGCTTGGAATTCTCCCTCGTTTTGTGTTTCCAAGCCAGTTGGGCTTGTTTAGTAGACTTTGGTCAATATTTGGAAAAGACGGCCTTGAATGAACATTTCGTCAGCGTTGTTAGCTCTGGAATGTTGAGTTTAGGCTAGAGGGACCATTGGTTCGGGTCTCGAGGCTTCCAGAGTTGATTTTGGCCCTTGGGTTCCATTTTGGGAATTGTTGGCCTAAAAGTTAATTTTGGGTGTGGCGCTCACTTTTCATTAAATTGACCTCCGATTGGATTTTCGTCAATTCCATTAGATCTGGAACTTCTTTTCTAGTTGAATAGCTCAGGTCATTTTTGTTCGCGGGACTCTGGATGCGTTTTCGGTGACCCAAAGTGTGAAAATCTGCCCTTGGCAACTAGTTGTTGTCATAGCACCATTTTGCTCTTCGCCTACGCGTGGGGCTGGCCACCTAGGCATAGGGAAATTCCAGCCTCCCCAATTTTGTGCTTCGCCTATGCAGGGAGCTGGCCGCCTAGGCATAAGGCAATTCCAGCGGCCCCAAATTTTGTTATCGCCTACGCAGGAAGCTGGCCGCCTAGGCATAGAGCAATTCCAGCCGCCCCGAATTTTTGCCTTCACCTAGGCAATGCCTTGGCCGCATTCGCATAGGCCAAGGCTGGCAGCTTAAGTTGGTCATTTCTCTTTTTTCTCCTTTATTTCTCCAAACATTTCCAACTCGCCCTCCATTTCCAAATAACCCCAAAACCTCCATACTTCACCATAATTGTTCCCAACTGATTGGAGGGTGTCATTGTGATGATCCTTCTTTTTAATTGACTTCTAAAGCGGGTAAGTAATCTATTTAATTCTCGTTTTCTCCATTGATTCCCTCTTTGATTTCTTGCATGGTGGGCTATTTTGGAACCCCTTTTGTTGTCCGTTTCTGCTCAAATTTTGAGAATGTTCTCCGAGGATTGTGAGGAACACCGTGGTGTTTTTCATTTCTGGTTTTGGGTTACAGGGCCCACAGTCCTATTTGTGACTCAGATTTTGACTCGGTTATGTTTATGATATTATGGGTATCGTTAGTCTCATGTTAATATTTAGTTTATTGTGTTGATAGTATTTTTGCAAATTGGAGCTTCTAGGAGCAGTTCGAACATGGACGACATCATTCCTGCAACTAGTTTTGGATGACAGATAGGTTATGGTTTCCCCTATCTAAAATCTGTGTATATAGACTATAACTGCACTAATTAGCATCCTCGAGTGGGTTATTATAGGTTGGTATCCCAGACCTTGTCCACCTTTCTGTCTGTTTATTTCATACGTGATTGTAGAATTCGTGTAGTATTGTTATATCACCCTTGTGGCCTCGTGTGGTCTTTTTTATGACTTTGGACCATAGACAGTGGGATATTTGGAAATGTTCGTGAGTCCCGAACATCGTGACCTTATTTTAGGTTGTCTATATATGTTGTAGAACTGCTTGCGCCTGGATATTCTTCGGACACCCTTTGAGAGGGTCTTTGAGATTACTACTACTGTTTTAGACTCGATTCAATTCCGGGCACGTACTACAAGATTCTGAGTCTAGAGCTACACTTGAGATTACACAATTTTTATATGTGGTCTACAACCTTTATGGACCCTGTCGTACCTAGGTTACCAGCTATGGGCTGATGCATGCACCAGGAGAAGGGGTGTACAGTGGAGTAGAGGTACACAAGTAGAGTCCTTCCATGGGTCTCGCCTCTATTAGGCCTTTGGGGTACTAGAAGGGAACATACAGGTTACTTTCACCTCATATTCATCATATCATCATTATGTATTTGGTATTCTGATTCCACCCTTGTTTGTTGTGTGCTTAGTGTATGCTCTGGTAGTATGGGATGCCGAAGGGTTTGTTTTCACTCGATTGTGTTCCTCGGTTGTATGAGCGGCCATTGGTATTGTAGGTAGATTATATTACTCTATTCACTTTTTAGAGCTTATTGTGACCTTAGGTACTGTTTGGATTCATTGCTTTAGCCTATTGAGGCACCGGCTTTTGGGGCTATGATTATTGAGAGGCTAGTGGGACTTGCATTGTTGAGATACTGATTGTGTAACCTCCTGAGCGGTTGTGGGGTATTGATTTTTGTTCTTATCCTGGATTAATTAGCGGAGTTGCGTACTTGTGGTTTAGTTATTCCATCCTAGGCTTATACTTGTGAGACTATTATACGTCTATTCTTATCTTGATATTGATGTCTTAAGCATGTTTCTCTTAGTCTATGGCTCCTAGTTTGATTGTTGGCTTGCTTTCCTTCTTTCCCTTTATTTTTGAGGTTACCGGTATACCGCTCATCTCTTTAAACTCTCTTTTATATGTACTGTTTTTGCAAGGATCCAAGTTGCATCCTTCTTCCTTTTTTCACCTATGTTTCTGTGTACGTATATCTTCTGTGCAAGCATGTTATACTTGAAATTCTTGGTTGATTACTCTTTGTGCTAGTTCTTTGTGTTTCCTCCTTTTCCGTGACTATTTCCTTGTATTTTCCTTGTTACTGCTTTTATATTTTATATGTGTGCAGTCAGCCCATGATGCTGTAATGACCCTTCCGGTTATTTATGAAAAATATTTTGTTATGATATAATTATTTATGTATTTACTTTATAAGGTTTTTATACACCGTAATATTTTAACGGAGATAGTAAATTTAGTTATGTTAAAAATTATTATTATAATATAGTAGGTTTTGTTTGAAATAATTTTCTATGAATTATGGTATATTTAAAATGTTATATATATTTTACCACGAACTTATGCAATACCCGAATATATATGTAACGGGATAAGAATATTTTAATATGGTCACCTCCACTCCACGTGGAAGTGGAGGAATGTGTACAACAATCTTCAAAATCAAGGTGTGGCTGCCACTTATTGATACTTTAATTAGTAATTATCTAATAGCCTTGAAAGAATATATAATTTCTTTTGCCAAAAATCACCTCTTAATTAGATATTCATCACTTCTCCACCATTTGAAGATGTTATGAGTGCTGCATATATGTATAATAATTTTCAGGTGGGTGGGTTAGCATCTTATCCCATGATTTACATAATTTTGTGTTTAATCAATTATCTACGTCAAGTTATTCAAGCCCGAGTTCAAGTTTGATTTTTGTTTTGGAGCTTCTTTTCGGAGAGATTCAAGCTTGTCATCGGACGACAGGTAGGTTACGGTTTATTTTCCCTAGACTCTGCATATATAGAATAAAATTGTATTAATGGGCATCCTTGGGTTGGTTTATTAGGTTGGTACCACAGACCTTGACCGCTTTATTCATGTCCGCCTACTTTTGTTCCTCCGTTGCTTGTAGTATTTGCCGATATATTTTGTTTACCCTTGTGGTCCTGTGAGACCTTGTTGACTCTGGAACATAGAAGGTGGGATTTTGGGAATGTTCCGGCAGAGTCCCGGGCATAGAATTATCCTTCTAGGCTGGTTATGCTTGCTGAGTAGTTGTGGGCCTGTGCAGGGTCGATAGGTTGATTGTGAGCTGCTGGGGCAGCTATTGTGTTTTGATCATACCATTTCATGCATATAAAGAGGTTTTATACATGTTTTACTACGGTTTGGGCTTCGAGGCCTCTGCGCACCATGTTTCAAACCTTGCACTGGCCCGGCGGGGGCCATTTTTGATGTGGACAATAATTTGGAAATGGTTTGATTTAACTTGTGAATTTCCTGTGGTAAAAAAAAGTAAAATATGTTTTAAATCATCAGTTTTACGATTAACGCGCTAGACTCGGCAAGGCGGAGGTGCTAGTTGAGTTTTTTATACTTGAGATTGATTTGTAGCCTCGGTCGGACCCGAGCACCTGAGATGACTTTCTTACTGTTTTAGACCGGTTATTGTCCGGCACCCCTTTGACGGGGTTTTTTGAGATATTGTGTCTACTACTTTAGGCCTGGACAGGGTCTGGGATGCATAATTGCAGAGACTGGGTCTCTATCTTGATCCCGGACTTGCTTCCGGACGACATGTTTGATAATGAGTTTTAGTATGGGGTCTGGGACCTCCATGGACCTTGCCATCCGGGCCTGGGGCTTCGGGCTGCGTGTGCCGGAGGAAGGGTATACGGCGGAGTAGAGGTATACGGGCAGTGTCCTTCCATGGAACCTACTTGTTGGGCCGGATCGGCACCGGAGGAGGTACATACAGAGATACCATTTCACTTGAGATCTTCATGCATCATATCATTCCTTGTTTGAGGCTCCACCCTTGTTTGTTGTTTGTTGATTGTACGCTCCGGTAGTATGGGATGCCGGAGGGTTTTTTTCACTTATTTGTGTTCCTCGGTTGTATGGGCGGCCAAGGGACTGTAGGTAGAATTTTGCTATTTACTTACAGAATTGTTCCCTGTTACGGTTAAGTATGAAATTGGTTACTGCTAGACTGTTAGTTTCTGGTTTTGAGATTGATATGATTAGTTGAGTTTGATTCATGTCTTTGAGCATGCCTATCATTACTCTTTCCCTCTTCTTACACTTGAGGTTACTGGTATACCGTCCATTTCGTAAACTTATTATGTATATACACTTTATTGCAAGGACCCCAGGTGCGTTATTTCTTACTTTCACATGTGCCTATGGTGTGTGTATTCTGCTTACTGGCCTCACATGTGGTTCTGTTGATTTCTCTCTGGGCTAGTTCCTGTGTACCTTTCGTTGATTTCTGTGACTACTTGCTTCTATTCTGTCTGTTACTACACTTTTATCTTATATGTGCCCAGTCGGCCTATGATACCTACTGGGTACCTTATGCTTCGCATTTGGTGCTCACCCCTACCCCCTGCATCTTTGGGTGCAGACCCTAGCGTGGGCCATCGCCGTTAGATCGCTGTGATTCGTGCTTGGAGAGCTGTTGGGGACTACTTCAGACTGAGGGTGAGCTCCTGGCGATCGGAGCTTATCTTTAGTTTATCTTTTGCTTCATGTACTCTATTACCATTCAGAGACATCTGTATATATTGTTTGGATCGTTTGCACTCCATGTATGTAGTTTTGGCTCTATACTATGATACCAGGTCTTGGGGTTTGGTTTAGTTTCCGCATATGTATATATTTATAGTCCTTTTATCTGTTCTCTTCGTCTTGTTCTCTTATTTGTTAGATAGTAGCCCATTACTAACTGTTCTGGGCTACGAGGATTGGTTCACCTACCGGGGGTTGTAGGTGCCTTCATGACCGAGAAATTGGGTCGTGACAGATGCCTACTGGGTACCCATTGCTTAGCAATTGGTGCTCATACTACATTTTGGCACTTTTTAGTGCAGTTATTAGTGTGAGCTTTCACCGTTGATCATGTGGAGACTCGTGCAACTTTTGGATATTCGAGACTAGGGTTAGCGCCTAATGACCGGAGCTTGACCGCATCTCATCTTTAGTATTGTTACTCTTTAAGTATTCAGAGACAGTTGTGTAGTCTATTTTGTTACATCTACACTTGTAATTTATTTAGAAGCTCTTGTACTAACGATACCAAGTCTTGGGGTTGGTGTAGTTTTATATATATATATATATATATATATATATATATATATATATATATATATATATATCACTTTGCTTCTGCGTTGTTTTTATCTTATTTTGCTTCCATTTATTTTAGCCTATCATGCGTATTGATTAGGTAGTAGCCCATTACTGATCGTTCCGGGTTGCAGGAATTGGTTTGCCTACTGGAGAGTTGTAGGTGCCATCATGACCTAAGAAATCAGGTCGTGACAGCTTGGTATTAGAGCCTAGGTTCACCGGTGTCATGGTACAAAAGCAATTGTCTAAGTAGAGTCTCATAGATCGGTACGATGACATCTGTATCCTATCTGCGGGAGGCTACAGGGAATTGTTAGGAAAAGTTCCATCTTCTTGTCTCCTTATCATGCGTTCCTGGCTCTTTTGACTTCTAAACTTCGATTATTTCATTCCTTCTCTGATGCCTAAGATGAGTTCGACAGTGGGTAACATCGAGGCTTCTACTCCTATTGCTTCAGTGCTTTCATCAGTGCCAGGACTTCAAAGTGGGAGTTTATCGCATCAGGTAGGGGGTGTGGGACCAACCCAGCTTCCGATTGGATTCATGGCTACCCCAGTTCTTCAGGATACCGTGGCTAGGACTCGGAGTCCTCCGGTGGGTGTTTCAGTGCCTCACGGTGGGGTAGTACTAGGTTCTTCGAGCAGTGCTTCAGTAGGGGTTGAGCTTTCAGTCCTTCAGCAGGGTTGTATGTCGGTATTGGAGTATGAAGCGAGGTTTCATGAGATGGTTAGACATACTACTTGGGTTGTGCCTTCAGAGTTGGATAGGATTCAGAGCTTTGTTGGGGGTTTGATTTTGCCGCTCCGCTTGGCGACTGAACACTTGGTTACAGTTGGGATGACCTTCCTTCAGGTAGTTGATCACGCTTGGGCTGTTGAGGTTTTATGTCGTGAGGCATATGGAGGTAGTATTAAAAGCATCATTGTCAGGGCAATTTTCGAGGTTCTCAGACTCAAGGTAGGGGATTGTCTGCTAGGGATCAATTCTGTTACTTCTTATCTAGCAGACCAGCTGGCCGCCTAGGCATAGAGCAATTCCAGCAGCCCCAAATTTTTGCCTTCACCTAGGCGATGCCTTGGCCGCATTCGCATAGGCCAAGACTGGCAGCTTAAGTTGGTCATTTCTGTTTTTTCTCCTTTATTTCTCCAAACATTTCCAACTCGCCCTCCATTTCCAAAGAACCCCAAAACCTCCATACTTCACCATAATTGTTCCCAACTGATTGGAGGGTGTCATTGTGATGATCCTTCTTGTTAATTGACTTCTAAAGCGGGTAAGTAATCTATTTAATTCCCATTTTCTCCATTGATTCCCTCTTTGATTTCTTGCATGGTGGGCTATTTTGGATCCCCTTTTGTTGTCCGTTTCTGCTCAAATTTTGAGAATCTTCTCCGAGGATTATGAGGAATACCGTGGTGTTTTTTCATTTTTTGTTTCGGGTTACAGGGCCCATGGTCCCGTTTGTGATCCGGATTTTGACTCGGTTATGTTTATGATATTATGGGTATCGTTAGTCTCGTGTTAATATTTAGTTTATTGTGTTGATAGTATTTTTGCAAATTGGAGCTTCTAGGAGCAGTTCGAGCATGGACGACATCATTCCTGCAACTAGTTTTGGATGACAGGTAGGTTATGGTTTCCCCTATCTAAAATGTGTTTATATAGACTATAACTGCACTAATTAGCATCCTCAAGTGGGTTATTATAGGTTGGTATCCCAGACCTTGTCCACCTTTCTGTCTGTTTATTTCATACGTGATTGTAGAATTCGTGTAGTATTGTTATATCACCCTTGTGGCCTCGTGTGGCCTTTTTTATGACTTTGGACCATAGACGGTGGGATATTTGGAAATGTCCGTGAGTCTCGAACATCGTGACCTTATTTTAGGTTATCTATATATGTTGTATAACTGGTTGTGCCTGTGCAAGACCGATAGGAATGTTTATGAGTCACTTTGGGCTAAACTTGTTGCCTGTGAGCATGTCATTCATGAAAAAGGTTTTTCCTGCATGTTTTACAAATATTTTGGCTTTGGGCATACTGTCACTGGTTTTCTAAACTTTGCATGGCCCGAGGGGCCCATTTTTGGTATAAATAATGATAAAATGAGATTTAGAACTGACTAGTGGATTTTATGGAAATAAAAGTGGTTATATGTGATTTTCTCACTGGTTTTCTTACTGATACTAGACTCGGTTATGCTGGAGTGTTAGACATGTTTTATGATGGTTTTAGACCCGAGTATGCTCTAGGCACCCTTCGAGAGGGTTATTGAGGCTTTACGTATTGATTTTAGACCTGGATATTCTTCAGGCACCCTTTGAGAGGGTCTTTGAGATTACTACTACTGTTTTAGACCCGATTCAATTCCGGGCACGTACTACAAGATTCTGAGTCTAGAGCTACACTTGAGATTACACAATTTTTATATGTGGTCTACGAGTAGACCTCCATGGACCCTGTCGTACCTAGGTTACCTGCTATGGGCTGATGTATGCGCAAGGAGAAGGGGTGTACAGTGGAGTAGAGGTACACAAGTAGAGTCCTTCCATGGGTCCCGTCTCTATTAGGCCTTTGGAGTACTAGAAGGGGAACATACGGGTTACTTTCACCTCAGATTCATCATATCATCATTATGCATATGGTATTCTGATTCCACCCTTGTTTGTTGTATGCTCAGTGTATGCTCTGGTAGTATAGGATGCCGAAGGGTTTGTTTTCACTCGATTGTGTACCTCGGTTGTATGAGCGGCCATTGGGACTGTAGGTAGATTATATTACTCCATTCACTTGTATTTTATTTAGAAGCTCTTGTACTAACGATACCAAGTCTTGGGGTTGGTGTAGTTTTTTTTTTTTTATATATATATATATATATATATATATATATATATATATATTCAGGCTTTGCTTCTACGTTGTTTTTATCTTATTTTGCTTCCATTTATTTTTGCCTATCATGCATATTGATTAGGTAGTAGCCCATTACTGATCGTTCCGGGTTGCAGGAATTGGTTTGCCTACTGGGGAGTTGGTGGTGCCATCATGACCTAAGAAATCGGGTCGTGATAGCTTGGTATCAGAGCCTAGGTTCACCGGTGTCATGGTACAGAAGCAATTGTCTAAGTAGAGTCTCATAGATCGGTATGATGACATTTGTATCCTATCTGCGGGAGGCTACAGGGAATTGTTAGGAAAAGTTCCATCTTCTTGTCTCCTTATCGTGCGTTCCTGGCTCTTTTGACTTCTAAACTTCGATTGTTTAATTCCTTCTCTGATGCCTAAGATGAGTTCGACAGTGGGTAACATCGAGGCTTCTACTCCTATTGCTTCAGTGCTTTCGTCAGTGCCAGGACTTCGGAGTGGGAGTTTATCGCATCAGGTAGGGGTTGTGGGACCAACCCAGCTTCCGATTGGATTCATGGCAACCCCAGTTCTTCAGGACACTGTGGCTAGGACTCGGAGTCCTCCGATGGGTGTTTCAGTGCCTCACGGTGGGGTAGTACTAGGTTCTTCGAGCAGTGCTTCAGTAGGGGTTGAGCTTTCAGTCCTTCAGCAGGGTTGTATGTCAGTATTGGAGTATGAAGCGAGGTTTCATGAGATGGTTAGACATACTACTTGGGTTGTTCCTTCAGAGTTGGATAGGATTCAGAGCTTTGTTGGGGGTTTGATTTTACCGCTCCTTTTGGCGACCGAGCACTTGGTTACAGTTGGGATGACCTTCCTTCAGGTAGTTGATCACGCTTGGGCTGTTGAGGGTTTATGTCGTAAGGCATATGGAGGTAGTAGTAAAAGCATCATTGTCAGGGCAGTTTTTGAGGTTCTCAGACTCAAGGTAGGGGATTGTCTGCTAGGGATCAATTCCATTACTTCTTATCTAGCAGACCAGTTTTAGTTACTCCACGGGTTCCAGAAAATATTTGTGCAGGGCATGACTGAGTAGATTAAATAGGGTACTAGTCAGATTCTTCAAGGTTTGCATTCAGAGTGTGTAGGCCATGGTAGCTGGTCAGGGTCAGTGAGATCTTCCCATCGGCCTTTATCTGGTAGAGGTTGTTTTTGGTGTGGTGAGCGTGGGCAATTTGTTAAGGATTGCCCCATGATTATGTATCCCAATCAGCATGGTTGTTGTGATTATGGGGTGATTGGTCATTATTCTAGAGATTCTCCTCGGTGAGGGATGGTTGAGCCTTTGGGATCGACTACTCAGTACAGTGATAGGCACCGTCAATTCGATGCCCATCTTGATGGGCCAGAGGTGGAGGTTCCCGATGTTACTGCTCCAGGTGCGACTCTATTTATCTTCGGTTAGTGATAGCATTCCTCGCGTTATGATTCTTCCCTTTTTGTGTATTTGCTTATGTGCTTTCCTGTTTTACCTGTTTAGTTGTGTTACTATTTGAATTTGTAGTTCTATTCATATGTTTTTTGGTAGTACATCTCTTTTTAGTAGTGGATGGGGTGAGTTGTCATTGAGAGGTATTTTCCTGAGGTTGTAGCTCGTGGGTAGGTTTTGTTAAGCTCGCTTATTATTCGTTGTACTTTTGGACTTTGTTGGGTCTTTCTTTCTAGCGGTCCTAGATGGTTGTTGCCTAGGCTATTATCTAGCATGGTTAGAGATACTTGTGTTGGTTCAATGTGATACCGGTGGTAGTGTTGGAGTTTGAGGCCCTGTCATAAGTTGAGTGGTGTTGGTTATGCCGGTGAGCATTGGTCAGTTTTGCTTCTCTCTGGTTATTCAAATCGACCTTTCTTAGTTGTTTTGTTG
The DNA here is from genome assembly GCA_003996215.1 of Jaltomata sinuosa. NCBI lineage: Eukaryota > Viridiplantae > Streptophyta > Magnoliopsida > Solanales > Solanaceae > Jaltomata > Jaltomata sinuosa. The sequence continues at coordinate 231,174 of QJPP01003140.1, read as the reverse complement.
GTAAGTTAGCAGGTATAGGTTACATTCGTGTTTTCCTCCTGTTCTAAGTCTGGTTGAGTTGCTTTCTTGCTCTCCCCAGTTCTGACTGACAGAATCGTATTTGATTATGGCATCATGATCAAGTGTTTAGATATAGTAGTTCTGTCTAAGTGTTGATGGTAGCGTCATAGTTGAGGTTGACTGTGGAATTGTGGCATTTATGGTTGGGTTTTGACTATAGCATATTGGTGGAGTTAGGCATTCGGCCTAACCCTCGTTCTGTTTTATCAAGTGTTACTAGTAAGAGTTATGGGAGCTAACGGAATATCTCCAGGTTGTATTTGAGAGAGAGCTTGTCTGGCTTGGTGTGTCTTTGGAAAAGGCTTCGTTTGGTTTGTAAAGAAGGGTGATGGCTCCTTGCTTGTGTATGTGTTCTAGTAGCTGACTGAAGTGACGACTAAGAGTTGCTTTGGCTTGTGTGTTGGTGACTTGCGTCGATCAAGTTTGGATTGCAGTAGCTTTTCTTTGATTGGTCTGAGGTCAGAAGTCCTTTTGGTAAGAGATCGAGGTAGAGGCCTTTTCCAATACTACCTTTGGGGACTCGTTGCATCAGTTGTGATTTCCTTATTATGTTCGTTGAATGATCCAAGTCTTTGTAGCATTATGGTTTGGGAAAATGGTATGTTCAAAGCGTAGCTGACTCTAGTTCCTGTAAGTGTTCATCGACAGTATATGGATCTACGCAGAGGTTTGATAGAGGAATTAGTTGCCAACCAGAGTGGGTTTCATAATCATGGCTTAGCATACTACTTTGGGTAGTTCGTGGAAGTTTCTCTTTGGTTACAGCATCTTTGTGCTGGAAGGCAGTGGGTGCGGGAAACTTGGCTTCTTTACTTTCATTTCAGAGTGGCTGTTGGCCTTGTACATCCAGTTATTGGCTAACCCTTGGTTTAGGCTGGACATTCCAGGTTTCAGCAGTATCCTTAATAGTATGAGGTTCCTTCTACCTTGGTTGGACAGACTCAGCGGTGTCGGTTCAAGGATCAACGGTTGTACATTATGCATAATCAGGTTGTATGGGTTAAGACTAGAAAGCCTATTCTGGGTTCTAATGGTACTTCGAGACCGATAGTCGCCTTGGTGATTTTGAGAGTTAGAGGTTTGAGTGGGTTGATTCTCTGAGAGGTCATCTATTGTATGTGATTCCAGTGTTATTTGGGCTCTGCCAGTGTGGGTCAGAAGTTTGGTCTATTAAACGTTTCCAGGGTTGTTAGTTGTATATGGGCACAGCATATCAAATGTTTGCGCCAGAGGTGAGTTGTAAGATCAAGACATTGTTAAAAGCCAAACAGCGCCCGTGAAATTCAGACACCTCCCCTCTTACCTACAGAGTGCTTGGATTTGATCTTCGTGGCTGTAACACCCCGAAATTCAATTCAACTTTTTAAGTTAGAAACTCTGCGAAATTCAGAATTTCCAGGGATCACGAGTCAAGTCCATGGGCCATGGATAGAACCATGAGTCATGGAAGTAACCCATGAATCCAGTCCTGCAGATCTTCCTCAGGTCTGAGAACCACGAGTCGGGTTCACGGTCCATGGATGGTTCCACGAGTCATGGAACCAGCTCATGGAACTCAGACTGAGGGTTACCAGTTTTCCTAGGAACCACAAATGGGTTCCATGACTCGTAGAAGTTTCTATGGGTCATCTTGTTGAGTCGTAAAAACTCATCCGCAGCCTGACTTTTTGCTCAGAAACCACGACTCAAATCCACGAGATGTGGTTACTTCTACGGTCCGTGGAAAAGACTCGTGGAACCTGAAGCCGAGGTTTTCAACAGCTTTTCTCTAATTAAATCCCAGGGGTATTTCTATAATTACCCACCCTTTTAACTCTTAAGTGAGATCATTTTGGCCACTTTTAGTACGGTTTCTACTGCTATTAGCCTAAGTCTTTCATTACTCCTCATTCATCTACCAAAAGAGGAAAAGAACTCCTTCAAGCTCTAAGTCTCAAGCTCCAAGTTCAAGCCTCCATTTCTTTTTATCTTAGATCAAGCAAGCTTCAATAAGGTATGTGGGTATTCAATAAGGGATTCCCTTCACCCTTATGCCCAAAACCCCATGTTTTACTTTGAGTTATGAAATTGTGAAATTAGGGTTCTTACTCAAATTGGGGAAAAGTTATGGGTCCTCTTTTTAAGCATCAATTCATGGTTTCTTATTACTTATCTATGATTTAATTGAGGTTCCTTAGTTGATTTCAAAAGCACGTGCGTTAAAGGTGATTTTAGCATGATTTCATTGAATTGCATGTTTTCAAGTGAAAATTGGCATGTTTAGGTAATATGGCCTTATGTTTTATGAAATTACATGCCTAATTCTTCAAGTTATAAATTTAGAAAGAAAAGTATGTTTTGAGTTATGGCTAAGCTAAGTTTTAAGACTTATGATATGTGAATTGCATGATATTAGATATGTCCTTATGCTTTTCAAACAGATTTGGCATTCGATATGTCACAAGTATGAATTGAGTTATATATATGTTTTGGGAGTAGTATTTAGCAACGAGTTGGACTAGGGTTTAGCATACCCTTAAGTCACAGAACTACGTTGCCACTGTAGGTTGCCCTCTATGGCTTATGACAGGATCCTGATAGATAAGGTTCTAACCTTAGCCAGTTAGGACAACCTTTTTCAGTGTGGGTGTATGACAGTGGACTCCATGTGGCTTATCATGGTTTATATTGGTTAAGAGAAACTCTCATATGAATGCTTTGAGTCTTATGCTCTTCTATTTCTCAGTTTTATGTTCAACTTATGATGTTATCTTATGATTTCTCTAATGATGCATGAAGCCAGTTTTAAGCATGCTTTTACCATACTCATGCATATATCACATATTCAGTACATCTTATAGTACTGATGCATATCTTGCGCTACATCCTCTTGATGATGCAAATTCAGTCTCATTCTCTCTCAGGCTCGTGGCTAGACGACGCTGGATATCTAGATAGTTATTGGTGAGTCCTCATCTTTTGAGGACTAGCATCAGTCTAGTTATTTGTTTTATCTTTCTTTCAGATTCTCGAGTTAGTTGGGGTCTTATCCCATCAACTCTTATGATAGTTTAGAGGCTTCAGACATAGCTAGACTTGTATTCCGTGTTTGGATTTGGTACATCTTAGACTTCTTTCTTATTTAGTTATGGTTGCCTATCTTCATTTAGTATGCTTTTGCTATGTTTTCTTATGAATATCTGAGTATGCTATGACCAAGGGCTAACTTGGGGAACATGTGGTCTCGTGTTATGCCTAGGGGGTAGTCTCGGGGCGTGACAAACTTAGTATCAAAGCCTCAGGTTCAAGAGTGCTAGGGTGTCTAAAAGTTGTATCGAGTAGAGTCTCTTTCATATGTGTGAAGTGTGCCACACTTATGAGAGGGAAGCTACGAGGTGTCTTAGGAAAAACTTAACTTCTTTCTTGATCAATATTGTGCGATAGAGTTTGACTTTATTACTCCTCTAATCCATTATTTATGTGTTTCAGATTATACCTCCTCGCCGTTCCATGCCTCGCAGAGCCGCTCGAAATGTTGACCCTCTGATTCCAGACCCCGAGGTCATAATGCAGAGTTTAGAAATGCTATTCATATGCTAGCTCAGACTATGGCTGCTCATGCCAATCAACAGGATCCTATCCCCGTCCACCCTCAAGGTGGAGATGTAGCTCGAGCCTGAGATTTCATTTGCATGAACCCACCTGAGTTTTGGGGTTCGAAAGTTGGTGAGGATCCGCAAAGTTTCATGAATGAGTTAAAGAAGACCTTTGGTGTAATGCAATTGGTTGGCATTGATGGTATTGAGCTAGCTTCCTATCAACTCAAGGACGTGGCTCATATTTAGTTCACTCAATGGAAAGATGCTAAGGCTAGGGATGTATTCCCTATGACTTGGGAATGCTTTGAGAGGGCTTTTCTTGACCGGTTCTTCCCGAGGGAGTTGAGGCAAGCTAAGGCCGAAGAGTTTGTGAATTTGAGGCAAGGTTCTATAACGGTACATGAGTATGGATTAAAGTTCACCCAGCATTCTAGGTATGCTCCTTCCATGGTGGGATGAGTAAGTATGTTTACAGAGTGTCGAATTTGGTAAAGAAGGAGTGTAGGTCTGTGATGCTTTTGGGTGACATGGATATTTTTCGACGTATGACTCATGCCCATTAGATTGAGGGAGACAAGTTGAGGGAAATGGCAAGGGAGAACAAGAGGGTTAGATCAGAGAGTTTAGGTTTTGGCCATCAGAAGTTTGGAGGCGGACATTGCTCTTCGTTTCAGAAGAAATCATCAGGGCCTATTCACTCTTCAGCTAGTATTCCTACCCAGGCCCCCAGTCCTTGTCATAATCAGACTGGTAGAGGATCTGGTTCCTATTCGCAGGGAAGTGTTGCAAAAGGGACTCCTTACCCTTCTTGCAACAAGTGTGGTAGAAGTAATCTTGGTAAGTGTTTAGTGGGTTCAGGTGGATGCTTTGGGTGTGGTCAGGTTAGACACAAGATTAAGGATTGCCCTTCAGCTAAGAAGGGACAGGGAGGTAGTAGGACTTAGTCTGCCCCAGCAGCCCCAGGAGGTCGATCGGCCCAGCAGGGAACTGCTTCTAGTTATGGTGGTCAGCGCCAGAACTGCCTTTATGCCATGTCCTCTCGCCAGGACCAGAAGAGTTCACTGGATATTGTTATTGGTATGTTGAAAGTCTTCTCTCTCGATGTGTATGGTTTATTAGATCCCGGTGCCTCCTTATCTTTATTGACCCCTTATGTTGCTTGCAAGTTCGAGATTTGTCCTAATCGGCTCTTAGAACCCTTTTATGTTTCTACTCCTGTTGGTGAGTCAGTCCTAGCCAAAAGAATCTACCAAAATTTCCCTATCTTAGTCTTTCATAAAGTCACTTCAGCGAATATAGTAGAGTTGGAGATGACTGACTTTGATGTTATTTTTGGTATGGATTGGTTGTATGCATGTTATGCCTCGGTTGATTGTTGTACTCTAGTTGTCAGTTTTAAGTTCCCGAATGAACCTGTTTTAGAGTGGCAAGGTAGTCTTCCATCCTCAAAGGGTCATTTCATATCTTATCTCAAGGCTAGGAGAATGATTTCTAAGGGTTGTGTTTACCATATAGTTCAGGTTATGGACACAGAGTCTGAGACCTCATCTCTCCAGTCAGTTCCTGTTGTGAATGAGTTTCTAGAAGTGTTTCCTGAATATTTGCCCAGAGTCTCTCCCGAGCGGGAGATCGACTTTGGAATAGATCTTCTTCTAGATACACATCCTATCTCCATTCCTCCATATAGAATGGCTCCAACAGAGCTTAAGGAATTGAAAGATCAGTTGAAAGACCTCCTCGATAAGGGTTTTATTCGACCCAGCATCTCTTCATTGGGTGCTCCAGTCTTATTCATGCAAAAGAAAGATGGTTCCCTAAGAATGTGCATCGATTATCGTCAGTTGAATAAGGTCACAATCAAGAATAAGTATCCCATTTCTAGGATTGATGACTTGTTCGATCAGCTTCAGGGTGTCAGTTACTTCTCCAAGATAAACCTTAGATCCGGTTATCATCAGCTTCGTGTTAGAGAGTGTGACATTCCAAAGACAACCTTCATAACTTGGTATGGTCATTATGAATTTGTGGTTATGTCTTTTGGTCTAACGAATGCTCTCGCAGCTTGTATGAATTTGATAAACTGTGTGTTCAAACAGTATTTGGATATGTTTGTATTGTTTTCATTGATGATATTCTTATATATTCTCAGAGTAAGGAGGAGCATGCGAACCATTTGAGGGTTGTGTTGAAAACTCTCAAGGATCGACAGTTATGTGCTAAGTTTAGAAAGTGTGAGTTTTGGATGCAGTTTGTTGCTTTTTTGGGTCATATTATGACTAGAGATGGTATTCGAGTTGATTCTCAGAAGATTGAGGCAGTAAAGAACTGGCCTAGGACTACTTCCCCGTCTAATATTAGAAGCTTTTTAGGTTTGGTTGGTTACTACAGGAGGTTTGTGGAAGGGTTTTCTTCCATTGCTTCCCTCATTGACTCAGTTGACTCAGAATAAGGTAAAATTTTAGTGGTCTGATCTAAGTGAGAAGAACTTTCAGGAACTAAAGACTAGGTTGACCACAGCTCCAGTGTTGGCTCTACCCGAGGGCCTAAATGGCTTTGTTATGTATTGTGATACTTCTAGAATTGGTCTGGGTGGTGTGTTGATGCAACGTGGTAGGGTTATTGTTTATGCTTCTAGATAGCTTAAGATTCATGAGAAGAACTACCCTACTCATGATCTTGAGTTAGCGGCCATAGTATTTGCTTTGAATATTTGAAGAAACTACTTGTATGGTGTTCACGTGGATTTATTCACCGATTATAAGAGTCTTTAGTATGTGTTCACTCAAAAGGAATTGAATCTTCATCAAAGGAGATGGCTTGAGCTTCTCAAGGATTATGATATGAGTGTGTTTTACCATCCGGGTAAGGCCAATATCGTGGTGGATGCACTTAGTAGATTTCCCATGGGTAGTGCGTCTTCGGTTGAAGACGGGAAGAAGGAATTAGCCAAGGATGTTCATCGACTTGCTCGACTAGGAGTTCGCTTTATGGATTCGACAGAAGGTGGTGTTATTGTTCAGAATGGTTCCGAATCATCTTTGGTAGATAAAGTGAAAAAAAATCAAGATAGTGATCCTATTTTGCATAGTTGAAGAGTGTAGTTCATCAGCAAAGGGTAGAGGTTTTCTCCCAAGGGGGGGATGGTGTACTTTGATATCAGGGTCGATTGTGCGTTCCCGATATAGGTGGGTTGAGACAGACGATTTTGCCAGAGGCTCATAGCTCCAGGTATTCTATTCACCCTAGTGCCACCAAGATGTACCGTGACCTACAGAAACTTTATTGGTGGAATGGTATGAATAGGGACATAGCAGGTTTTGTGGCTAAGTGTCCCAACTGTTAACAAGTGAAAGTAGAGCATCAGCGACTGGGTGGTATAACTCAGGATATTGATCTTCTTACTTGGAAATGGGAAGCGATCAATATGGATTTCATTACTGGTTTGCCTCGTACTCGAAGGTAACATGATTCTATTTGGGTGATTGACGACTGGATGACCAAGTCATCCCACTTCTTAGCTGTTAAGACTAAAGATTCAACAGATGATTATGCCAGATGCTACATCCAGGAGATAGTCAGATTGCATGGTGTTCCATTGTCTATCATTTCTGATAGGGGTACTCAGTTTACATCCTAGTTTTGGAAGTCATTTCAGAGAGGTCTTGGTACACAGGTTAAGCTTAGCACAGCTTTTCACCCTCAGATGAATGGTCAGGCAGAGCATACTATTTAGACTTTAGAGGATATGTTAAGAGCTTGTGTGATTGATTTCAAAGGTAATTGGAATGATCACTTACCTCTTATAGAGTTTGCCTACAACAACAGCTTTTATTCTAGCATCCAGATGGCTCCTTATGAGGCACTTTATGGGTGGAGGTGTAGATCTCCTATTGGTTGGTTTGAGGTAGGTGAGGTAGCTTTGATTGGTCCAGATTCAGTTCATGAGACTATGGAGAAAGTTCAGATTATTAGGGAAAGGTTGAAGACCGCTCAAAGTCGACAGAAATCATATGCAGATGTAAGGAGGAGGGAGTTGGAGTTTGAGGTTGATGATTGGGTATTTTTGAAAGTGTCGCCCATGAAAGGTGTGATGAGATTCAGCAAGAAAGGGAATCTTAGTCCCTGCTATGTAGGTCCTTATCGAATTCTTAGGTGAGTTGGTAGTGTTGTCTATGAGTTGGATTTGCCAACAGAGTAAGAAGTGGTTCATCCGATTTTCCATGTTTCCTTGTTGAAGAAGTGTGTTGGTGATCCAACCTTGATTTTTCCTTTGGAGGATGTGGGTGTGAAGGATAGCCTTACTTATGAGGAAGTTTTCACGGAGATTCTTGATCATCAGATTCGAAGGTTGAGGAACAAAGAAGTCGCTTCGGTAAAGGTCTTTTGGAGAATTCAGCTAGTTGAGGGAGCTACTTGGGAAGCAGAAACAACCATGAAAGCTAAGTACCCTCATCTCTTTCCTTATGATCTTGTTTCAGATTGAGGTATTAGTTTCCTCCTTAGTATGTCCCTCCAATTCTAGTCCATCGATTTCTCTCATGATCTTAGCTTGCATTCATGTTTTCCGAAGTTAGTTCAATCATGTTTTAAGTTAAAAAGCTCAATTTTCATGGTTATTCTTCAGTTTTCCTATATTGTTACTTGGTTGGGCTGTTTTCTCTCCAATTTTCCTTGCTTAGTCTTCATTCAAGGACGAATAATCCCAAGGGGGATATATTATAACACCCCAGAATTCGATTCAGTTGTTAAACCTGATTTCTAAGAAAATTATAAAGTTCCCAGAGATTACGGACCGTAGTCCTGGACCACGATCTATAGTATGATCTGTGGTCTGCTCCTTGGTTGTTCTTTTCCCAGTCTATGAGTCACTCAATGGCTCGTGGTTTAAAACCATGGCCCATCCTGTGAACTCGTGATTCGAGTTCCAGAGGACCCTCATAAAGGGTCCTAAAAATGACGAGTTGGTTGACGACCCGTCCTTTTGAACCATGGGTCGTCCTTCCATCCGTAATCCCTGAGGATCAGAGGATCCTTATATCCTTAAGTCAGAACCACGAGTCAACAGGACGGTCCATCATTCTGAATCACGGACCATAGAGTGACTCATGGAGTTGAGTTTCAGCAGGCTCCCAGATGTGGCACCTGAAACCACGGATCAGTTGACGGTTCATCATTTCAGTTGACGGCCCGTAGACTGAATTGTGGTCTCTGAATATGAGTCTTTTATCAGTTTTCCCTAATTAAAATCCAGGGGTATTTTTGTAATTACCCACCCTTCTAACTCTTAAGTGAGGTCGTTTTGGCCATTTTTAGTAGGTTTTTTTTCTTATTAGCCTAAGTCATTCATTATTCCTCATTCATCTACCAAAATAAGAAATAACTCTTTCAAGCTCCAAGTCTCAAGCTCCAAGTTCAAGACTCCATTTCTTTTCATTAGATCAAGCAAGCTTCAATAAGGTATGTGGGTATTCAATATGGGATTTCTTTCACCCTTATGCCCAAAACCCCATGTATTTACTTTGATTTATGAATTTATTAAATCAGAGTTCTTACCCAAATTGGGGAAAAGTTATGAGTTTTATTTTAAAGTATCAATTCATGATTTTCCATTTATTACCCATGTTTTAGTTAAGATTTCTTGCATATTTTCCATAGCCCATGCATTAAAGGTGGTTTCTAGCATGTTTCCATTGAATTGCATATTTTCAAGTATAATTGGCATGTTTAGATAACATGGCCTCTATTATCATGAAACTGCATGCCTAATTCTTCAAGTTATGAATTTAGAAAGAAAAGTATGTTTTGAATTATGGCTATGCTAAGTTTTTTAAGGATTTTGAAGCATGAATTGCATGACATTAGATATGTCCTTATGTATTAAGAAAGGTTTGGCATCTAGATATGTCTACCTAATCTATGTGAATTGCATGGTATTAGATATACCTTTATACTTTTCAAACAGATTTGACATTAGATATGTCACGAGTATATTGAGCTATAAGTAGTTTTGGGAGTAGTATTGAGCATCGAGTTAGATTGGGTTTAGCGTACCCCTTTTATATATCCCAGAACTACATGCCAACGTAGGTTTTTAAGTCCCCTCAGTGGGCATCAAACACCGTGATCACACCATCTATGCCTTTATACCTTGGCAAAATATATTGAGTCCTCTCGATGGGTAGGATATATCGGATTCTATGTAGCTCGCATGGTCCATGTCGGTTAGAGAACCTCCCACAGAAGCAGTTTCAGCTTTTAAGTGCATTGACTCTTTGCTTTCAGATTTCAGAACTTCTACTATTACTTATGGTTTTTCAAGTTTGTTTTGCCTATGATGTTGTATTGAGTCCTTTGCATTCGAGCTTTTACTATCATATCACGATTTCATTTTAAAAGTACATATAGCATGGTTACTTGGATTTTGCATGTCTCACAGATTCAGTATATCCTATAGTACTGACACATATCTTGCGCTGCATTCTCTTGATGATGCAGATCCAGGTTTTCCTCCTCAGACTCGTGGCTAGATATTTCAGGCCATCCAGCTAGTTGTTGGTGAGTCCTCATCTTTCGAGGACTAGTATTAGTCTTGTTGTTTTGTTTATCTTTCTTTCAGATTCTCGAGTTAGTTGGGGTCTTGTCCCATCAACTCTTATGACAGTTTAGAGGCTCCAGACATAGCTAGACTTGTACTCCGTGTTTTGGATTTGGTACTTCTTAGACTTTGTTCCTATTTGGATATGGTTGCCTATCTTCATTTAGTATGCTTCCGCTATGTTCCCTATGATTATCTGAGTATGCTATGACCAAGGGATAACTTGGGGCACTTGTGGTCCCGAGTTCCGTGTTATGCCTAGGGGATAGCCTCGAGGCATGACAAACACCGTGGTGTTTTTCATTTCTGGTTTTAGGTTGCGGGGCCCACAGGCCCATTTGTGACCCAGATTTTGACCCAGTTATGTTTATGACATTATGGGTATTGTTAGTCTCGTGTTAATATGTAGATTATTATGTTGATAGTGTTTTCATGAATTGAAGCTTCTTGGAGCAGTTCGATCCTGGACGACGTCATTCCCGCAGCTAGTCATCGGACGACAGGTAGGTTATGGTTTTCCCTATCTAGAATCTGCGTATATAGACTATAGCTGCACTAATTAGCATCCTTGGATGGGTTGTTATAGGTTGGTACCCCAGACCTGGTCCGCCTTTCTGTCCGTTTATTTCATACGTGATTGTAGAATTCGTGTAGTATTGCTATATCACCCTTATGGCCTTGTTTGGTCTTGTTTATGACTCTGGACCATAGACGGTGGGATATTTGGGAATGTCCGTGAGTCCTAAACATCGTGATGACCTTATTTTAGGCTGGCTATCTGTGTTGTAGAACTGCTTGCGCATGTGTAGGGCCGATAGGAATGTTTGTGAGCCACTTTGGCCTAAACTTGTTGTCTGCGAGCATGTCATTCATGAAAAAGGTTTCTCCTACATGTTTTACTACTATTTTGGCTTCGGGCCTACTATCACCAGTTTTCTAAACTTTGCATGGCATGAGGGGCCCATTTTTGATATAAATGATTATAAAACAAAATTTAGAACTGACTGGTGGATTTTCTGGAAATAAAAGTGGTTGCATGTGATTTTCTCATTGGTTTTCTTACTGATACTAGACTCAGCTATGCCGGAGTGTTAGACATGTTTTACGATGATTTTAGACCCGACTAAGCTTCGGGCACCCTTCAAGAGGGTTATTGAGGCTTACCTTACTGATTTTAGACCCGGATATACTTTGGGCACCCTTTGAGAGGGTCTTTGAGATTACTACTATTGTTTTAGACCCGGTTTGATTCTAGGCACGTACTGCGAGATTCTGAGTATTGAGCTACACTTGAGATTACGTAGTTCTTGTATGTGGTCTACGAGTAGACCTCAATAGTCCCTGTCGTTCCTGGGTTACCGGCTATGGGCTGACACACGCGCCAGGAGGATGGGTGTATGGCGGAGTAGAGGTACACAGGTAGAATCCTTCCATGGATCCCGCCTCTATTGGGCCTTTGGGGTACCGGGGGGGGGGGAACATACAGGTTACTTTCACCTCAGATTCATCATATCATCATCATGCATTTGGTATTTCGATTCCACCCTTGTTTGATGTGTGCTCAGTGTACGCTCCGGTAGTATAGGATGTCGGAGGGTTTGTTTCACTTAATTGCGTTCCTTGGTTGTATGGGCGGCCGTTGGGACTGTAAGTAGATTATATTACTCCGTTCATTTCTTAGAGCTTGTTGTGACCTTGGGTACTGTTTGGATTCGTGGTTTTAGCCTGTTGAGGCACCGACTTTTGGGGCTATGATTATTGATAGGCTAGTGGGACTTGCATTGTTGAGATACTGATTGTGTAGCCTCATGAGCGGTTGTGGGGTATTTATTTATGTTCTTATCCTGGCTTGATTAGCGGATTTGGGTACTTGTGGTTTAGTTATTCCATCCAATGCTTATACTTGTGAGACTGTTGTACGTCTATTCTTATCTTTATATTGATGTCTTAAGCATGTTTCTGTTAGTCTATGGCTCCTAGTTCGATTATTGGCTTGCTTTCCTTCTTTCCCTTTATTTTTGAGGTTACCGGTATACATCCAATCTCTTTAAACTCTCTTTTATATGTACTATTGTTGCAAGGATCCTAGGTGCGTCCTTCTTTCTTCTTTCACCTGTGTTGTAGGTGTCATCATGACATGAAAAATCGGGTTGTGACATGTATCCAGCCATAAAGAAAGTAGGAGTTGTAGCAAAATTGAGGGTGAGGCCATAAGAAAAGCTAATTTGTTGTTGTTCGACTGACACAACATTAAAAATTAAATAATAGCTGATATTTTAGTCTATCCGAACCTCTTATATATATACTAGTGACGAAGAGCCGTGCTGTGCACGGGCCCAATATTTATTCATAAAAAATTATTTTTTAAAGTAGTGTTGACTAAATAATTTTATATTTTTATTCTAAAATAAATTATAAAATTATATGGTAGTAAATCATCTCATTAAGCGTAAAATGAATACCTGATAAATATTATTAACATTGATAAATTTTAAGAAATGTTGATTAAATAATTTTTATTTTTTCATTTAAAATAAGTATTATATATATATATATATATATATATATATATATATATATATATATATATATATATATATATTAAATTTCAAAGACAATGTAACAAGTTACTAACAATTTTGATTTATATATTTTTTTTAATATAGTGATACTTTCATGTTTCGATAGAAAATTTATGGCAAGTTATAATTTTACAAATATGAAAAAATACATCTTAAAATATTAGTCATAGTTCACATCGTTTGGCTCTGGAAAAAAAATTGTTGACAAATATTTCAGAATGGAGGGAGTATTACAAAATAGCTATGTGGCAAACAATTTAAATTAAAGAAAATATAAGTGAAAATGCTCGTTATAAGACTTTAGTCTGGGAAGATAAGAAGTCGGCGGGGTGAAATGAAAAAGTTCAGTGGGTCCCACAGTAACATAATTGGATGATATAAGCAAAGGGTAAGTTGACCAAGAGATGAAAATATTTATACTGTAGCTACAGTAGATCAATTTCCTGACTAATAACATCACATTATTTAAAATACATTTACAAAAGTAACCTCATGGGCCCATATTCTCTTATTCTGTACAAGCTTGGCATTGAGCAGAAAACAGTTGATTTTATGGATATTTGTGGGCTAAAAGGAAATACTACAGCAAAGAAAACAAGCAAATAACGCACTAAAATAAATCAAAGAGACAAAAATGGCCTCAAAATAATTTTTATGACTATAAACTGACATGTCGACGGAGAGGTGCTTCAACTCTCTAGAATAAGAGAATAGCAGTAATACATTTATGTTTTTATTTTTGGCATTAAAAACTTTTACCTTTTACAAATTTTACCAAAAGAAATGTTAAGAGTAAATTAACTAGTCATCATCATATTATATTAAAAGTAGAAAGCCCCAAAGAGAAAAGTTAAAATACGAAAATAGCCCTACAAAGTTGAATGACCTTTATACCCTCTAAAAAGTAATTTTTTTAATAGTAATGTACAAAAATGTAAAAGCAATTTGTAAGAAATAAAATAAAAATCATATGTAAATGTTATTGAGTCCGTTAATTACGTGTTGTTGTTAATGTATAACCTTTCTCTAAATTAATGTATAGGCCGAATGTTGAGAATTATTCATCTACCAATAGTAATTGTAGGCATAAATATTTCTAATTATTAGTATCATATTTATAAGTCTTTTCACATCCATATAAATGTTATTGAGTCCGTTAATTACGTGTTGTTGTTAATGTATAACCTTTCTCTAAATTAATGTATAGGCCGAATGTTGAGAATTATTCATCTACCAATAGTAATTGTAGGCATAAATATTTCTAATTATTAGTATCATATTTATAAGTCTTTTCACATCCAGACTTTATTGTTTGTTCAACTTTCACAGCATAATGTTTTTGCATTGTCTCTCCACATTCTTCAAGACTCTATATAAGATGCACATTAAAATGGATAATCAATTTATCCTTATTATACCATTCTTCTTGTTTCTTTATTTTCCCGTAAGAGACTATTGCTTTCACATGATTTGATGCATTTCACTCAAAACTACCTGCAATACAGATAAATCTCTAAATAAAGTGTCATTACAAATTACGTGCCGAGAAATCTCACTTGTGATACATATAAGTTTTTTTGTTGAAAAATTGATATTTGTCGTTTGCTTCCACAGAAGACGAGAATAAGTTATAAGCAAGGTTCATTAAGAAGTGAGAGAAGTTTTTTTGGTAAATGAAAGTGAGACAAGTTAAAAAATAGATTATTCTCCCTGATGCCATCTAAACATTACTTTCTAAATCTTTCTTAAATAAATTGAATTAGGTTTATTTAAATTTGTGTTTGGAAGGATTGTTTACTTTTACAGTTTTTAATGTAGGTTTAATATTTGCACATTTCCTTTCCTTTTAAGCACATCCTCTTTATCCACTTTGGTTCTCTGAAATTTCACTCTTAATGACATTTATGTGTAGACTTTCACTTTATAAGTGCACAACAAAGTATCAAAATTACTTTTATTATTTTTCTCTTCTCGTTGTCAAAAATTGCGAGTTATACTAAAATTAAGAAGTTCCTAAGTGTAAAATTGAATTATCATTTTATCCTTATTCTAAATTAAAATATTATAAAATATTTAGTTAATTAAATATTAAAATTTCTATAATATTTTTATTAAAAAAAGTAATAATATCTCATAATAAATTGGATCTTTTTTTACTACTCTAACATCTCATAATAAATTAAGTTTTTTCTATTACTTATAACATCTCATAATATATTGAGTCTTTTCTACTACTCTTGACATCTCATTATAAATAAGTCTTTTCTACTATTTTATTTGGTTAAAATTGTTCACAATTCTTGAGTCTTCTCTGTCATCTTCAGTTTCAGGTACTTAATATAACAATTGGTAGTTTATGCTTTCATATTTCTAGATTTCGGTTGCTATACTAATATTTTTCATAAATAATGTTGTAATTTTCTTTTTGTGCTCTACAATAATTACAACACAATGATTTCTCTTTTTTTTTTTTAATTTAATATTCATGTGTTTGAGTCGAAGCAAGGTACTGTGACTTCTAATGATATATGGGTTGAACATGAGTCGATTCAATATATGTATCAGTTTAGTTTTAATTTTCATGCATAATAGTTAATTTTACGAGATAAGCACTTTTACGCATATTTATATATGTTTGAGTATGTATTTATCTTTAAATTAAAGTATTATATATGTCTCTAAAGTAGCATCAAATTTACAACATTTTCTAACCTCAACTTATGCGTTGTTATTTTTTTGTATGTTTTAATTTTTATTTCATAGCACATGTATAAAAAATTCAATAATATATGTACGGTTAAAATTTATCATTTGCAATACAAAAATTGTATTAAGTATTTTTGGATAAACGTGCAACGCATGTTCTCAGAGACTAGTTTAGAATACACGTAGACGCAGCTAGTGGTGCGCATCAGTCGATTTCAGTTCGGTTTTGTATATTATCGGTTCGGTTTATCGATTTTCGATTTGTCAATATACAAAATCGATAACCAAACTAATAAGATATTTGTTATCAGTTTTCGATTAATCGATTTTGGTCCTTAACGGTTTGGTTTTTCGGTATAACCGATAAGAAAATGCTTCTATAATTTTTTTTGCTTTCTTTTATTTTCATCTACATATAGACACTACCTTCATGCATAAAAGTCTATACAAATTACAAGCATACGCAATTCAAATACATTATTACTAAAACAAACTTATTTTGTTTCTTGTTAACTAGCAAACTTAAATACAGTAGCAACACTAACAATCTCTCAAAGAGAAAAACAACACTGATAGGTAGAACCCCACCAAACCAACGTCTTTAGAAAGAAAACAACAACACTAAGACAACAATTATAAAATGCAAAAAAATAATAGGATATATATTTAAAATCTAAAGCCACTATTATAATTATGGATAAAAATATAGTTTTAATATAATCTTATTGGGTTATCGGTTTAACCATTAACAAAAACCTTAAAATCGAAACCAAACCGATAGCCCAATAAAAAAAATGACAAAATCGTTAAAAAATCATTAACCCAATAACTCGATACCGATAAATCAATAACATTTTTATCGGTTCGATTTATTGGTTAAATCGATTTTTGACGCAACAAAAGCAGAGAGCTACAAGGACAATAGTGTCTTTTGAACATGAAAAGAGGTCCCACCTTGTCTCTCTCCGGGGTAGCAACAAACACTCGGTTGTGCAAATAGCCAAAGACCTTTCTCTTTTCTCATTCATTCATATTCATAAAAATAATTGTACATCCTTTGAGGCGACCAAGCAAAGGCACTTCTCTATCTCCCAACGATATCCGACGATCAAGGTGCACAATCATTATGCTTACAAAAATGCTCTCTCTTTGCTAAAATATATTTCCGATTCGATCTTCTTTTATCCAAAAATATGTAGTAATATTAATTAATTGCTACTCTATTAACCTAATTTGGACAAGACGTACTTAATGTGCTGAATTTACCCTTTTTTTTTGTGATATGAATAGTAATTTGTGAAAAGAATGACTAAAAAGTAAACAATTTTTAGCCGTTAGGTTTATTTCAAATCTAATTTGAAGAAAGGTACTCATAATGTGTTGTCTTTTTTGAGTAACTGTGGCAATTGGTGAACAGATTGAGTAAAAACTAATCAATTTCTATTCGATTAGGTTTATTTCGAACCTATTCCGGAGTCGGTGGTTGAATTGATGCTTAAACTTTTTCTTATCTGAAGCTAATTCGTGAACAGGATGAGTCAGGTGTTTGAAGGATATGAACGCCAATACTGTGAGCTTTCAGCTATCTTAACGAAGAAGTGCACCTCAGCTAGTCTCCTTGATGGAGGTAAGTAACAGCTATAGCCCTTTTACTTCTCAAATGTTTATGATTGATTGTTCTATTCCTTGACATAAAATAGCATATTGAAAGATCTTGAGTGGAATGGATGCAGCAGAACCAACTGATTCAATATCAAAAAATATTGAGTTGAATGGATGCAGAGGATTCATATAGCCGAACCACATAGTTTCAGATTGATACATAAGAAGAATATTGAAAAGAAAAGATTAAGTGGCTTTGCTCTCTCTTTGTTGGATTAGCCGAACCACATAGTTTCAGATTGATACATAAGAAGAATATTGAAAAGAAAAGATTAAGTGGCTTTGCTCTCTCTTTGTTGGATTACCACATGTGTTTGTATGACCAACTTTCAATAAACGATGAAACGTCAATTGGTGGCTAAAAATGCAACCTTCATTTTGCTCATTCATGGAGTTGTATTTAGTAAACTTGAGCTAATGTCGATGCTGTTGTATAGTTGAATTGGCTAATTGATTAACTTTCTCATGGAATTACTTTTTTCTGTTAGTGAATTCTGATATATTTACTTTAGTGAATGCATGGAATTTTAGATAATGTTCTATGGAGATGTTTGGAGGCAAAGGGTGTACCTGTAGCTTACATTTAGGGCGATTAAGGACATGTATGGTAGAGCCAAGACTAGGGTGAGGACAAGGGAGACTTAAAGCACTTTCCAGTCATGATGGGATTGCACTGGAGATCAACTCTTAGCCCGTTTTTATTTGCCTTGGTGATGGATGAAATAACACGACATATCCAAGAAGAGGTGCTATGATGCATGCTATTCGCAGATGACATAGTATTGATTAACGAGACATACAA
The DNA here is from genome assembly GCA_003996215.1 of Jaltomata sinuosa. Lineage (NCBI taxonomy): Eukaryota > Viridiplantae > Streptophyta > Magnoliopsida > Solanales > Solanaceae > Jaltomata > Jaltomata sinuosa. The sequence goes on along the minus strand of QJPP01003140.1, from coordinate 213,189 downwards.
CAAAGTTAACAATAGATTAAATGTTTGGAGAGAAACCCTAGAGTCTAAAGGGTTAAGGTTGAGTAGGGAGTACGTAGAGTGCATGTTTAGTAACGATACTCATGTGGCAGATGTGGAAGCGAGAATTAGTACAGTGGTCATCTCCAAGAGATAAAGTTTCAAGTATCTTGAGTTGATTATCCAAGGAAATAAGGAGATAGACGTTGATGTTACACTTTGTATTGGAGCAGGGTGGATGAGATGGATGTCCGTGTAAGGTGTCTTGTGTGATAAAAATGTGCCACTAGAACTTAAAGGTAAGTTTTATAAAGTGGTTGTCAAACTAGCTATATTGTATGGGGAGGAGTGTTGGCTGATCAAGAACTTCCATGTCTAGAAAATTCACATTGTGGAGATAAGGACGTTGAGATGGATGTGTTGATGTCGTGCCCCATTTTTCTCGCGAAAAGCGGGCCATCGACGTGACAACTCTTTTTAGGATAAAAGAGCGTGAAGAGTCGCCACCTAACGAATTACGGTGCGTTAGGGCACCATACTGCACTAACTACGACTAAATTAAATTTATGGTCTACCTCACCAGAAATCGGGTAAGGGTTCAAATTACCTCGAAAGAAAGGTGTTAAGCACCTTTCGAGGTCCACAAATGTGGGTCCCTGCCGGATTCATTATTTATGTGGGGAGATACGAGATAAACAAAGGTCAAAATATTTGTTAAGCTAAAATGACCATGTGATTAAGCAAGTAAAACAAGTTAATAATTTAAACCAATTTAATTACTAATAAATCTAGATGGAAAAGGATTAGGCATGTAAATTATAAATGAAATAAAGAAATAAATAAAAGAATCAGATAAGCGAGAAGACAGAATCGACACAATGATGTAAAAAAGATAACCTAATTACTAAGTGATTTAATCAATACTACCCCAAACATATAATAACATAAAAAGTAAATAAAACTGAAAAGCCAATACGTTGGGGAGTAATCGCTCAACCTCGTGCGAAGTCTTAGAAGACTTCTTAGTCAAAGTGCAATGACTATCGAGCTATAAGTGTATCATATAGATCACTCCCTGCGTAGGAGGAAAATAATTTGGGGGAGGAGGGGTTTTTTAACCTAAAGGATCACCCCATGCAACATAAATTAATACTTCGCAACCCACTTAAGGATTGCTCGTATTAATCAGCAAGCACAGACTATCATCTCCGAGTACCCGCCTTGGTTGGTTATTAAGGTTGTTATTAAACCTACGAGCCCACTAAAGAAATGAAAGAGTCTAACGTGCATTAATATGCCTACCCGTCCCGACTTAATGTCCAAGATGCATTGGACTTACTAATTTGGATATTGGCATAGACAAGGTTGTAACTGAATCTTGTACTTTCCTCGTTAGCCACCATTTCACCTGTGTATTATCTGTTCTAATAATAAACTTATTATATACAATATATGGTTCAAAAGCTAATAAACATTTATATATTGAGTATAATTCTTTTCTATTTATTTCCCATTTTATTTCGGGATTTGTAAATGTGCCTGAATAATACCTGCAATGATGTTCTATTTTTTCTTTATCGTACCTGTATTTTAGTACTCCTCCATAGCTTATTTCACTAGCATCGGATTCTACTATATAGGTGAATCTGTTATTTTCGTCTGGGAAGCATAATTTTGGTAAATTCTTACATAGTGATTTTATTTTTCTTATTTGTTCTTGGTCTTTATCATCAAAATGATATTCTACATCTTTCTTTAATTTCTTATGTAATGGTTTTAGACTTTCTGCTAATTTTGGTATATATTCTCTTACTTGATTTACTAATCCTAAAAACGACTGTAGTTTCTTTTTCGTATCTATCTGTTCATCAGAATTTATTATTTTTTGTACTATATGTGGCTGCATTTTTATACCATTCTTATCTATTTCTATTCCTAAGAATTCTATTTGATTTTTCATTATTTCAGCTTTTTTCTTACTCAAGCTAATTCCTGAATATGTAACAATATGTATAAATTTTTCTAGTAATTTTATATGTTCATCTTGTGTTCTTGAATACAAGAGTATATCATCTATATACTATGCAATTTTCTAATTGGTTGAAGTAATTATCCATAAAATGCTGGTATCTTCCTGGTGCATTTTTATATCCAAAAGGTAATACGTTCCATTCATAAAATCCTTGGGGTACTGTGAATGCTGTTAGTTTTTTAGATTCTTCTTCTAGCTTAAGGTGGTAAAAGCCTGATTTGCAATCAAATTTACTAAAGTAATTATATCCTTGGACTTGTCTTATCTTTAATATCTTATTTGGTATTGGATAATTATATGTTTTAATTTTGGCATTTAAATTTCTATAATCAATAACCATCCTACTTTTCCCTCTTTTTTGTTCGCTATGTTTATTTACTATAAATGCTGAGCTTGTATCTTTACTATTACTTTCTTGTATATATTTATTTTCTAATAATTCATCTATATGCATTTTGAATTCTTTTAGATCATCAAAATTATATTTTAGAGTTTTTTGGGTAATTATACTATTTTAATCAATTAATTCTATTTTTACTTTGGTTTTATGTTTTTCCCATCCTTTTAAGGGATTTTCACTATATAATGGTTCTAATCGATCTTGAATTACAACCAAAGAAATACGGAGACTCGTATTAAATATATTAAACTTCACATTTATAATCGAGGTGATATGTACTGACAAAAATACAATTGCAGATTACATATCAAGACAAAGCTACTCAAACTGAGGAAACTACTATGGAAGATTTACTCAAAGTTATGACTACTCTTTGTAGAGAAGTCGATAACATAAATAAAGAGATACAACTAATCAAAGCTAGTCAACAGCATGACTGTAAAAATGCGGAGCTATGTCAATCGGAAGACATAAAACTTCCAGAGATACAAGGTGACGTTGGGAAACACCGAAAAACCCATAACAATTATCTACTTCATGCAGCTGCAGGCAATACCTCATCTACAAGCGAAGAAAAAAGATATGTTAATACAAATCTGAATAAGATATTTGAAGCACCATATACACCAAAACCTCACAATACTCCATTTATACCACCACAAGTGAGTACTTATAAAGATAGCCTGAACCAAGACAAAAAGACATATAATCACATAACCAGAGCATACATAGAAAACATTCATAAACTACAAACCTTCCTCAATAAAAATCCAAGATCCAAAGCTACCACCAATCCAAATGAGGACTATATTACCCAAAATCTACAAGGATACAATAAGTTAATTGCGCTACCAAAAACAAATGCAAATCTAGTAGCAAGTTGCTACAATTATGGTTTATTAAATACCATATATACCCAAACAGGTGACGAAATAGCTACATTACCAGAGTTACACAAAGCTTTTATGCATTACAAGAGGATAACTAAAGGGACATTATTCTATATAAGAATTTATTCAGCACCAGCAGAGATATTGTATACAGAAATCAAGCCAGTTATACAAGTTATCAAGATAGGACTAACTAGGGAAATGATTATCCCAGAAAAAATAGAAACACAAGAAGAGATACCAAAAGTATCAATACCGGAGTTTTACCGTATATAGTTTATCTATAGCAAATATAATTAGTTCTATTTTATGCTCATTTGTTTTTATATTTTCTAATTTCTGGGTAATTTTCTCACTTCCTTTTATCCATGGGGTAGGTTTTCTATTTTTATTATATACTTTTTTAGCTCCTACTTTGTGTTTACATGGTGTAGTAAACCACCAGTGTGTTTTTGTTATTATATGTGGATATAGTTTTTTTCCAGAAACGACATTCCTAAAAGTATATCTTTGTTTGTGAATTCATAACTATATATTTTTTCTATGGTTAATATCTTATCCCATATTTGTAATTTTATGTTTCTTGCTTTGTGATTTATCATGCTCCCTTCATTATTAAATCCTGTTACTACTATTGGTGTGGTTAAGTTTTCCCATTTTTCATCTGGTAGACAATTATGTTTACACATATTAGCTTCTGCTCCTGTATCTATCATCGGGGTATAGTATCTATTGTACTAATTTTCTACTATTATTTTGGCAAGTATATATATTTTCATTTTATTTCATATTGTTCGTTTTATTATGACTTTCTTATTTTTATATGTGACAGTTAACTGGGTGTTTTCTAAATTGTATGGTTTCATGCCTTCTAACCATTTTATTCCTAATATAATATTTTTATCTCCGTGATATATTTTAAAGTTTATTACCATTGGTATTCCGCCAATGATTAATTCTTTTTCTACTGTTTCTCTTAATGCTGTAAATTCTTTTGGTAATTCTGACTGTTCTGTAGAATTTATTTCTTCTTCTGTTACCAATTCTCTTGTTATATAATTTTCTTCCTGACCTGTATTTATTGTTATAATAAATTTTCTTTGTTCTAATATTCCAGTTATATAATAGTGATATAGCTCTATTTCTTTTATTTTTACTGAATTTCCTGATGATTGAGGTGTTTCACTATGACTTTTTCTTTTAGATGTGCTTATCCTGTCGCTTACTATTTCTAGATCTTCTTCTATATCAATTTCCTTATAGCTATAATCATTTTTATCTATTACTGTGACAATTTGTTCAAATGGATTTTCTATTTTTATCCTATTAATTTTATTTTTTGCTGTTATTTTATGTTTTGTTGTTAAGACATATAAATTTTTACATCTTGCTGTGAATATTTTACTGCCTGGGGCTAGTTCTATTCCTGTCATTTTCCAATATAGTACTAATGATTTATCTATATTCTTGTCATTTATTGCTACTGAATAGTTGACGCTTATTATGAATTTGAATTTTTGGTATATTAAATTTCCTTTTACTGCACTTATTATGCTTTTCTCTATAAGTTCAATTATTCTATCATCTGCTAAATATATTTCTATAGGTGTATTTATACCTTCTCTAAAACATGCTTTTATTAATATTTCTGTTCCTCCTAGATGTACATATTTTATTGGTTCTTTAGCCTGTATTGCTTGTATTTCTTTATTTATTATTCTCTTATTTATTATAGGTATTTTTGCTTTTCCTTTGGTATATTTACAGTCTATTATATGTTCTTTCTGACTTACCACATAATATTCTTCTTTCTGTCGTTTAAATATATTTTTTAGCATTGGTATTTTGAATATTTTTTCTATACTTAATTCTAATTCTTTTCCTTTTATTTGTTCAAATATACTTGCATCAAATATAACTTTCTGTTCTGCTGATTTTTCATTTATATGTTCTTCTTTATCTATTATCTGTATGTCTTTTTCAGACATTATGGTCTAATTCTTCTTTTTCTAATTCTTCATTCAATTCATTTTCAGATAATTCATATATGCTATCGTCACTGTCTAGTTCATAATCTAGATATTCTAATTGCATATATTCTTCATTATTTATTATTATTTCTGCTATTTACTTTTTCTTAGGATTTTTAGGTAATTTACAATCTCTAGCTAAATGTCCTAATTTCCTACAATTATAGCATGTACATTCAGTTATTTTCTTTTTTGGTTTAAAACCATATTCTCCTGTCACTGTTAACACCGTACTTTCAAAGGTACTTTCCCCTCCTAAATAGTGCCACTCTGTCTACTACCCTCACGGCTTCCTTGCCTTGGTTTCGACCTCTGGACATTATCTTCGGATTGTTTCCCTTTTTTCCTCATGTTAACAAACTAGAAAATATGATTCAAATAATTCTAGTAGATAATAACGAATATAAACTTATTTAATCATGCTATGATACTTAGGAATTAGTAGATTTAGCTATGCATAATTATAAATGGGTATACCTTGCTAGTATCTTCTTGCTCCATATTGCTAGAATTTTTTTTATCTTATTGAGAGAATATTTTTTTTTGTTTACAAAGAAGGTTTGCTTTCCGTGTAGAAAGTGTTACCTTCATTTGCCATAATGGTTAGCTATTTATAAGAGGATTCTTGTACGTCCTTTTCCTCTTTTTCCTACTCTACTTATCCTAACTTTACTTTACACATGTTTTTATACAACTCTACTTTACAACTCTACAAGTTTCCAAAATAATTACTATTCCTACATCTTGTAGAGTTGTAAAGTAGGAATAGTAATTATTTTGGAAACTTGTAGAGTTGTAAAGTAGGAATAGTATAAAAACATGTGTAAAGTAAAGTTAGGATAAGTAGAGTAGGAAAAAGAGGAAAAGGACGTACAAGAATCCTCTTATAAATAGCTAACCATTATGGCAAATGAAGGTAACACTTTCTACACGGAAAGCAAACCTTCTTTGTAAACAAAAAAAAAATATTCTCTCAATAAGATAAAAAAATTTCTAGCAATATGGAGCAAGAAGATACTAGCAAGGTATACCCATTTATAATTATGCATAGCTAAATCTACTAATTCCTAAGTATCATAGCATGATTAAATAAGTTTATATTCGTTATTATCTACTAGAATTATTTGAATCATATTTTCTAGTTTGTTAACATGAGGAAAAAAGGGAAACAATCCGAAGATAATGTCCAGAGGTCGAAACCAAGGCAAGGAAGCCGTGAGGGTAGTAGACAGAGTGGCACTATTTAGGAGGGGAAAGTACCTTTGAAAGTACGGTGTTAACAGTGACAGGAGAATATGGTTTAAAATAATCTAGTCTATAATGATCGAATATGATGTTATTGTTATGTTATGGTATGAGGGAATTAATTGATAAAAAGCAGCATAATAAAATGATAACTCTACCTAGTGAAATGATAAATAATTATAAAACATTAGTTTTATATGCACTAAAAGACATAAGGATAGAAGATTTAAAAAGAATTATATGGGAAAAGATATTTAATAAAAAATCACAATGGTACGGGATAGATCTAGAAAGGATAAATATAGATGACGATTGGGAAATATATTCAGATCTAGAAATAACAGATTCAGATTAATGATAAATTACGAATACTTACGATACTGGTATGAAACTAAGGTAGACATAACCCTGCTAGGAAACTTGATAAAAGAAAATATAGAAAGATATCAAAGAACCCAAGATATAGCATATCTAGATTATATTCTGGAAAATGTAAAAAAAAATAATCAGACTAACCCCACTGTTGGAAAATTATTACAAGAAAATAAATGAATAAAAAGAAAAATAGTAGGACCCCCCCAACATTGGTATCAGAGCTATGGATGATTTGAAACATACTAGAAAGAAGATAAGAAAATTGAATAGAAAATTAAAAAATTTATATCCGGAATATAAACAACTTAGTATTACAAAGAATGATAACGATAAATTAAATAAATTAATAGATACCATATCTAAAATAGAATATAAATATATTAAAATACTTAAAGAAACAATGACTGATAACGATAACGAACACAGACAAAAGCTTAATGAAATAATTATAGTAAAAAGACAAGAATTGAGACATAGGCAACACAGACTCAATAGTAATATATTTGCAGGAACTTGTAAAGAATCTATCATAGCACAAAGAAAAACTATATTTTACCTACAACTACAAATAGACAGCTTGGAATATAAATTACAACATAACTTATAAATGAACAAAGAAGAATTTGCCATAGACGAAAAAACATATGAAAATCACGAAGGATTAAAAATAAAGATCATATTTTCAAATCTAGGAAGACGATATAAGAAAATAGGAGATAATTTAAGTCTAATGTTAGAAAAAGAATCCTTAAGACTAGAAGATAGCTTAACGGCAATGGTAAGACTTGCTAGAGAAAATGAAGAAATAGACCGAAAAAATGAAATAACTATCATTAAACAACAGGCAAAACAAGAAATACAACAAATTGAAGAAGTAAAAAATGACAGGATAATAGCCCTAGAAAAGGAATTAGCTAAGTTAAAAGAATTATATACGGTAAAACAAAAAGAAAAGGAAATTGAAGCAAAATTAAAAACTGAAATAGAAAAATTCAAAGAAAAACTACAAATAGAAGAACCAATCGAAGAAGAAGGATTAGGTATAAATGAGGTAAACGATAATCAGACAGAACAGAGTTCGGAAATAAGTGAAACCTATACAGAAATGATAGCAAATGTAGCAAGCATAGACGAAAATATTGAAATAAATGCAGGAGATGTTGAAAAAGAAAAAGAACAAGAAGCTAGTACATCAGGAGTTAAAGACCCAAAAATATTAAATCCGACATACTATACAGTTAATTATGAGCAACCTGATAGGCAAGACAGTATATGGGATAAAAGATTAAATAAAAAATGGACTCCAAAACCAACTAACCAGAATAATAATTTCTTAGATTTAGATTGTGTAACGGACATAAATAAAGCAATTCAACTATGGATAGGATATACAGCAAAACAGCTAATAGACAATAAAATAAGTCTGACAGAAGTACCAGGATATATAGAACGAACATTCTTAGGAACAGTAAAATTATGGTTACACAACTTATCAGAAGAAAGTATAAACACATTAAGAAGTAGTAAAACTATAGACGGTAAAACAACAACTACAACTATGGATATTTTAAATAAATATGAAATGGCAATACGAAATGAATTTAGTAGCACAACCACAGAAACAGAAGAACAAAATAAAGATAAACAATTAAACAAAAATTTAATGTTAAAATTAGCAATATGTAATATGTGTTACATAGATGAATATACATGTGTATTTAGAGAATATTATTACAGAGGAACATATACGCCAGAAGAAGCAAAAGAAGTAAGGAGATTATATTTTACAAAATTACCAGAACCATTTAGTTCAAAAATAATAAAAGATTGGAATGAAGCAGGCTTACAAGATACTCTAGGAGCAAGAATAAGATTTTTACAAAAATGGTATTCAGATATATGTGAGAAATATAGGGAAGAAATGAAAATGGAAAAATCCATAATAAAAAATCTATCATGCTGTAAGAATAAAATAGCACCCCAATTTGGATGTAAAGATAATTACTATAAAAAGAATAGAAAACGAGGAAAATTCAAAAGATATAAATCCCAATATAAATACAAAAGGCCTAGACGAAGATATTATGTAAAATTTTTTAACAATAAACATAATTATTTATCATTTCACTAGGTAAAGTTATCATTTTATTATGCTGCTTTTTATCAATTAATTCCCTCATACCATAGCATAACAATAACATCATATTCGATCATTATAGACTAGATTATTTTAAACCATATTCTCCTGTCACTGTTAACACCGTACTTTCAAAGGTACTTTCCCCTCCTAAATAGTGCCACTCTGTCTACTACCCTCACGGCTTCCTTGCCTTGGTTTCGACCTCTGGACATTATCTTCGGATTGTTTCCCTTTTTTCCTCATGTTAACAAACTAGAAAATATGATTCAAATAATTCTAGTAGATAATAACGAATATAAACTTATTTAATCATGCTATGATACTTAGGAATTAGTAGATTTAGCTATGCATAATTATAAATGGGTATACCTTGCTAGTATCTTCTTGCTCCATATTGCTAGAAATTTTTTTATCTTATTGAGAGAATATTTTTTTTTTGTTTACAAAGAAGGTTTGCTTTCCGTGTAGAAAGTGTTACCTTCATTTGCCATAATGGTTAGCTATTTATAAGAGGATTCTTGTACGTCCTTTTCCTCTTTTTCCTACTCTACTTATCCTAACTTTACTTTACACATGTTTTTATACTATTCCTACTTTACAACTCTACAAGTTTCCAAAATAATTACTATTCCTACTTTACAACTCTACAAGTTTCCAAAATAACTACTTTACAGCTTTACAAAATTCTAAACTACTTTTCTTTACATAATTACAAATGTCCAAAAATGCTTTACATATCTGTCGGCTTTATCTTCGCTTTTTATCTTTTCGGAATCTGCATGCTATCTTCTTATTCCAGCTGTACGTCTGGGATTATATTATCTTCACCTTGACATCTGGAGCATTGCTGGTCTGGATGATGCTGAGGCTTTGGTAATTTATAAGAAAAAATTGTCAGTTGAAAAGTTTTTGCTCGTCTTGAATGTTTGTTGACAATACGCTGTTTATCCACATTTCTACAGATTCGGAAAATGGACCTAGAGGCTCGTAGCTTACCACCTAATGTAAAGGCCACACTTCTTGCCAAGTTAAGAGAATACAAAAGTGATCTTAACAACTTGAAAACTGAAGTGAAAAGAATCACATCAGCGAATGCTAACCTAGCTGCAAGGGATGAGTTGTTGGAATCTGGAATGTTGGATGCCAAGATGGTAATCTGTTCTCTCCTATCATGATCTGAACGCTTTTCATTTTTCATCAAGCAACGATAAGTTGATTTTAATCCTCAAGTGGATTGCTCAAGTAAAATTTACTCTTAGTTCGGTTTCTCCTCCATAAAAAGGCTGCCATGTTTCAGTCTTCTGTTGTACAGCTATGTTGGGGTTCTCCATCCCTTATCAATCGTAGGTTGTCTTTTATGTCATATCAGTAGGATACTTCCTTGCAAGTGAAGTTTTAACCACCACATGGTGAATAGTCTAATGCTGTTACCTTTTTCTCTTAGTTTTATTACACAAAAGAGTGGAGGTTTAGTAGTTTCCTATGACTAGCTCACCTCTTAGGCCTGCTTTTTTCAAGAAGTTTTTTTTTGTATCAACGTGACTTCGGATTCTTTTTTCTGGATAAGTGCATATTGGGAGGTCAAAAATTGTTTTCCTCTTTATTGATGCTTTTATCGAAGATTAAGCAATTTCTCAATCAAATGTCAATGCCTTGCGATATAGGTCTCCACTGATCAAAGACAAAGGTTGATGATGTCAACAGAGAGACTAAACCAGTCAAGTGACCGGATCAGACAAGGTCGAAAAGTAATGCTCGAAACAGAGGAGCTTGGGGTCTCAATTCTTCAAGATTTGCACCAACAACGCCAGTCTCTCCTGCATGCACATGACACGGTATGTCTTTCATCCGTTAGTTGCCTCTGGCTAGAATGAACAACTAAGAGAAAACCTCCTATCTTAAGATGTGAATTAAAATTAAATAAATTATTGTTTTCAAAATCTGATTTTAATATCAAAATAGATGGAATAACTGTCTCCATGAAGAAGGCAAGTGTTAAGTAACATCGAGCTTAGAATATATAAAATATGCAAATATGATGATCAGACTAGTTTCTTTATTTCACAGCTTCATGGGGTTGATGACAATATTAGTAGGAGCAAGAAGATACTGACAACAATGTCACGGAGGATGAGCAGGAATAAATGGATCATTGGTTCCATCATTGTTGTCTTGGTCCTTGCAATCGTCTTAGTTCTTTACTTCAAGCTGACCCATTAGTTTAATGGACATCTTTCAGTACAGAAAAACATGTAATTTTTGAATGCGTTTATTCTGGATTCACTGTGTGGTTGTGAAGTCGCTTGGGTTCTTCGCTTGTTATGTCAAGCAAAACCTTCACATGCTTCTCATCCCAAGTAATTTTCCGTGCTGTTAATTAATACGTCTTAATCTAGTGATCCCTGTCATATTACGAGTAGCGTGTACATAAATCTATGCAGCTAAGTAATTTCTTTGCTTTGCCCCCAGACAGCCCCTCCCTCCCTTTCATTTCCCGATATTTCTCCTATTTGTCCTTTCGGTTAATGCTATAATTCCTTCAACTTACTATTGGTTCTCTTTCCAGAGGATTGGATTATAGATAAAATTTCAAGGTGATAAATATAGGAGTGTTTATCTGGTTGGAGTTCATCTAGTACGAATATTTGTCTAACTTATGTTAAACAGTTCTTGAACACACTGTACCCTTCTTCGAAGTGCTTATGAAGTTCTGATTTTCCCATTTAATCTTCTTTTCGTTGCTAAGATAACAGATAATTCCCTGAATAGAAATTACTTCATTAGGAAAAAAAAAACAGATAATTCCCTGAATAATTGATCATTTCCGGAGTGTGCGCCAATGTCAAAAAAGTACCGGGCGATTTTAACTTTTTTTCTTTTCCTTCTGCTACTTCTACTCGCTAAAATACTTTGCTTAACAGAAGAGTGATTCAGCTAAGGCGCTGAATATTGAAGTGGCCCGAGCCTCGTGAATGCCATTTTTCCTTTAAAAAATATCTTTGTTCGGGGTACTATTAAGACATTTATTTTAAGTGGTGAGAGATTAGGGATTATTCTTGATGGTTACTAGGCTTAAGTCATCGACAACCCCTTAAAGTTGTCTGCATAATTCACTTAAACACCTCAACTAGGACTAGTACCTATTGAACACTTAAATTATTCAACAAGTATACCTCTAAAGTCAAGAGGTTTTTTTTAGGCATAATTCACTTAGATTGGAGTGTTCAATAAGTACTAGTCCTAGTTGAGGTGTCTAAGTGAATTATATGGACAACTTTAAGGGGTTGTCGATGACTTAAGCCAAAGGAATACGGCATGCCACAAAGATGGTCTATGTAGCCACCATTTCTACTTACCAAAAGGCCCTCACGCCTGTCCATTATGCATTTGATGCAACTAATCTAATATCTCAAAGACAAGGTGGAAATATAAATTTTCCACGTGCAGCACCTTATCGAAAAGATTTTAAAATGTAAGGAAGAAAAGTCTTGATTAAATGGGCGGAGAAGTGGACTGATCATTTGCTATAATCGTATTACAATTTACTGGAATTGAATTATGGGGGCAAAAATCATCGGTTGTTTTGGTGAAGATGTTGGTGGCTTTAAGCAGTGACGATATGGAAAATGGAAAGGGAAGAGAAGGTATTGAAGGAGGTCAGCTAGGGTAAGGTAGTGAGTTGGCATTGCTGTATGGGGTAAAAATGGCTTGGGCAGAATGGGCCTAACTGGATTGAATATGAGAGAAATCGGCCCATGATAGCGCCATCTAGAGAGCGAGCTCGACAAAAAGGGGTTTCTCGGGCAAAAGCAAGGTAGCCCCAAAAGGACAGTGATAGTGATTGCATACGAAGGACAGACAAAAGGACAATGTGTCAGGTTATTTAGATGCGCGGACAACACACGGCAGAGCCGTGTCAGACGCAGCGTACTAGACTGGCACCCTCCAACGGCTCAAGGACAAGTGACTGCCATCCATTGGACACGATACTATTGGCTCAGTCAGATAGTTCTATTCCTTTTGCCTCAAGGAACAATCTGTACCCTATAATAAAGACTCCCTCCTTCATTGTAAAGGATCCGATTTTTTGTTAGCTCTAGCCCTACAACAATAAGATATTTTTAGCTTGGTTCTAAGCTAGCTCGGTCTCTCCTCTGTGTTTCTCTTATTTATCTTACTGTTTCATTGTTATCGCGCCTGTTTACTTACTGTTTATGACCACGGTTCGCCCATAGTTAGAAGGACCGAATGCCTTGCTGGTGTCTTAGATTTGTTCTTTATTGCTATGTCGCTAATTTATTTTGTGTTTCCTTTACATTTATTGTCTTTTACAAACTCACATTTCTAACAACAAAACTAAGATCGTAACGCGTGCTCTTGACCCACAAACAAATCTAACTGTCCCAAATCGATGGTAAATACTTTGGCGCCCACCGTGGGGCTAGAACAACTTTGTGGGTTTTAACTTTGTTTTTGCTTGCTAGTTTTTTTCTATGCTGTTACTTTGTAGGAAAATAGGTCATGACGGGAGGCGAGACAGGAACGACAAGCATAGAAAGGCCGCTTACACCAGTAGGAGAACTTGCAGCACTCTTCGAAGGGGTCATGTGCGCATGTAGAGATGCAACATCGGGAGATCCAGGGGCTACAAGCAGACCTGGTTCGGCTCACCTCCAGAGCCCAAGTAAGAAGTGTCAGAGAGGGCTCGCTTGTGATAGATGGATCTATGGTATTAATCGGCATGCTGGCGGGAACATCAATGATTTCTCACGACCAGACCATGGCCGCGCGACCCTACCGATTAGACATCTTCAAGGTTAAATAGACTACTGAAAACTGAATAAGGAGACTATAAAGAACAAATATCCACTACCAAAGATTGATGGGTTTTTTGACCAGCTGCAGGATGCCCAATGTTTCTCGAAGATTGATTAACGTTCAGGGTACTACTAGGTACGAGTTAAGGAGAGTGATATTTTAAAGATAGCCTTCAAGACCAGATTTGGAAATTTTGAGTTTCTTGTGATGTCTTTTGGGTTGGCGAACGCCTCAGCATTATTTATGGACCTGATGAATAGTATATACATGCTTTTTTTAGACTTGTTATCATTGTTGTTTATTGATTATATTCTCGTATATCTCGTTCAGAGATCGAGCATAATGACCACAACTGAACAGTGCTTCAGGTACTCCGAGATTAGAGGTTGTATGCTAAGCTCTCAAAGTGTGAGTTCTGGCTGCATCCCGTCGCCTTTTTGGGCCATATTATATTAGATGCTGGTATTCAAGTTGACTTACAAAAGATTGAGGTCGTGAAGACTTGGCCTAGACCCACGATCCTGGCAGAAGTTCCTAGCTTTCTAGGGTTAGCAAGGTATTCCAGAAGGTTTATGGAAGGATTTTCTTCACTTTTAGCACCCTTGATAAAGCTGACTCAGAAAGCAGCTAAGTTTCAGTGGACAACACCCTGCGAGCAAAGTTTCCAAGAACTAAAAGATAAATTGACTTCAGCACTAGTTTTGACCTTACCAGAGGGTCCAGAGGGCTACACAATGTAATGTGACGCTTCAAGTGTTAGGGCTGCTTTATGTTCTGATACAACATGGAAAGGTAATTGCTTATGCTTCTAGACAGTTAAAGAAGAATTAGAAGAACTACCTGACCAATGATTTAGAGTTGGCTGCATTTATTCATGCCCTGAAGATTTGAAGACATTACTTGTATGGCGTTCATGTTGATATTTGTATAGATCATAAGAGTCTCCAGTATATTCTTAGATAGAAAGAGTTGAACCTGCGACAACGCCAATGTATTGAATTGCTGAAAGACTATGATGTGGATATCTTATATCATCCAGGGAAAGCCAATATGGTAGCGGATGCCCTTAGTAGTAAGTCTATTGTATTTTGGAGCTGAGAAGCAAGAGATGGTTCAGGAACTCCATCAGCTAGCTTGTTTTAGGGGTTAATTATTAGATTCCAATGATACTGGGGTCACAGTTCAGGACACAACCGTATCATCTCTTGTTGTTGAAGTGAAGGCACGGCAGCACGAGGATCCCAACTTAGAGCAGCTCAGGGGCAAGGCTCGGCAGTGTGAGTCTTTAGCCATTGATATAGCAAGAGATGGAGTCCTCATATACAGAGATCGATTATGTGTTTTGGATGTTGCAATGCTTTGACAACAAATTATGGAAGAGGCACACTATTCTTGTTATTCTATTCATGCAGGATCCACAAAAATGTATCATGATATTAAGGAAATTTACTGGTGGCCAGAATGAAGAGGGATATAGCTGAGTTTGTGGCATAGTGCCCAACTTGTCAGCTAGTAAATGTAGAGCATCAGAAGCCTAGTGGGCTGACTCATGATATAGCTATTCCACTGTGAAAGTGGGAGTAGATAAATATGAATTTTGTCACATGTTTGCCTCATTAGCAATGGGAGTTTGATTTTATTTGGGTGATTGTTTATAGATTCAAAAAAGAATTGGCCCATTTCTTACAAGTCAAGGCCACATTGTCAGCTGAAGATTGTGTTGGGATGTACATTAGAGAAATAGTCAAACTACATGGTGTCCGAGTATTGATTATTTTAGACAGAGGGGCATAGTTTACAACATATTTCTGGAGATCTTTCTAGAAGGGTTTGGGAACTCAGGTTAATTGTAGTACAACTTTTCATCTTTAGACCAATGGCCAAATGGAACGCATGGTCCAAACGCCCAAAGACATGTTATGGGTGTGTGTGCTAGTTTTGACCAGAACTGGTATGATCACTTGTCACTTATTGAGTTTTCTTATAATAACAGCTGCCATTCTAGCACCAATATGGCACTGTATAAGGCTTTATGTAGGAAAAAATGCCAATCCCCTCTTGGTTGGTTTGAGGTTTGTGAGTTAGGGTTGCTTGGACTTGACGAAGTGTAGTAGGCCATGAAAAAGGTTAAGCTGATTAGAGAGCGGTTGTTCACAGCTCAGATCTGCTAGAAATTATATTCACATGTTAGGTGATGGGACTTAGGGTTCGATGTTGATGATTGGGTCCTTTTTTTAAGGTTTTGCAAATGAAGGGAGTTATGAAATTTAGAAGGAAGGGCAAACTAAGCCCTCAATATATTAAGTTGTACCATATTATGCAATGGATATGCAGAGTTAATTACCAGCTAGATTTGCCTCCAGATTAGAGGCATTGCATCCAGTCTTTCAAGTTTCTATGTTAGGAAGTGTATCAGAGATCCAACACATATAGTACCAACAAAAGATGTTTAGATTTCAGAGGAAATTTCTTATAAAGAAGTCCCTATTTCCATAGTAGACTGCCAAATTAGGAGATTATGGAATAAGGATATAACTTAAGTGAAAGTATTGTGGAGGAACCGTAATATTAAGAAGATGGCATGGGAAGCTAAAGAGGACATGTAGTCTAGATATCCCCACATGTCCACTTCTTCATATGATGTTCAGAACAGATAAATAGTAGACCCACATTTGAGTACTTGAGGTACGTTACTTTGGTTTTTTATAAGTTCTTATAATGTTTCTTGTGATTCTATGTACATTATTTTCATTCAAGGACGAATGTCCCTAAGGGGGGGGGGAAGATGTAACACCCCACCCATTTGAATATTGGATTAGCTCATACTTTGGAATAAGACTAAGAGTTCTTAATATGTAGGGAGGATGTTCTATGAGGTATTTAGTTGCCCAATTATCGTATGTTAAGTTTTGAAGTCAAGCAAGTTTCAAAATAAAAGATGGAAAAAAAAATCATAAGTTCCTCTAATAAATTCTCTAAAATTTTAGATCAAATGTCTTGAAGCTTTACTCCTAATATATAAAGCATTAAAGGACCCCCCGACCTACCAAATCAAAGGTCTACAAGTCTAGTTTTCAATGCATCAAATCGTTTGTCCAACCGACATCGGAGTAAAAAGTTATGATCATTTTCCTACGGACTGTCTGGGAAATCCGGGTCACAGATCCGGGTCAAGTTTGGCCGCCTTTAAAAGGGGCTTTTGTACTTAAAAAGATTTCATTTTAATATTTTCTGGAGATTCCATCAGCCATGGTTAAGGGTTCCAAGAACGTCTAGGTAAGAAAACACCTCATTCTAGCTTGATTCATCCTTGCTCCAAGTTCGAAAATGTTTTCTCCTCATCGCAAGTGTCATTTTATGCCATTTCTTATTGTTTTTCATTGTGGTTGAAGGATTTTTGTGTGGAATCTATTTTCTTAGTTTGATTAGAGATGAGGATACTTTGAGGTAAGGTTGTACACCTACTTTTCCTAGACTTTCATGGCTTTAAGTTGAAAATCAATTCCTACGATGAAAGGTTCATTTTGATCTATTTTCGTAGTGTTGTGGCAACGGAATGATATTGAACATTTGTGGCAGTTTTTTGTGATTGATAAATAAAATCTTTTAGTAAAGGTAAGTTTCCTCCAATTGTATCCCTCATATTTTTACGTTT
This sequence comes from Jaltomata sinuosa, assembly GCA_003996215.1. Taxonomy (NCBI): domain Eukaryota; kingdom Viridiplantae; phylum Streptophyta; class Magnoliopsida; order Solanales; family Solanaceae; genus Jaltomata; species Jaltomata sinuosa. The sequence continues at coordinate 195,607 of QJPP01003140.1, read as the reverse complement.
TTATGTCATTTCATAGATTTTTTGAGCCACTAAGCAGTGTTTCAGATACCATGGGTCCGAACAGCCCCTTTGGCTTATTGAGTTGGGCTATTATTGTTGTATATTGATGGTTTTAAGGTGTTGGAGGGACTGGGGGTTGGTGTTATTCTTATCAGAGCTGCGTATGATGGTTTTCGAATTGAACAACGTGAAATATGCCTTGTTATATTACCTCGGAAGCTCGCCGCTCTTGTGAGATGTTGATAGCTTCTTGTTGTGGTTATTAGATGCTGATTTGGTAGAGATTATGATATCATTTATTGAGTTAAAGTGGTCTGGTCATAGTGATGACCTTAAAACCTTATCAATTGGCTATAACTCGTTTTAAAGGAGTATATATATGCATGATTTTGCGAAAATTATTCACATTAAGTTTCTTAAAATCTCTTTGCATTAGAAACACTGGAGCGAATCCTCTAGCCAGACCGTGACTTACTAAAAGTAAGCCGGGACCCTAGGGCCAGAAATCATCAATGCCTTGGGCCTTACTGACCTTTAATGTCCACGCTAGGGACTGTCAGGTCGGGGTAACACAACAATAAGATGGACCAGGAACTCACTTCTGCAGGGGAGAGCGTCCCTCTCACGACCTCCTCAAGAAGTGCATGCATAGGAACCATGTGGACTAATCAACCGACCATGAAGAAACCCAAGACCATGACATCATATGCTCGACCTAATATGCCCGAACAAGAGGCCTAATTTAATTTAACCCATATGAATTATTTGTAAGTTTCTAAAGAATGGTCCTTAAGGCCGATGTTAGCTATTCAGAGTTGATGCTCCAAGGCTATGAGCTAAACTATCTCGGACACTTCTAAACTTAGACCCTCAGTAAAATTAAAATTAAAGGGATCCCTCCTTGGATTGACGAGGTTTTGAAAGGCCAAAAGTTCCCATGGTCGAGTCTTTGAAACCAACCAGATTAGATGATCAGAATGACACATGAAAACAAAAACTAGTCAGTGTAAGTCTTCATCATCAAAGACCCAATGACCCAATAAACCACCCAAAACATTCACATAAAACTGCCACGAGGGAAAGGTGGGCACCAGTCAAAAAGACTAGCAACAAATATTTTAGAGAAGGCAATGCTCATTCACATATATGAACGGTCAAATGGATTTTATCTAGAGATAAAAAGGCAAAATTTTCAAAAGCTAGTATGGGAGATATATTGCTAGAAAAAGACATAAATAATAGGGCAAGGCTATCAGAAAGGCAAAAACAATTAAGCCAAAATCTCCTCTTTATTATTGAAAAAAGGCATATGAATACATGGTACAAAACAATTACATGTCAAAAGGGAAAAAGTATGTATAAGCAGTAAATTTACGCCGACACTAGAGAACGGTCTGAGAAAGGGGAAAGCCTGGTCTTTAATAATTCTTCAGGATCTGAAGGCTCTGGGGAGAACGAGACTCAATGCTCTTCCGATTCCTAAACCTTATGGGGAGAGCCTCAAGAAGAGGAATCTAGGAGGACGCGACCGCCCTAGGAACCTCCAGGAGGCATGCCTCGGAGCAAGATTTTCTCTAGAGAGGCTACCCTTATCAAATTTGATCAGAAACTCGACAAGGGTGCCAAAGGCCAAAGTGCCTCCTCATCCTTCAAATAAGGAGGAATGGGTACAACTTCTAGGACTATTGAGGAGGATGATTATTGGGTGGATCCACACCCATGGTCATCGACCTTGGCCCCAAAGAATGGTCCTAATCTCATTCTTGGGTTACGAACAGAGAGATGGAGGGCGAGCAGAGGTCCTGGGCCAAAGGTGATGAAAGGTTATGGATAGATCTGGTAGTTATAAGGAGCTCTCAGAAACATGAGGGGAGACTCTATCAAGGAATCCCAAGTTAAGAAAAGGACTGAGAAGACAAACGAGCATGGAAAGAAGTATGGGGAAGGTAGTCACTTTATAGGGAGAGGGATGGAAGGGGAAAGGGTGCAAATACACTGGATTACCTCCAAGTGGATGGTTACTAACACACAACGTGGAATCCAAGGCGATCTTCTCAATCCCTCGACTCCCTAAAAGATATTACCTTAAAAACAACCATTAAATAATATCAAAGCATAAGTAAAGAGAGGAAGGAGAGAGAGAAACAAAGGGTTTTTTCTTCTTTTTAACAAAAAATAAATATACAAGTCTATCCCCGAGATAACAAGTCCAGGGCAATATAATGACGTGTTCCATCATTATAGTAAAATAAGAGCATAAGTACCCGACTAGAAAAGCCTCTAAGATGAGAGTTGGTAAAATCTCAAGCTAGGGTGAGCTTTGACAAAAATCTAGTGTTCTGTGCCTTAGAGATGGTTGGGGTTTTGTGCTCCATTATATGGTAGTGTGGATTCTGTTTATGGATATTCGACTATCTTAGGATCCCGTAGAATGTTTCAAAATGGGAATCGGGTTCATAGAACTGTGGTTATGGTAGTTTCCGCATCAGAATTAATCTGTGTTGTCTAGAAAATGAAGTGTGTTATGAAATGAAGGGTTTGGGGGTGAGTTTTCGATATCTAGAAATTGTACTTCATTTCAATGAAGAGGCATGATAAGTTGGTAATCTACCAACTTATTGAGTCTTTAATCATGAATTATTGCTATGTTTTGATGAGATTTAGAGGTTCTTATGAACTTTATTGATGTGTATGCAGGTACTTGTGATCAAAGATAGAAAACAAGGAAATGGACCCAAAAAGAGCCTAAAAGGAGCTGAAGTGTGAAGTGATCAAACAAGACAAAGATTCCGCTGAAAGGTGCGAACCTCGTGCGACATGCACATTCATTGATGCGGTCCGCACCTCCCACTTCATGAAGCCCAGAGTCAGCTGAAGAATCTATTAAGGGGTGCGGCCTCTATGCGATGCACATATGGCCTAGTGCGAACCACAACCCACTTTGCATGGAGCTCTCAAGTCAAGTCAAGTCACTGGTCCACTGAGCATAGCTGTGTGACGTGCATATCAAGATGCGAACCGCACATCGTGCCGCACAACTCCCGAAGGGCATTTTTATCCAATTCGGTGTGATATTTTGAGAAGATTCTAAAATCTAATTCAGGCATATTTTTAGATAATTTTTGAACAGTTCTGAGAAGAGCTTTGACTAGTGAGCAAGTTTTCTCCCCAAGAAAGAAGAAAAGGGTTTCACTCTAATTCCTTCTTCCTAACTCTTGGAATCATCATTCTTGTAAAACCTGAGCTTGGATATTGAATATTTAGTTTGAATGAAAGGGAATTTGACTTACCCATTTGGTATTGTTCTTTATTCATTTAGCATGAGTAGCTTAATTTCTAGTCTAGGGATATATTGATAATGGATGCTTGATAAATGGGTATGGATGTTGCTAATTTGTGTTTATAATTGCTAATATTACATGGGTCTAGTGATTTCACCATATTTTAACTCTAAAATTGGTGGTTGCAAAGATTGATTGAATTAACTTGGTTGTGTTCTTGCTTGAGAAAGGAGTTTACAATTTCGGATGTGAAATTGCTATTGGGTACTTAGGTTCTATTTAGATTGAGGCTAGAAATAGCTCAATTCACCGAAAACACCCATTTAAGGGTCTAAAGCTAGAGATAGTGTGACCTCCCCAAGCATGTCTTGGTTGTTTCATGTTTAAATCAACGGTGCTTGAAATAAGGATGTTGAATATATGATTGTTATATTGAAAGATGTATAATCATGCTTAAAACCAAGGCTATCCATGTCGTTTAGCGAGAATTTATATAAATGAGCAATCACCCTAACCCGTATTTGAGTCCTATTTGACACACATCCCTAGCCGTCCTCTCTCATTGTTTACACCCGCTTTTATTTTATTGTCTTGCTTTGAATTAAGAATTGTGACAGATTTCCCAATTCCCCCTTCCTTTATTTTTATTGTTTTACAAACAAGCTACTCTCGTTGTGAAGTCTTTATTTTATAATCGACTTGGCTAGTCACCAATTCCCTGTGGGATCGACCCCGACTCCCATCGAGTAAAATAATTTTTTTTTGCTTAACGATCGCCGATACCTCCATCTAGGAGAGTACACTTGAGCATTATCAAAAATGGCGCCATTGTTGGGGGATTGTGTTTGAATATCCTTTTTGATTGTGAATTGAAATCACCTTGTAGAGTGTTTGTTCTTTTTATTTGGTTTGTAGTTTTTTTCCATTTCTTAGATTGTTCATGAGCGAACCAAGCGACGAAGAGAGTGTAAACGACCGGTTCATGGATGCAGCCAATGAACCCGTGATTCAAGTGGGAGTAGGTGCAATCCTCCTACCCCCCACGGTTGGAAATATGGTGTTCCACGTCACTAGCACAATGCTCTATTTGATACAAATGAAGGAGATGTTGGGAGGAGCAACCCACGAAGATGCTAATAGGCACATCCACAACTTTGTGGACATATGCCAACCTTTCATCTTCCAAAACATACCCCAAGAATCTATTCGATTGTGCCTATTCCCCTTCTCTCTAACAGGGGAAGCTACAACGTGGTTGGAGGAATTGTCGGATGGGTCAATCACCTCTTAGGATGAGTTGGTAGATGCTTTCACTACTAGATTTTTCCCTCCATCATGGATGATGCAGTTGAGGAATGAAATTACCAACTATCGCCAACTTCTCGATGAGCCTTTGCATGAGGCATGATTGAGATTTAAGAAGAAGCTCATGTTGTGTCCTAACCATGGTTTGCCGGACAATATCTTACTACAAAGATTCTTTAGATCCTCAAACTCGATGAATAAGTCCCTGGACAACAATCTTGGAGGCGGCACCTTCATGGATCTATAATTTCCTATTGCCTTTGCCCTTCTAGAGATAATGACCAAGACTAACCAAGCTTGGCACAAAAGGGAGGCGGATGTTCCTACCTCGGGAGTGACCACATACATTTTAACAAATGAGATGCGGAGTCAGAATAAAGACAGGGATGAGACCGTGGAAAAAATGATGATGCAAATAGACTTGCTAGCCAATCATATGATGGGGGCAGGTGGTGCTAACACCATGAATGCTGTGAGTACACCAGAGATCAAGGCTAGTGATGATGAGCTAATGACCATCGTGGATGGTAAACTTTGCTACTTATTAGTGGGTTCTCGTCCTGGGTATTATCGCCCGAGAGATGAGAATCAAGGTTGGATTAAGGACAAGTAACGAGATAAAAATTGGAGGGACCGTGACAAAGAGGGTGATAGTTACAATCACCGGAGCTCTAATCCTTACATACCTCCAAATAAGTTAGACTCCTTATATCAACCCACCATAAGCAATCCCCGGTACTCAAAGATTGAGGAAATGTTATCCTCGGTGTTAAAGAAAGTAGAGACTACAAACACCGGGGTTGGTGAGCTTAAAAGCAAAGTGTCAACACTTCATCAAACTGTGAGTTCTCATTCAGCCTCAATTATACATCTTGAGGCCCAAATGAATCATCTATCCACTCAAATGAACCCGAGGATGAAGGGAACACTTCCTAGTTACACCACGGCCAATCCTAAAAATGATGCTCATGTCATAGACATTGTTACTAGAAGTGGAAGAATAAGTGGTGTAGCGAGAGAGCCCGTTGTAGAGCCGGCTGTTGTAGCAAAGAAGCCTATTGTTGAATTCGTTGTGGATCTATGTGACAAAAAAGAAAAGGCTGCGTGTGACAAAGATGTTGAAGAACCAGAGGTTAGGGAGAAGCTTGGTGCTCCCAATGCCCCGGTGAATATTGATGTTGATGATGAGAGGGAGGAGGTTGAATCTCCTCCCCAAGTTGCCAATGATATTGAGGAAGACCCTCCTATTGCTCAAAGTGTGCCAACCACACTACTAAAGGGACTTCCTCTATACCCCAAAAGGTTAAATAAGAAGAAGGAAGAGAACAAATTCATTATGTTTGTTGACATGTTCAACAAGCTTTCGATAAATATTTCTTTGGTTGAAGCCTTAACGCAAATGCTGGGGTATGCCAAATTTATGAAAGAGTTGCTCAAGAAGAAGAAGATTGTTGATATGGGCACCGTTGAAATATCACATAGCTGTAGCTCTGTGATGACAAGCAATGTTGCTACAAAATGGGATGATCCGGGTGGATTCACCATACCGTTCACTATTGGCTATTTGTGTTCTGTAAGGTCTTGCGTGACTTAGGGGCTAGCATTAACTTGATGAACCTAGTAATCTTCAAGAATTTAGGATTGGGTACACCCAAACCTACATCCAAGCGGCTGCTCATGGCTGATCGGTCCATTAAGCATCCGGTAAGAATACTATTTGATGTATTGGTGAAGGTCGACAAGTTCATTTTCCTGGCGTACTTCGTGATCTTGGATTGTGAAGTAGATGTTGAGGTGCCCATAATCTTGGGTCGACCACTATTATCCACGAGGAGAGAACTTATGGATGTTGAACTCGGTGAACTTAAATTCTGAGTTGGAAGTGAAGTAGTGACATTCAATGTTTGCCAACCCACAAAGCCTTCAGATGAATTGCGGGTAGTCTCGATGATCGATGTTGAGGGAAAGCTTGATCATGCTCTTGAGGAGTGTGAAATGGGAAAGATGCCCAAGTTTAAAGAGTTGCCAAGTCGGCAACATGATGATGTTTTGAGGACGTTGAAGGAGCAATTTTCCTTCCTGGAATGGGGCCACGCCAACCGAATTGGCATGCTATCCGAGAATGATAAGGTTGAGGTACTATAGTTGAGCCACGTTGTTTTTGGTTTGTTTTAGGAATGCATGGAGAAGAAAAATGAATAAGTGAAAAAACAAGGCAAAAAGGAGACGTGCAGAGGACCGTGCAGTTTACACAAGCCATTGTGCATGTTGCATGGTCCAACGCATCCCAAAGCAGAAGGCTGGGAAGAAAAATTGAAAAAAGAAGGAGACGTGTGCTGGGCTGTGCGATTCGCACATGCCCAAGTACGCGTTGCACCTTCATCGCATGACGAAATAGAAGCCTGGTCAAAGTTTAGGCAAAGTTCCAGCTGGTGTGAATCGCATGTTGCGGCACACCAAGGTAAGTTTTGAATTTTTATTAACCTTTCCGTTGACCGACCCAACCCGACAAATTTTTCTTCTTCTTTATCCTTTTAAACTGCCACCTTCACCCCTATTCTCCCAAAACTCTACAAATTCTCCACAAATCCCTCAAACTTCTCCCAAAAATCCTCCCCTCCTCTCACCTAAACTCCATCGCCACTCCACCCAAACACCGTAGTCGTGGTTCTCGGGGAAAAATCGTGGTCACCATTGTTGCACCTTCAAATGCTTCAATCGTGGTCCCTCGATATTAATTATATGTTTTTATGTTGACTGGGAACTTATATTGTAAAGCATGCTTGTTGAAATTGCCATGTTAATTTTGGGTGAGATCTAAAATTTTTGGATCCCTAATTTTGAATTGTATTGTGGATTTTGCTTAGTATAAATTTGGTAGAACTTGAATTGTGATAATGCATATTGATTGTAGTAATTTTTAGCCTTGAAAATCTGTGTTTGGGGTGAAGTCTTAGTAAACTCACTTGTGATTGATGCATGATTTGGCCCTATGATAGATTGGGTACCGTCATTCTTAAGGGCAAATCGTCATTTTTCATGAGGCTTGGTTGAAAATTGATGATTGGGGCTGAAATTTGCTACTACTCGTATACCCATGTTCTATGTTGAATACTTTGTTGGGTGTATGATCTTGTGCGGGGAGGTAAAAATTATTGATTGAATATTGGTGCCTAATTATTGCAATTGAAGGCTTGATGATCTCGATGATAGACAGGGTAACGTCCTTCATAAGGGAAGTCATTAAGTTCTTCTTTTGTTATTTATCATGTTAATGGAACTCCGGGGAAGTTTGAGTACCCGAATAAATTTGTTGTCATATTATGTTTTCCCCTTTGTAAAACTGCTGGTTTATTGTGTGATGCCAAGTGCCTAAAGCAAATCTTGCTCTACGAATTACATGCGTAATTCACAAGAACACAAGGAATCAAAAAGTCTAATTGTTTCCTTGTTTCGCATGTGACACATAGATCTTGATGTGCGAAACGCACAAGGCACCGCACCCTGTTTTAAAAAGTTGCAAGTTCACTGCTGTCACACCCTGAGGTTACCTCCTGGACGTAACACGGGACTTGGGACCACAAGTTCCCCAAGATAACCCTTGGTTATAGCATTCTCAAGCATAACAAAAGATAAGCGGAAGCATAACAGATAAATTCGGAATCACATAAATGGATGATCAAGTCGGATAGGGATACAAAATCCAGAAAGAGACTCAAAAGCTGTCTATGTCTGAAAAGCCTCTACTCATGACATAAAGAGTTGCTAGGACAAGACCCTAGCTAACTCGAAGTGCGAAAAATAAAATAGCTAACACTGACTAAGAACATAACTAGTCCTCGACCTAAGAGGACTCACCAACAGCTGACAGAGAGTGGCCTGGGAGCTCTAGCCACGGGTCTGAGAAGGGACACCTGAATCTGCATCATCAAAGGATGCAGTGCAAGATATGCGTCAGTACTATGGAATGTACCGAATACGCGAGAGATAAATGATCATGATAAAACATACTTAAAACATACTTAAAGTAAACCTTTTCATAAAGAAATAACATAAGAGGATTATCAAGATATAAGACATAAAAACATAAAGTACATGAAAAGTTCAAAGTATGATATCATATAACTTCATAGCTTTGAAAATAATCATGTGAGAGTTTCTCTTAACCGACATAAATCATGTTGAGCTACATGGAGTCCAGTGTCATTCACCCACACTGAAAAAGTTTGTCCTAATTGGCCAAAGTTAGAACCATGTTCGTAAGGACCCTGTCATAAGCCACGGAGGGCAACCTACGGTGGCAACGTCATTTTGGACTTAGGTTAACTAGAACCCTCATCGCTCGGTGCTAAATACTACTCCCAAAACATATAACATACGACTCACATTCATGTGACATATCTAGATGTCAAGCTTGTTCATAAATATTTTTCATACCCCGGATCTTCATACTACTCACGAATCTTGGTTTAGAAAATGATCCATGAGCATTGATGGCATATCGGGTATCTTGCATTGCATAATAATTCATAACTTGAAAACTTGCATGACCCTAGTTCAATTTCATAATAACATATAAATTCATAGAACATAGGAACTAGGCACGCACTTGCTTGAAAAATTCATAAAATCATGCTACCAATTTCCTCAATTTGCTTAAATCAATTCATGCATTTAGGATTTGCCATAATGAGCTTCAATTCATGAAATAAGAATTCATATGTAAAAATCCATTCAAAATCATGCAATTTACTAGAATTTCATAACCAAATCATAAGAAGGTAATTTATAGCAAAACCCATAAGAATTGGGTAAGAACCCTAATTTGAAAGTTCATGAAATCACAATTTGAGACTTGGAGTTTCGGGCACAAGGGTGGAAGAAACCCATTGTTGAATACCCACATACCTTGATTGAAGCTAATCCACTTGAATTGAAAAGACTTAGGAGACTTGAACTTGGAGCTTGAGACTTGGAGCTTGGGGAAGAACTTTTCCTTTTTGGGAGAAGAATGAAGGTTTGAGAAGGAACTTAGGCTAATGAGGGTGAAAACCCTACTTGAAATAGTCAAAACGACATCATTTAGGAGTTAAAAGGGTGGGGAAATGACTAAAATACCCCAGGGACATATTTAAGAAAAAGTTGGGAAATGGTTAGTTTTAGGGATCACGGGTCAGTTCTACGGGTCATCGTTTGAACTACGACCCGTGGTTCCAACTCGTGGTTCCTGGCCAACCATTTAGGCTACAGAAGGCAACCTACGGGTTAACTGACGGGTCATCAAACCAAGTCGTGAAACCTGGGGAACTTGTCATCCTCTGATCTGGTTCCACGAGTCGACAGGATGGACCCATAGTTTGAATCACAGTCCGTAGAACTAACTCGTGGTCCCAGACCAGAGGCTGAATCAACAGAAGGGAATCACGGTTCCGTTCCACGACCCATGGTTCAAACCACGGCCCATGGTTTGGACTCGTCATTCTTGGAACATGAAAATTTTCTGAGTTTTAGACTTAGATAGCTGGTTCGATTACCGAGGTGTTACAATATCTCCCCCTTGGGATCATTCATCCTCGAATGAAGACTAAGCAAGGGAAACAGAAGAGAAAATATCCCAACCAACAACAAAACATGGAAATCAAGGAATAAACATGAGGACTGAACTTTTCAACTTAAAACATGGTTAAATCAACTTTGAAAACATGAATGCATGCTAGGATCATGAGGGTAACTGATGGAATAGGATCGGAGGAACATACTAAGGATGAAACTATTACCTCAAGATGGAACGAAATCGGAAGGAAAGAGATGGGGATATTTGGCCTTCATGGCCTCTTCCGCTTCCCAAGTAGCTCCCTCAACAAGCTAATTTCTCCAAAGAACTTTTACCAAAGCGACTTCTTTGTTCCTTAACCTCCGAATCTGATGATCAAGGATCTCTACGGGAACCTCCTCATAAATGAGACTATCCTTCACGTCCACATCCTCCAAAGGAACAATCAAGGCTGGATCACCAACACATTTATTCAACAAGGAAACATGGAAAATTGAATGAACCATTTCCAAATCTGATGGCAAATCCAACTCATAAGCAACCTTACCGACCTTTTTCAAAATCCGATAAGGACCTACAAAATGGGGACTAATCTTTCCTTTCATCTTGAATCTCATCACACCCTTCATGGGTGACACCTTTAGAAAGACCGAATCATCAAATTCAAATTCTAATTCCCTTCTTCTCACATTCGCATATGATTTCTGTCAACTCTGAACGGTCATCAACCTCTCCCTAATAAGCTAAATTTTTTTCATAGTCTCATGAACCGAATCTGGACCAATCAAGGATGCCTCACCTACCTCAAACCAACCAATAGGAGATCTACATCTCCGACCATAAAGTGCCTCATAAGGAGCCATCTGGATGCTAGAGTGAAAGCTGTTGTTGTAAGCAAACTCGATAAGAGATAAGTGATCATCCTAATTATCTTTGAAATCAATCACACAAGCTCTCAACATATCCTCCAAGGTCTAAATAGTACGCTCTGCCTGGCCGTCTGTCTGATGGTGAAAAGCTATGCTAAGCTTCACATGAGTATCAAGACCTCTCTGAAATGATCTCCAAAACTGAGAAGTAAACTGAGTACCCCTATCTGAAATGATGGACAAGGGAACACCATACAAATGAACTATCTCTCGGATGTAGAGTCTGGCATAATCGTCTACTGAATTCGTAGTCTTAACAGCCAAGAAATGGGATGATTTAGTCATCCGGTCGACAATCACCCAAATCGAATCATGTTGCCTTCGAGTACGAGGCAAACCTATAATGAAGTCCATATTGATCGCTTCCCATTTCTAAGTGGGAAGATCAATATCGTGAAACATACCACCCAGTCGCTGGTGCTCTACCTTCACTTGTTGACAATTGGGACACTTAGCCACAAAACTGGCTATGTCCCTCTTCATACCATTCCACCAATAGACTTCCCACAGATCACAGTACATCTTGGTGGCACCGGGGTGGATGGAATATCTGGAACTATGAGCCTCAGTCAAAATCTGCTGGCACAACCCATCTACTTCTGCCATACATAGTCGACCCTGATAAAAAAATACACCATCTCCCCCTTGGGAGAACACCTCAACCCTTTGCTGATGGATTGCACCCTTAAGCTGAAGTAAAATGGGATCACTGTCTTGCTTTGCCTTCACTTCTGCTACCAAGCATGATTCGGAACCATTCTGAACAATAACACCACCTTTTGTCTAGTCCATAAGGTGAAATCCCAACCAAGCTAGCCTATGGACCTCCTTAACCAGTTCCTTCTTTCTTTGACTGAAGACACACTACCCATCGACAATCTACTAAGTGCATCAGCCACAACATTGGCCTTACCCGGATGGTAAAGCACACTCATGTCATAATCCTTAAGAAGCTCAAGCCATCTTCTTTGTCGTAAATTCAATTCCTTCTGAGTGAACACATACTGAAGACTCTTATGATCGGTGAATCTTATGATCGGTGAATACCTCCACATGACCCCCATACAAGTAATGTCTCTAAATTTTCAAAGCAAAGACCATAACTGCTAACTCAAGATCATTAGTAGGGTAGTTATTCTCATGAGTCTTAAGCTGTCTTGAAGCATAAGCAATCACTTTACCACGCTGCATTAAAACATAACCCAAACCAACCCTAGAAGTATCACAATACACAACAAAATCATCTAGTCCCTCGGGTAGAGCTAACACTGGAGCTGTGGTCAATCTAGTTTTCAATTTCTGAAAGTTCTTCTCACACAAATTAGACCACTGAAATTGTACCTTCTTCTGAGTCAATCGGGTCAAAGGGGCAGCAATAGAAGAAAATCCTTCTACAAACCTCCTGTAGAATTCAGCCAAACCCAAAAAGCTCTTAATATCAGACGGGGAAGTGGGTCTAGGCCAGTTCTTTACTGCCTCTATCTTTTGAGAATCAACCCAAATACCATCTTTAGTCACAATATGACCTAGAAAAGCAACAGACTGCATCCAAAACTCACACTTGCTAAACTTAGCAAATAACTGTCAGTCCTTGAGAGTTTGTAACACAACTCTCAATTGGTATGCATGCTCCTCCTCACTCCGAGAGTAGATGAGGATGTCATTAATGAAAACAATCAGAAACATATCTAGATACTGCTTAAACACGCGGTTCATCAAATCCATAAAAGCTGCAAGAGCATTTGTTAGACCAAAAGACATCACAACAAATTCATAATGACCATACCTAGTCCTGAAGGCCATTTTCAGAATATCACACTCTCTAACACGAAGATGATGATAACTAGATCTAAGGTCAATCTTGGAGAAGAAACTAGCACCCTGAAGCTAATAGAACAAGTTATCAATCCTAGGAATTGGATACTTATTCTTGATTGTGACCTTGTTCAACTGACGGTAGTCAATACACATTCTAAGGGAACCATCTTTCTTTCGCACGAATAAGACTGGAGCACCCCATGGAGAAATGCTAGGCCTGATGAAACCCTTATCAAGAAGATCCTTCAACTGATCCTTTAACTCCTTAAGTTCTGCAGAGGCCATTCTATAGGAAGGGATAGAAATAAGATTCGTATCTGGAAGAAGATCTACCCCAAAGTCGATTTCCCGCTCGGGAGGGACTCTAGGTAAATCATTGGGGAAAACTTCTGGGAATTCATTCATAATGGAAATAGACTGAAGGGATGGGGTTTCGGACTCCGTGTCCATAACTTGAACTATATGATAAACATACCCTTTTGAAATCATCTTTCTATCCTTAAGATAAGATATGAGATGACCTTTCGAGGATGGGGGACTACCTTGCCATTCTAAGATGGGTTCATTTGGAAACTTGAAATTGACAACCCGAGTACGACAATCAATAGAATCATAACAAGCATATAGCCAATCCATACCAAGAATAACATCAAAATCTGTCATCTCTAACTCTACTAAATCCGCTGAAGTGACTCTATGAAGGATTGAGATAGGGAAATTTCGGTAGATTCTTTTGGTTAGGACTAACTTGCCAACAGGTGTAGAAACATAAAAGGGTTCTGAAAGCAATTCAGGACATACTTTGAGTTTGCATGCTATATAAGGGGTCACAAAAGATAAGGAGGCACCGGGGTCCAACAAAGAATACACATCGAAAGAGAAGACTTTCAACATACCAGTAACAACATCTGGGGAACCCTTATGGTCCTGACGAGAGGACATAGCATAAAGGCGGTTCTGGCGCAGACCACCATAACTAGAAGCTATGCCCTGCTGGGCTGGCTGACCTCCTGGGGCTGTTGGAGCAGACTGAGCCCTACTATCTCCCTGCCCCTTCTTATCTGAAGGGCAGTCTCTAATCATATGTCCAACCTTTACACACCCAAAGCATGCACCTGTGCCCAAACGACACTCTCCTGGGTGAGTCTTCCCACACTTACTGCAAATAGGGTGGGAAGATCCCTTAGCAACACTCCCCTGAGACTGTGAATAGGAACTAGAACCTCTACTAGTATGATCATGACAAGGCCTCTGGGTCTGGGTAGGAGCACTAGCCAAAGAATGAACGGGTCCTGATGACTTCTTCTGGAATGAGGAGCAATGTCCACCATCGGACCTCTGATAACCAAAACCTGATCCCTCGGATCTAGTCCTCTTGTTCTCCCTAGACATCTCCCTAAGCCTATCTCCCTCAATCTGGTGAGCATGGGTCATGAGTCTGGAAATATTCATATCACTCAACAGCATTGCAGACCTACACTCCTTTTTCACCAAATCTTAAACCCCATAGATAAACTTGATCATCTGATCATGCGGGTTCGGTACTATAGAAGGGGAATACCTAGACAACTCAGTGAAATTCAAACTGTACTCCTGAACAATCATAGACCCCTGTCTCAAGTTCAAAAACTCCTCAATCTTCGCTTGCATCAACTCTCGGGGAAAGAACCAGTCAAGGAAGGCTCTCTCGAACACTCCCAAGTCATAGGGACCTCGTCCCTAGATCTAGCTTCCTTCCATTGCGTGAACTAGATATGATCCATATCCTTGAGTTGAAAGGATGCCAACTCAACACAATCAACCCCAGCCAGTTGTATCACATCGAAGATTTTCTTCACTCATCAATAAAATTTAGCGGATCCTAATTCACTTTCGAAACTCAAAACTCCGGCGGCTTCATATGGACAAAATCACAATCTCGGGCAGCTACCCCACCTTGAGAGTGGATGGGGATAGGAGTCGACTGGTTGGCCTGAGCGGCCAAGGTATGGGCTAGCAAATGGATGGCATTCCTAAACTCCTCATTCATGACCTCGGGGGCCAGAAATGGAGGAACGACATTTTTAGCGGCTCGGTGAGGCATAATCTGAAAAGTACAAGGTAAGGATTAGAGGAACATTAGAGTTAAGCTCTATCATACGATATGATCATGAAGGAAGTGAAGTTTTCTAAGACAACTCATAGCTTCCCTCTCATATGTATGGCTCACTTAACACACATGAAGGAGACTCTACTCGATGCAGCTTTTAGACATCCTAGGACTCTTGAACCTGAGGCTCTGATACCAAGTTTGTCACACCCCGAGGTTACCCCCTAGACGTAACACGAGACTTGGGACCACAAGTTCCCCAAGCTAACCCTTGGTCATAGCATTATCAAGCATAACAAAAGATAAGCGAAAGCATAACAGATAAATCCAGAATCACATAAATTGATGATCAAGTCAAATAGGGATACAAAATTCAGAAAGAGACTCAAAAGCTGTCTATGTCTGAAAAGCCTCTACTCATGACATAAAGAGTTGCTAGGACAAGACCCTAGATAACTCGAAGTGCGAAAAATAAAATAGATAACATTGACTAAAAACATAACTAGTCCTCGACCTAAGAGGACTCACCAACAGCTGACAGAGAGTGGCCTGGGAGCTCTAGCCACGAGTCTGAGAAGGGACACCTGAATCTGCATCATCAAAGGATGCTGCGCAAGATATGCGTCAATACTATGAAATGTACCGAATACGTGAGAGATGCATAATCATGATAAAACATACTTAAAGTAAACCTTTTCATAAAGAAATAACATAAGAGGATTATCAAGATATAAGAATAAAACCATGAAGTACGGTAAAAGTTTAAAGTATGATGTCATATAACTTCATAGCTTTGAAAATAATCATGTGGGAGTTTCTCTTAACCGACATAAACCATGCTGAGCTACATGGAGTCCAGTGTCATTCACCCACACTGAAAAAGGTTATCCTAACCGACCAAAGTTAGAACCATGTTCATAAGGATCCTGTCACAAGCCACGGAGGGCAACCTACGGTGGTAACGTAGTTTTGGACTTGGGTTAACTAGAACCCTCATCGCTCAGTGCTAAATAATACTCCCAAAGCATATAACATAAGGATCACATTTATGTGACATATCTAGATGTCAAGCTTGTTCATAAACATATTCATACCCTGGATCTTCATACTACTCACGAATCTTGGTTTAGAAAATGATTCATGAGCATTGATGGCACATAGGGTGTCTTGTGCGGGAGTTCTTTGTGGCCTATCAGGCCAAGCATGATTCCAAGGGATATAAGGGCAGTGCGGAGAAATTCCCCAAATTGGATTCAGTTATAGTTAGGGGCAAGAAAGTTTGCATCACCCCTGCTGCCATAAATGCCATCTATTGGGGACACCCAATCGAACCTGCACCTGCTCTCATGGCTAGGTTGACTACTGA
This sequence comes from Jaltomata sinuosa, assembly GCA_003996215.1. Lineage (NCBI taxonomy): Eukaryota > Viridiplantae > Streptophyta > Magnoliopsida > Solanales > Solanaceae > Jaltomata > Jaltomata sinuosa. The sequence continues at coordinate 179,265 of QJPP01003140.1, read as the reverse complement.
GAAAAAGCCATATTGTGAAACGGCCCTTGTTATTGCTCATGAAGTCCCTATTTAGTCCACTATGGGGGGTGATATTCTGAGAAGGTCCTTGATCTTTGAGGCTCATCTCTGGTATGACCTTTTTTGCATCCAATTCCCGCCCTCTCAGAATGATCAGAAAATAACTCAAGAAGGGGCTATTTTGGTTGCTGCTATCATGACGGGCAATCATGTCAACTTTGGGGAGATAGAACCTATGGTGATAAGGAGGAAAACTCGTAGAGGAAATGATTCTTTCCCTTTCCCCGTGCTCATTACCAAACTTTGTGCTAAAGACGATGTCCCCCTCCTCTACTGTGACAAGTTTTCTCATGCTATTGGGAAGATTGATCTTGATAGAAAGACAGACAGGGATGCCCCCAGGTTTAAGAGGTGCCAGACTGAGCAATTAGGAGAAGTAGAGGTTGATGACTTGTTGACCTTTTTAGTTTTCTTGATAGATTTGATTTGTCCCTTGTCGGGCATGATTGGATGATTGTGATATTGCCCTTGCCGGACCCTTCTTTTTATTTTGTTTTGATTATGTTTTTGAGCTTAATTGTGTCCTCGCTGAGCTTGATTTTAATTTTAATTATGTTGCCGGGTTAGTCTTACATGCCTCATTATTTCACTACCCGTGATTTGGAAATGCGCTAAGGGCCTACGCCGAGGCTTATTTTTCAAATGATTCATGAGCGTGCAAATTTAGTTATCGCCTTGTTAGTAGTAGTTTAGCAATAAACTCCGAGGGTTTTCTTAATACCACGGTTCTTTCCCAAGCAGCAAAAATGTTTTCTTTATTTTTCTTTTGTTTTTGTGTCGAACCGGGGTGGCATTTTCCTATGATAGATTGAGAGGTGACTTTCTTAAGGGAAAATTCCAAGTTTTAGTTTAATTTGAGTCCATAGTGTGCTTGTCTTGAAACGGACCCACCAAAAAAAAAATTCTTGGCAAGATGTTTTTGAAAATGAAAAGAAAGAGGAAAAATGAATTTTTGAGGAAAGCATTCTCTTGTCATGAATTGCACACTCTCATTTTGGCTTGATCGATTTATAAATGAGTGTGTAATAAACTCGGAATAGCAGTTGAAAGTCATTTGTCCCAATTGATCTTGAGACTAAGAAAGAAATCTTGTGGTATGATGCCTTGTGTGATGAGGCTTTACCTTTATTCTTGTGCATATGTGTCGTCTAGAACTTGCCCCGAATGTGATTCAAGGCAAAATTCTAGGTGTGACTGAGCTGGGAAAATGATCTTAGACCCTTTTTGATATCCACTTCACCCAAATGACTTCACTCGACATAAGTCCTAGTGAACCCTTTTGAGCTTGTAACGGTTCTTTGGCACCTTGTTTAATACCTTCACCTTTGTGGAACCTCTATCTTGGCACCCATCTTCCCTAATTGATTGAAAGTGAAACGTAAGCTAAAAGCCTAAGTTTGGGGAAGGGGTAGGGAATGAAAAGACAACATAGACAAAGGCCTAATTTTGGGGGTGTATGTGATTAATGTGGAAAAGAAAAGGAATGCACTTCTAGTACAAGGTAGCACCATATGTTGAATTGAAAATTGCTCCAAAAGTCCAAAATCCAAAATCCAATGAGCAAAATGAAAAGAAAAGAATGGGTGCTACCAAATGAAGGTGTTACAAGGAGGTTGAATGATCGAAATTGAAAGGGAAAAGCTTAGGTTGTGTGAAGGAGAAATAAGGTGAAGTCAAGTTCAAAAATGTGAGCGGTGTTCAAAGTAATGAGAAAGAGCATTAAGGAGGTGTAGTCACTTAAGCTAAATGAAATCCTCACCTTAGCCCTATCCAACATTATAACCCTCAAGTCCTTAGTGATTCCGAGCTTGGCCACCCTACATTAGTGGCTATTTACATGAAGGGCAAGTCCATGGTTCGACATGTGTGCACTTGAACTTTCTTGAGAGAATGAAAGTCTTCTTGGTTCTCTTACAATCCCTTTGTTTTATGAATTGCATGATTGTGAGTGGCATTCTCTCTTGTGGTGAGTGGCATCATGCACTTGAATTGAAACATGAAGTCTTTATTTTAATTAAGAGGAATGAATGAGACAAGTTGTGTGGCAAATCTCGAGGCAAACCTTGATGGTCCATGCCAATGACTTGAGAACCTTTATATCTTATTTTGAATGACAAAATTCCCTTGATTTAGAATGAGAAATGAAGTCCTTTAAAAAAGTTTTGAAATGATCAATTGCCTTGATAATATGGTGGTTCAAATTGAGATGAGCATGGTAGTTGAGTTTTTATTGATGAGTCTTTTTGTTTATTATTTTTCTTAGTTTTTAGAATATAGTAGTCTTTTGTGCCTTGATTAAGTTCTAGAGCATAATTCATTCCTTACCTTGTGAGTATCTTACTTGAGGACAAGCAATAGTTTAAGTTTGGGGGTTTGAAAAGCCGGTAATCTACCAACTTATTGAGCCTTTAATCATGAATTATTACTATATTTTGATGAGATTTAGAGGTTCTTATGGCCTTTATTGATGTGTATGCAGGTACTTGTGATCAAAGATAGAAAACAAGGAAATGGAATCAAAAAGAGCCTGAAAAGAGTTGAAGTGTGAAGTGATCAGACAAGACGAAGATTCTGCCGAAGGGTGCGGACCTCGTGCGACATGCATATTCATTGGTGTGGTCCGCACCTCCTATTGCATGAAGCCCAAAGTCAGCTGAAGAATCTGTTAAGGGGTGCCGCCACTGTGCGACGCGCACATGGCCTACTGCAAACCTCACCCCACTTCGCATAGAGCTCTCAAGTCAAGTCAAGCCACTAATCCACTGAGCATATCTATGTGATGCGCACATCAAGACATGCAAACCACATGCCGCATTGCACAGCTCTTGAAGGGCATTTTTGTCTAATTCGATGTGATATTTTGGGAACATTCTAAAACCCAATTCAGGCATATTTTTAGATAGTTTTTGAATAGTTTTGAGAAGAGCTTTGAGTAGTGAGAATTTTTTCTCTCCAATAAAGATAAAGAGGGTTTTACTCCAATTCCTTCTTCTTAACTCTTGGAATCATCATTTTTGTAAAAACTGAGCTTAGATATTGAATATTTAGTTTGAGTAAAAGGGAATTTGAGTTACCCATTTGGTATGTTCTTTATTCCTTTAGCATGAGTAGCTAAATTTCTTGTCAAGGGATGTGTTGATAATGGGTGCTTGATAAATGGATATAGGTGTTGCTAATTTTTGTTTATAATTACTAATATGACATGGGTCTAGTGATTTCACCATATTTTAACTCTAAAATTAGTGGTTGCAAATATTGATTTAATTAACTTGATTGTGTTCTTTCTTGAGAAAGGAGTTCACAATTTCGGATGTGAAATTGCTAGTGGGTACTTGGGCTTCCATTTAGATTGAGGCTAGAAATAGCTCAATTCGCCGGAAACACCCATTTAAGGGTCTAAAGCTAGAGATAATGTGACCTCCCCAAGCATATATTAGTTGTTTCATGTTTAAATCAATGGTGCTTGAAATAAGGATGTTGAATATATGATTGTTAGATCAAAAGATGTATAATCATGCTTAAAATCAAGGCTATCCATGTCGTTTAGCGAGAATTTATATAAATGAGCAATCACCCTAACCCGTATTCGAGTCCCATTTGACACACATCCCTAGTCGTCTTCTCTCATTGTTTACACTCGCTTTTATTTTATTGTCTTACTTTGAATTGAGAATTGTGACAAATTTCCCAATTCCCACTTCTTTTATTTTTATTTTTTTACAAACAAGTTGCTCTCACTGTGAAGTCTTTTCTTTACAATAGACTTGGCTAGTCATCAATTCCCTATGTGATCGACCCCGACTCCCGTTGGGTAATATAAATTTATTTTGCTTAACAATCACCGATACCTCCATCTAGGAGAGTACACTTGAGCATTATTAGGGCACCTCATCATGATGAGTCATCGTGATGACTCATTATGACGAGAAATAGCTCATTACAACAAGATGATGGGCAAATTACCTGCACTTAATTCAGTTTTCTAGATTATTTTCCCACAACTCCTATTTCATTTTAGAGCTCCAAGGGATATTTCTCCCAAGAACTAGGTCGAATTTCTTTGTTTGAGGTAAGTAACTCTGTAAACCCCTTCATATAATGATCATTAATCCTTATAGTACCTTTAGAGGGAAGATTAATGGTAGAATTCTTGAGTTAAAGCCCTAAAAATATGAAACTTGGAGAAAACAATATGGTTAGGTGCAATTTCACCTAGAATTAATTCTAAGTTGTGTTTTTATGATTCCTAACATGAAATTAATGGTTCTTAATATGTTTAAGGCTAATAGGGAACCTTGGGTTCCATAAAGGCGAGACCTTTACACATAAAAATGTCTAAAAATGGGTTAACTTGATTAGAAACCCTTTGGATATTGATTTTATAAATATGGTGAGACTAATTAAAGATCAATTACCCCTTGGGGAGTGCTATAGACCTCAGTTTAGGGTAGAAGTAGTGGGTTAAACTCCCTAGGCATGAAATGAAGAGTAAATGATTAATTACTCTTGTATATGTTGTTTATAGACCTTGAATAATCTGACGTGTTGAGAAAGGGAAAGGAAGTCATGAAGTAGCTTGCGGGTGATAATTCTTCACTCGAGGTAGGTTACAGTTTTAATAAGAGTTGAGACTTATTTTAGTACACGTATGTGGTTGAATTACTTAACTTGTGATTAGTCTTGGGATATGGTTTAAATATATGTGTTTTCATGTTATGCTTAAATGAATAAGCTAGGGAACATGAGTTGATGCATGAACTGAGATGAATAAGTGTAATAGTGATTTAGTGCACTGTGTATATCCTGAGAGATAGGTCTGAGAATGATAAGTGCATTGACATTGTCATTTATTATGGAATCGGGTACCACGCTGGTACAAGTTGATATTGTTACTTATTATGAGATAGGGTACCACACCGATATAGTTTGATATTTGCACCAATGGGAAATGGTTTCGGTGGGTATAGGTTGACATTGTCACCTATTTGATATTGCACCAATGGGAAATGGTTCTAGCGGGTACATGGATCTTGTGTGTCCCCTATAGTTCATGGCTAATTAGGCAGAAATAAGACTCTTTAGCATGTGTGTACACTTTTTATTACTATTGCATTGTTTCATGGTCAGGCATGGTGAGTAGTACTGTGGGCTGAGATGAGACTAGAGGTAATATTTGAATTGATGAGAGTTTGTTGGACCTAGATTCCATGTGTTGTAACTGTTGAAATTGGTTTCTCCTGCATTCTTGTGGTGACTTATTGAACTTGATTTTTCTATTGTTGGCTTGACTTGAGATGATTACATGTTAACTGGATTACTTGCTAAGTGTTGGAATGCCTCTTACTTGTTATTTGGTTTGATTATATACCTTTTCTAAACTGAGTTGGTCTATGATGCCTACCAGTACATAGTATTTTGTATAGATACTACCTTGTGCTCTTCTTTTGTTGAGTGCAAAACGTGTTCCAGAGACTGAGACGCGAGCTCGGCTAGACTAGGCGATTGAAATTTGATCCAAGGGTGAGCACTACTTCTCAGGCTGCCGTGGATCATCTTTGAGTTGTTGTCCTTCCTCCAAAAAATAGAACTCTATACTATTCATTTATTTATTTCAGTTATGTTTGGACATCTTAGACACGGTTTTGATAGAGTTCTTGTACGGTAACTTTCAGTTCTTGGGGATGTTTAGTTAGTGAATATTCCACAGTTTATTTATATTAGGTTGATTTCTTTTTGATTTAATTTAAGATTTTTTTAATTCCATCTTTTGTAAAATTGGTTAAGTAATAAGGTTAAGTTTTCGGTTAGTTGGTTCTCCCATCGGAGGATTAGTGTGGATGCCACTCACGGCTAGTTGGGTCGTGATAGGCAACAAAAAGGGTAAAAATATAGATGATCCGATCATTCACCCTCATTAGCATAATTGGCTCGAACAAGTCTTCCTCTGAAAAATGAAGGTTCCATGCTACCCGACTCCACGCCACTGAAGCGAGTGATCACATCTCTGGACTTAGAGATCTCTTTCTCCAAATCTAGGTCACCCTTTTTAACTTCTCGAAGGACGCAAATACAGGTAAATTGAGCATCATGCACCTTAGCTAAATTGAGTCTCTTTTTAGCTGCTTTCCTTTTCACTGCTAGGGCATTCATCTGCCTCTTTAGGTGGTGGATCTTGGCCCTAGACACCTCTAGTTAACAAAGGGAAAGGTTTCCCTCGGGGTGTGTAGGGCATGGGCGAGAAGCATGAATCTGCCGTTGAAGTTTATCTCGCTCCTTTAGAAGACTCCCGATTTGGTCAGAACAAACAAAATTTTGCTAATAAGAAGCATCCACCTAGTTGGACAATAGGGAAGCATCTATCTAATGGTTGTCCCTTGCAGACTGAATTGCCTGCAACTCTTCCATTAGTGTCTCGACCTCCAACGTCCATGCAACCAATGCCTCGCCAAAGGTGGTTGACCCTCGGAGGATAGCCAGAGAACCCTCTAAGCTAGCGAGTTTGACCATTAAATTTTTCTTTACCGCCAGTACCTGCCGAATAGCTTCCGCCATAGTAATACTTGTCTGAGAAGGAAGAAGGTGGAAAGGGAAAAATAAGGGAAGAAGTGAAACTCAACCTTGTACCATAGTGAGCAACGTCATTTGCCAAGAACTCATAGAGGTTTTCCATTTTTTAACGGTCTTTAGGAGATAGGACGACACTCAAGTAGTTGGCCACTTTGATCGACATTGAAAGGAGGCTTAATTCTTTTGGGACGACCATTAATGCCTCACAAATGGCTTCAAGCTCCCCTGAGACTTGGGATCTTTCCGAAAAAAAGATAGGGGCCATATCAATGGGAGGTGCCATTGGAAGTGAAGATTGGGGAAGACACAACCCGAGAGAAGAATGGCATGCGCATGAAGAACCTCATCCCACCACTTCACTCATCATCAAATGAGAGGGCCTGATCTCTTCAAGTGTGGTAAGATTGGGAGTCTTCCTTTGATGAGCAAAAGTCCCTCTATGTAGGCTCCGCCAACTCTCACAAGAGGTAGAAGTCTCACAGATGCCACCGTAGCATTAGTCGTAGGAGCATCAGGGTCATTCGACAAATGGTCAAGTTTCACGTAAGCCTCGGTGTGGTTGTCAGGGACCCAGCCTAGGAGGCTAAGAGCCACCACCTTGGGTGAGAACAACACGGAACTTGACTTTAATCCTACTACACAAATTCATAAAGGGGTGCCCAAAGAGTACCTTAAAGAAAACCACGGGGTTACAGGAAACTTACCAAGGCTGTGATTCTTTTCTCTCCAGTCGTAATGAGTGGATAAATTAGGCCAAGTACGATCATCTGGGATAGTGGTTTCAAGGATTCGGGCTACCCAGAGATGAAGGGTATCCACTTACTCCAAAAGACTATCCTTCAAGAATGGGTACCACAGAGGATTTGTGAAGGACAAAGCGAACGGATAAGCCAAGGAAAGATGGAAAAGGGGAACAAAAAAAAAGGGGCAAAATTTACAAGTACTTAAGATGGGTATTCCAAGGGAAAGGTACCAGGGCCCCATGGAGCTCCCTCGAAGGCACGACAACAAAGAGATTGGTCCACTCTCGGTCCTGGGGATCATCCAAATTACCTATAATGTCTTTCTTTCCCAACATATTAACTTGATTAATCCTTCCCAAAAGAAGAGAGGAGAGTAGAGTAACAAGAGATGTGTTAAGGTAAATCTAGCACTCGATATGCGAGCGAGGGCTCGAAGATAGGCAATGGTTCACCACACCCCTGGGTTTAGTTGACCGAGGGATAACCAAAAGGTATTGTAGAAAGAGATGATCACCTCATTGATAGGGTTACCAAGGCCGGCGCTAAATGGGTACGTGTAGACAAAGTACCCCCTGGTTGGCTAGAGACAATACTATCTTTGGGCGTGGAGGCCCTTACTTGAATTCCCCTTTCATCCCAGTCGCAATCATTGATAATACTTGGAATAGTATCATCTTTTACAAGGGATCATAACTTGTATACCGGCACAAGGGGATCGTCGCTCGATTAGATGGTGAAATAATATGGGATCTTGAAGTTGGTAGGCAGTATGCCATCTACACAAGGCTCGTACTGTGGGAGTTGTGTATTTTCTTGCTCAGGGTTGAGACAAATCTAAGAGGAAGGTCCTTTCTTTTCATCATGTATAACAAGGATCGAAGAAGGAAAATGCAAGAAGAGCTCGTTTCCAGCGAGGAAAAGAGAAGACAGAAGGGTAAGAGGCTTGAACAAATAAGAGAAAGACGAAGAAACGACCTAGGTAAAGAAGCTTTTTTGTAGATAGTGGATCCAACATGTAAGAAGATAGCCAAGCATCAACAGACACGTATAAAGGAAGAGACGAGAGAATAATCGACTATCTCAATTCAGGTCATTTTGCTATTTCGTCCTTCATCTGCAATAGATATTGCACCCAAACAATGGAGGACTACTGTATAGGGTAAAAATGGCTTTGGTATGGATCGAGCATATGGGCCTAAGTAGATTGAGTATGAGAGGAACTGGCCCATGATAGTGCCATCTCAAGAGTGAGCCTAGCACAAAGGAATGGCTTCTCGGGCAAAACCAAATTAGCCCGAGAAGGCCAGTTATAGCGACTGCATATGAGAGACACATAAAAGGACAATGTATCAGGTTATTCGGGTGTGTGGGCAGCACACGATAGAGCCATCAGATGCATCATACTAGGCTGGCACCCTCCAATGGTTTAGGGACAAGTGGCTGCCATCCATTAGACATGGTACTATTGGCTCAGTCAGATAGTACTATTTCTTTATCCTCAAGGAACAATCTGTACCCTATAAATAGAGACTCCCTCCTTCATTGTAAAGGATCCAATTTTCTGTTAGCTCTAGCCCTAAAGCAATAAGATATTTTTAGCTTGGTTCTTAAGCTTTCTTGGTATCTCCTCTGTGTTTCTCTTAGTTTTCTTACTATTTTATTATTATCACACCTGTTTACTTATTGTTTACGACCACAGTTTTCCCATAGCAAGAAGGACATAATGCCCTACTGGTGTCTTAGATTTGTTATTTATTGCTCTCGCTGATTTATTTTGTGTTTCCTTTACATTTATTATCTTTTACAAACTCACGTCTCTAACAATAAAGCTAAAATCATAACGCGTTCTTTTGACCCATAAATAAATCTAACTGTTCCAAAACGATGGTTAACAATTGCCATATGGCATCCACCTCATTCAAGTGCTAGGTCACATAGGATTTGATAATTGAACTTTTGCTACGATAGACCTCCGTTGAAACTAGGAATATATTTGATAGCTAGGGTAATGTAAAGGTATATATTTGTTCACAAAGCATATCCAGAGGTTAAATGTCGACAATATTTAAATTTAGAAGGGTACATTTGGCTCTTTAACCTTTTTAAAATCTCAATCAACTCATTTTCCAAATGTCAACTATAAAACTATTTTTAGCTTTTCAATGTTCTTTTATATTTTCTTTTTGGTTTTTCTTGTTTTTTTGGTTCTTTAGTATATTTTGGCTGGTAAGAAAAATGGAAAAGTAGATCGTTGAATTGAAAATCAACCACGTGGATTAGGATAATCAGAAATTACTAAAAATAACTCTTTATTAATAGCTATTACAAATTACTAAGTAATTATACTTTTTCTCTATATATTAGAGAAATGTTATTGATATAATAAAAGTATATTTCTCAAGGCTCTCAAACAACTAAAAAATATCAAACCTTAATAGTTAATACTAATGCAATAATTTGTTGATTAGACCCTGCAGAAAATAGTTATGTCTTGTTATTTGGGAAGCATAAAAGGCACAAATAAGAACTAAGAAGAAAAATTATCTAAAAAAATAAATGATTTGGAAGACCCTTGTAGTTGTCACGATTTTCATTTTGACTCATGCACTCCCAAAAGTTTTAATCGAACACTTGAACTCAATTAAAATATGTATTATAAATACCCCCTACTTTGAGTATTGTTCATTCGTACAAACGAAATATCATATCCACCTCATATAAATTAATGTCACATTATTATTCATTTTTGTTAATAGTACTTTTAAGAAATATATACCAAATCCATCCTATTACGAGCAATTTTGAACAAAGTCAATTTTTCATAACTTTGGCCTATTTATTTTAAAAATAGAGTCACCACTTAATTTAGGAAAATTAAAAATTCATTTTAAAGGTGTTTTGAAAACCTTTATTGAAAATCAAAGTTAGGCAGGGTTCAAATGATTTTAAAGAAGAGATTAGGGACCTTAAAGAATTTGTAAAATTCGGGGACTGATGACTTAAATATTTTTGACTAACTTTGAAAATTCTTTTAAGTTACTTTGTAGAAATTCTTATTTTAAAATAAGTATAATCTTATATTCATTCTTCCTATTTCAAAAAGATGAAATGATTGAACGTCTACAATCAAATAAATTCTAACTTTTAATTTTTATCTAAGTTTAAACCTTGAACTAAACGACTAGTCCAATTCCTAAACATGGATTTAGAATAAATGTTTGTTCAATAACTATAAAAACATATAAGTGGTCCTTAAGTCATTCTCACGAAAGCTTAAATCGTCATAAATCTTCTTAATGACCATGAAAGAATATAGAAAATTCTCAAGTTATTCTCGAAAGCTTAAGTCATTTGCCTAATATACTAAATATAATAAATAATAAATATTTTCTAACACATTAACGTTATTCATTCATGCGGTTTTAATGAAATAAACAAGAAAATTTGATAAATAACTAAAAATCTCGTGAGGATTCTGATAAGTTTGTAACGACCGGGTTCGTCATTACGGGTAAACCATTCGTGCCTAAATTTGGGTTAGAAAAATTCTAGATTTGGTAGTTAAAAATTCTGAGCTAGGCTAGGCTAGTCTCGGCCGGTTTTAGAGAGAGGTATGGTCTAGGACAATCCGGGTAAGGATTGGGTTAAATTTCTTGTTTTGAGCTATTTTTCCTTGTAGCTAAGACATAGAGGAGTCCGGGGGACTTTTCGGAATCGAATTCGGGTAAGTAAAACTCCCAGAATTGAGGTTGATGTGAAGGGGTTATTCCAGAACATTGAGAAAATAAGTGTGTTGTAAAATGGCCAAAACTGGGAGATTTTTGAACATTTTGTCCGTGATGAGCGCAACCATCCGCGGTAGCGGCCTCCGCTATAGCGATAGAAAATACCGCTATAGCGGTGGTCAAGGAGGTCAACACCGCTTAAGACCGCTATAGCGGGAGTTGTCCGCTATAGCGGGATAACTATAGCAGAGCAGGGACCGCTATAGCAGAGCGACGGGATTAGAAAACTAAGAAAATGGGCTTTTAATTTCATTCTCTTCCCTTCAGCCCCAAGAATGCCTCTACAGAGCTAGAAATGCACGGTTGTAGCTGCTTGGCATCCAGGTAGGCTAGGTTTTCATGAGTAGTTAGACCTGTTTACTTTCCGTACTTTTGTATAGTGAAACGGAGAATCCATATTTTAGGCCTCCGGGCACGGAGTCTGGCGGATTCGGGTTTGGTTATATATGTGCTAGGAATTGGTTAGATTTGAGTTGTGGGTTATTGATAATTGTTTGGGGATGTTTATGTTATCTTGGTGTGCTAAAATTGATAGAATCAGGGACTGGGATGTCGGAAAGGTTCGGGGAACCAGGAATTGCAAGGACAACTAGGTGGGTATGAAATGGGGAAACTCCTAGGTGAGGTTTCGGGAATGCGAGAGGCATGTTAAGAAATCATTGTTTGCTAAGGGCTAGGGGTGAAAACTCATATTGTTGTTATCTATGTATGTCCCGGATTAATGGGGTGGTTAAATTATGTTAAAAAGGGGAAACCGTTCATTATATGTAAACAAGGGTAAGTGTGTTTAGTCTTCGGAAGAATGTCAAGGTTCAACTATATACCCATAATAGGGGTAGGTGATGGCTTACGATTTCTGTGAATATTGTATATTCTTGTACTCATATCTAAGTGATTGTATGAATTACATTTCTTTCGGAAGTTGTGTAGAATGTCTAAGGTTTCTGTTTTACAGTCTGTGATTTGAACGGTATTTGCTTGTTGGTTTACAAGTTGTTTGTCACATGCATTTGACTATGGATTGTTGACATTTGGTTGGCTCGGGTACCACGCCTGGTACATGTATAATATTAAGTTATCTCGGGTACCACGCCTGGTACAGGTATAATAAACGGTTGGCACTGGTACCACGCCTGATACATGTTACTATTGGTTGGCTCGGGTACCACGCCTGGTATGAGTTTATGTTACTGCATCATCACATTGGTATTGTTGTATTACATTGATATTGTTGCATTGCATTGATTGTTATTGGTTCTGTGAGTGGACTAGGCTGTTTTTTTATTGAATTATGATATTCAATGGTGGTCCTTGAGTGACCAAGAATCCTTATATGTCTGTTGAGTTTGGTCTTGGTGTAGGCTAGGTTGTTATATCATGTTAATTAGTAGGTCTTGGTGTAGACCGGGTTGTCATGTTATAAGTTGGTCTTGGTGTAGGCCGAGTTGTTATATCATGTTATGAGATTGGTTTTGGTGTAGGCCAGGTTATTATATCATGTTAATTAGTAGGTCTTGGTGTAGACCAGGTTGTTATATTAGGGGGAAACCGGGTGGGTCCAGACTATGTAAAAGAGGTTATGAGTTCACAATTTATTGTCATTAAGTGTACTAATGACGGTCAAGATTTATTTGTGATTAATGAAGTAAGAATGGGTCTTGGAGTAGATCGGGTACCCGGTTGAACACTTAGGTGTGGTTAGAGGATCCTTGGAGGGTCCGGGTTTCGGGATTAGAAAGGTATTTAGATATAACTCTGTTTGTTGTCGTTGTATGTGTCAATGGGTGCTAGGTGATTTCCATGTGATTTGTCAATTGAGAGTACGACGGAAAGTCTGGGGTTGTAGTTGATGGTTGTATAACCAGGATGGAAGGCGTTTGAGAGGTCCCGGAAGGGCCGAACACTGGTAAGTAACACTATGGGCATAAGTGGTTTGGTTGGGCAGTTAGCTGGGTCAAGTTTGAATATTTAGTCAAGGTAGTTGATTGGGGTAAAGGTTAAAGGTGACTTGGAAAGTCTATGTGTCAAGGTGACTTGGGAATTCTAGGTGTCAAGGTGACTTGGGAAGTCCTAGATGTCAGGGTCAAGGTTAAAGGTGAAGGAGGGAGCTATACTATTTATTTCATGTTTTTTCCTATTTTCTTATATGATGGTAGGAATGGATTCGGGTGGATCGATGATGCCTACCAGTACGTGTGGTTGTACTGACTCTACTCTTGCTATACCTTTTTGGTATAGTCTGGTTGCAGGGTTGGTGATGTTTCACAGGTTCAGGATTGCGGTGATCTTCCAGCAGCTCCTACTTCCTTCTATGGTGGGAGTTGTGTCCACTTTATGTTGTAAGCTTATCTTGTAGAAGCTCTTGTACCGGCTTAGACTAGGTTCTGGGGAGGGTGTTTATATGGTTAATAAATTTCTACAAGTTTTAAAGGTTGTGTAATTTTCGAAAGCTGTTGTATAAAGATTTCCAAACATTTGTAAAGGGATTTCTCATGTATTGGGGGACTTATTTAATGGTTTATTTTCTTTTCCGCATTGCCTGTTGGTTCGGGTGGTAAGGGTTCTCCTATCTAAGTGGATTAGAGTAGGTGCCCGCACAGCCGGGTAGTTGGGTCATGACAAAGTTGGTAATTCATCAACTTATTGACCTCTTAAGAACTAATTATTGTCTATATCCTACGCTTTTAAGATGATATTTATGTTTTGATGTTCATATGAGCAGGCATTTAAGAGTGTATGATGATAAAAGGGATTTCGAACCAAAAGGTGGTGAAAAAATGAGGATGAAACCCAAGTAATGAGTTGAAGGAAGAAAACAAGCTAAAAGTGAGCAATTGCTAGTGTAAATGGGCATTTGCGAACTCAAATGGGGTGCAAGTCAAAGGCAAAATCAATGCAACCAAGGATGGCTTCTGGAAGGGCTGAAGAGTGTGATTGTGGACACAAATGAGCTCTTGCAGTCTACAATCCAAATGCAAGCACAAACCAGAACACTGGCAATATCACAAGCCAGTTACGGGCTGCAAATGGGTGTTTGCGCTTGCAAGTGAACCACAAGTGATACACAAGTACCATAGCGGGGGTATTTTTGTCCAGAATTTATTAGTCAACTTTGGAGTTTTGGAGACAGATATAGAATTTTTAGAACATCCTATTCTTCACTTTTTTCGGGTAGCTTTGGGAAAAGGAACTTGGATAGTGATTCTTTATTGTTTTTCAAGGATTTTCATCCATTGTTGCTTAGTTTGAGCTCATATTTGAAGAACATAGATTCTAATAGCTGATTTGGAAGAAAATTTTGTTGGTATAATTCCTTGTTCTTTATTTATGAGTAGCTAAATTTTCCAATCTTAGGGGCATGTGATGTAGAATCTAATTGTGATTGAGTTTTGGTTATTTGCTTCAATTATTGGTTATTAAGTATGGGTTTAGCTGATTTCTCATATTTCAATTTAAATTAGAGATTTCAAACTCTAATTAACCTTCTAGTTACTTGTTTTTCTTGAGAAAGAAGATGAGTAGTAATGGAGGAATTAAATAACTAGGACCTGGGTTATCCCATTTAGGAATGGTTGCTAGAGATAGAGCTATTCACTAGAGGTAATTGGATAATTTAAATTGTGTACACCTTGGGATTTGATCCAAGGTGAATTTTATTGATGGATTGAGAAATCATTAATATAGTCTAAATCAAGCCTACCCATACCAATATCAACGATGTGGAAAATGCTAAGTTTTCAATTACATCACCTAGATTCAATGTATGCACACTCCTACAGTTCCTTTTACTTGAATCAATTCAAAAAATTTAAGTGTTCTTTTATCCTACGACTGTGAAAGCAAACTTAAACAAACAATCTCCCATTTTTATTTACTTTTACGCAATTTACAATTAATTAGTGATTTGAGATATGAATTGGGTTAAATCTATTGTGCTAATACCTGTGGGATCGACTCGTACCTTATAGGGTCAATTATATTGCAAGCAACCTTTTATAATTTCTTTTGACCGAGAGGTGGATTTGGACGTTATCAATTTTTTTGCCATTGCCGGCGATTAGGATTCTAGATTTCCTCTTTTGTATTTTGATTCACTTTTGTTTGCACATTGTTTTAAATATATGCTGTTTGTTATTTTTGACTCTTGATAGGAGACAACTTGAGCAACAACGCTTGTGACAATGCTAGCAATGATGGACAAGTGGATAATGATGACCCTATGGGTTATACAGGATTGTCTAGCACCATTAGCTTGCCTCCGATGGTAGGGAATGTTGTATTTCATGTCCCAAGAATGATGCTCCACTTGTTGTAAATGAAGTGGCTATTTGATGTACTTTTGAAAGAGGATGCAAATTGCCATATTAAGAATTTCACGGATATATTCCAACCATTCAACGTCAAAAATATTAGCCAAAAATCAATTCACTTGAGGCTCTTTCCATTCTCCTTGATGGGGGAAGCTACTACATTGCTTGAGGAACTCCCCAAAGCCTTTCTTGAGTGATTCTTCTCTCCATCTCGCATGCTTTAACTTAGGAATGAAATCATAAGTTTCTGACAAGTTCCAAATGAGACTCTCCATGAGGGATGGTTGCATTTCAAAGAGAAGCTACAACAATGCCTAACGCATGGTCTCCCGGATGCGTATTGCTATAAAATTTTTATAGGCCCTTGGATTCTATTAATAAGGCCATTGTGAATAACCTATTCGAAGGTTCTTTGATGGATCAAATATTTGGTATTGCTAAAGGTTTGCTTGATAGAATGACAAAAACAAATTGTGTTTGGCACAATAGTGACATCGAGGTAGCAACGGATGTCACCTTTGCAATTGTCACTAAGGAAATAAGGCAAAAAAGTGAAGAGACGGAAGAAGATATGGCAAAAATGATAACTCAATTTTACTTGCTTACTAAGCATGTCATAGATGACGGTACTAAAAGTGTGAATTCAATTGGTTCCCAAGTTAGAGAGCGTATGGTGATGATGATGTGTGTTCTCTTTATGATGAGGAAGCTCATTTCATATCCAACCAAGGTGTGGTTTCCTTTCCTAGTTACAAAGGTGCCAATCAAGGCTCTTGGAGATAAAGAAATGGGAATCAAGGTTAGAACAAAGATCATGAGGGTAATTGGAGAGATAGAGAATGGCATGGCAATAGGAGAGATCAAGAATGAGATCAGGAGTGTGATGGCAACTAGAGAGTTAAGGATAAGGAAAGAGATCAATTCAATAATTGGAGTGCAAACACTTATGTACCTCCTCCTAAGGCTGATGCTAATCAAACTCAATCTTTCGTGAGTGGTCCCGAAAGTTCTAAGATCAAAGATATGCTTGCTAGAGTATTAAAAAGAGTTTAGTCAACCAATGTGGGTGTCCCAGAATTGAAGGGTGAGGTGTCCACCCTAAACAAAACCATGAGCCCTCATTCAGCTTCCATAATGCATCTCGAAGCCCAAATGTCTCAAATGTCCGCCCAAATGAATCTAAGGCTTAAAGGCACACTTACTAGTGATACATATTTGAACTTGAAGAATGATAGTTATTGCATGACAATCATGACTAGGAGTGGAAAAATGCTTAGTGATGTGGTAAAAGATATTGAGGTTATTATGGGTGGAGAAAAGATGGTTGACAAATTTTGATTTAAGGGAGATCAAGTTGAATCATTGTCAGGAAATGATGCTAGTCCAAGCTTGATGGTAGAATCTCTAATTTCCAAGAGACAAAGGTAGATTAACTGGTGGTAGTTGATAATGTTGTTCAAAGTGATATTCAAAACCCCACTCCATAAGAGGAGGATAATGTTGATAGAGAAAAGGGGAACAAGGTTTCCAAAACCCCTAAGCCTTTCTCAAAGTGTCCCCCTCCATTACCAACAAAGGCTGAAACAAAATAAGGAAGATACCTAATTTGGCAAATTTCTTGCTATGCTAAAGCAACTGTCTATGAATGTCTCTTTGGTGGATGCATGACTACACATGCTTGGGTATGCCAAGTACATTTAGGATTTATTAAAAACAAGAGGCATATGGATGTTGGCACGGTGGAGGTGTCACACCATTGTAGTGCTATCATGGCAAGCAACCTATTCCCAAAGAAAGAAGAACCGGTGCTTTCGCCATCCCTTGTACTATTAGTGTTTAGCAATTTTCCAAGGAATTGTGTGACCTAGGGGCAAGGATAAACTTAATTCCCCTTTCTATCTTCAAAAGGTTGGGCCTCATAACTCCTAAGCCCACGACTATGCGATTTTTTATGGCAGATCAATCTATCAAGCGCCAGGTGGGTATTTTGTATGACGTGTTGGTAAAAGTTGATAAATTCATTTTTTAGATGATTTAATTGTGCTTGATTGTGGGGTTAACTTTGAAGTACCAATCATTTTAGGGCGTCCCTTCTTGGCCACTGGGCATGCTCTAGTAGATGTCGAATGTGGAGAGTTGAAGTTTAGGATGAATGGTGATGAGGTCACATTCAATGTGTGTAGCTCAATAAAACAACCGAATGACTTGAAAGTGATCTTTGTGATTGACACCAATGATGAGCTAGTTGAAATGGGTTCCGAAATGAAATTAGAGGGGGAATCATCAAATGAGACCCTTTTAAAGTATGATGGGTTGGAAATTAGGACTCCGAGGAAGTTTGTGATCCCATGAAGGGTTTAGGATCCTCTACTTACATGAGTTTGGATATCAATCCTTGTCTATCACACTTGAGGGATGTTTATCTTGATTCCAATGCCACACAATCGATTCATAACTCCAACGACTTGAAGGAATGGCAAATAGAAGCTCTGGTGGCCATTCTGAGAAAGTACATCAAAGTTATTGGGTGGAAGTTTGCTGACATTCTAAGCTTACCCTCCGGAGAACCATGATTGTGAGGTATCTTCATCATGCCATGATGTTAAGTCAAGTTCTTCTTGGTAGGCAACCCAAGTGCTTACTTTGCTTTCATTTTATTTCACTCTTTGTTATTTTTGGTGTGTTTTAGGAATGCAAAAGAATAGAAGAACACCTAAAAGGTTGGAAGCCACTAGAAGGGTTTGCTAGTCAATGATGGCCGCAAATAGATGTTTATAGCCGCAATTGAAATGCAAGTCCCTACCAGTGTGTTGAAGAAATTGTCAAGAATATGGGCCTTTTTGCACCACACTTGGGGGTCGCAAATGCCTATTTGCAGTCGCAAGGGAAATGCAAACCGTAGGCAGACGCCTAAAGGAAAATGGAGGAAAATGAGGTCCTTTGAATGTCACTTGGGGCATGCAAATGCTGGTATATGGCCGCAAGTAAAATGTAGCTCTTTGGCAGAACACTGAAGCAAAAATATCAAAAAAATTCTTTTGTGTGTCACTTGTGGACTGCAAGAGGGCATTTGTGCTCATAAGTGAACCACAAACATAGGTAAGTCCCTTAAAAATTTGACCTAACCCGTTGACTTCCCCGATCCGGCTCTTGACATGTGTTCTTTTTCCTTTTTTGCCCGTCACCCACTTCCCTTCTTCTCTTTTCACTTCACCTTTTTTTTATCAAACTCTATTAACATTCTCCAACTTCCACCACAACCTCCAACTCTTTTCTTTCTCTCTAAAAATCTGCCACCACAAACCCACCAGTGTGCCACCACTACTGCTCCCTCTGACCAGTGACCACCATTATCACCACTCCCATCCAAAGAAAAAACTTCAATTTTGCTTCTCTCTTTTAGTGTTTAACCACCCTAACTCTCACATTCAACTCTTCGGTGTGCATTCCTTTAATTTTAAAGTCTAAATCTTTATTTACTAGAAGTTACATTGTGGTAATGATAATGTGCACCCAAATTTCCAATCCCCAATTTCTTTGATTTTGTATGTTGAAGAATAATTGTGGGTCTATGGTTAGATTCTTGCATGTTTACAATGGTAAATTATGGATTAATATTTGTTGATGTTTTGAATTGGTATGGATTCATTGTTTGATTTTGGTTGGGAGTGAAGTATGAGTAGCCCGCTTGATTGTGATGCATGATTTGGCCCCATGATGGATTGGGTGACATCTTTCTTAAGGGAAAATCATCGTTTTAATTGAGTTTACCGGTAGAATCTTGTAGAATTGAGATGTTGGTTTAAGAGTGTGAGTCTTATGCGCGCTTTGTGAATGTGCTAACTATTTGAACTTATTGCTTGACGTTTCCAGATGATGGATTGAGTGACGACTCTCTTAAGGGAAATTGTTATTTTTATGCTTAAAAATCAAGTGTGGTTATTGATAGTATTGTGCAAAGTATGGTTGATCCTATTGGGGAAGTCTAAGTACCCGTTGGGTTAAGGTCATTATCAAAATTTGGTGTAAGTTGTAAAAATTGGTCAAAATTTAGGAGAAGTATTATTTTCAAATGTTTGTGAGCCACAAAAACTGGTAGAAGGTTACCCTTCACTTCCTGGGCATTTGCGAGTGCAAGTGATACGCCCAAATTACACCTCTAAAATGAAGTATAAAGCAACCACTATTCAAATATAGAACCTAACCGAGGTTAGAGTTGATCCCACCAGGAATATAGTTAGGACCTAGATCAATGTGGTTATTTGTGCTCATACTCATTTATTTTTGAAATGGGGGAAATTTTGTATTAAATTTCAAACCTGTAAATAACCAAGTAACAGAGTACCAATTTATATTGTTGTTAATCAATGAGAGACTTGACTAGGATTGTGTTCCCTATAATTTCATAATGCAGTAAGGCATCATACTAGAGATCTATTTCGGTGCTTAACATGCAAGATCGGTAAGTTAAGTTCACCTAAATAGTTGGTCCCTTAGATAGATGAATATCACCACACAACTTGGTCCGTCTACGGGTGTTTACTTTACTAACCCTTAACCTTGATCACAGATTAGCTATTCCTGGACAAGATCAAGCTATTAGATGAGGATTGATAGCCTTAAATCTCTATTATTAATACCTTTTCCTATTTGTTACCTCTTTTATCTAGCATGTAAGAATAAGTCTAGTTCTAACGTTGGCCACCGTTAAAAAACAATCAATACGAAGGGAAGAACAATACATGCATGAATACCATTCAAAAATCACTAAGTACTTTGCCTACTTTGTTAATTCATCATGGTTCCCACAACCCTAATTGTGGATTTAGCTACTCATGTTCATAAGAAAACAATCATAAATAGATGATGAATTCATGATCATAAACTTACAAGATGAATAAGAGAAACCCAAAATCTTGAATTTTAATGAAGACTCAATAATCAAGAATCAAGAATCAATAGATGAAATAATCTCTCAAAAACCAAGAAAAAAAACAATATTTGATGTTTCTGAGACTTGAGAGTCAGTAGTAATGCATAACATGCAAAATAAAACCTAGGAAGAATATTTATAGATATCACAAAACCTATCCTAAAACAACTAGGAAAACAAAGTCGACAGCTTTCCACAGACATGGTTGACAACCTGTGAATCATTCCATGATTCGCGGACACCTCCCATGAAACTCAGAATTTTTGCACATCTTCAGGAACAAATCCACGAAACTATTCCACGGCTCATGGAAGGTTTCATGGCTCATGGAATCCTTTGTGGAAACCAGGCTCTTTTGGAGTTCCTCCAGATCAAGTCTACATACATGGTGTTCAATGACTTGTGGAGTCTTGTCATGGAAATAAACATTTTTGCACTCCTTCAGGATCAAGTCAACAGACAAGGTCCACAGCTCATGGAAGCCTGTTGTGGACCTCATTTGGTCACTTTTTGAATTCTTTTTCCTCGTTTAGGCTTTTGAACCCTATTTTCCTACACAACTAACAAAAACACATCATATCTACCAAAAAGTGCTAAAGAACGTACAATAATTCCAAGTTTTAAGCATCAAAAGTGACATAAAACCATGACATATCAACACCCTCAACTTAGAACATTTGCTTGTCCTCAAACAACATAATAAAAACTATCCTATTATGACGCTTAAGCAAAAGAAAACTAGGAAACTATGGCAGTCACAAGTCTTTTAGATAATTCATCTCACAAGTTCGTCACCCCCTCCTTCTGACTACAAAACAAGTGCATGTACACCACTCATTAAGTTGACACGAGAGGATCTATGGATGACGTAATGATATCAATGGACAAGTTTGCATTTACATATGACAGTTAGCCCAACAATCAGCAATCAACAATGTTACTTTAGTGCCCTCACCACAAAGAAGTCTCATTCACACAGTAAGCATTAAAATCGAGACTAGTACAAATACACTCGCTCTCACAAATAAATTCAAACAATACATGCAAAATACCATAGGCTTACCCTTATTGTCTATGCCTTAGTTTTCAAACAATTAGACTAGAATCATTATTGGACTTTACTCGGCTTGTAATATAGGCTCAAGGATGGGTATGGTATATTTGAAAAAAGTAACTATGCCCTTCTTGACACTACGCTATCTTTATTCCACTTTTATACCATCCTTTTCCTCCCTATTTTCATTTTATTCTCTTTTCTTTCTCTTGTGGTGAGTGCGGTAATTATTTCAAACTCAACTTTCTTTTCTCTTCTCTTTTTTCTTTTTTCTTTTTTCTTGGTTCTTTTTCTTTTTTTCTTTTAGCATATTCCACACCCGTTATTTCCCTTTTTTACCACTAGCCTTTTCTTTTCATACCCCATTATTCTTTTCATTTAACTCTACAGTAGCCACCCTCAACTTAGGTGATTTGCCTGAGCTGAGATGCACAATGTCCAAGGAGGGACTAGGGCCAAAATAAAGTTTCAAAGAAAAATTGGCAAGGCAAATATGATAATCAATAAAAAAGGTCAATTTATGCTCAAAATCAGGGATCAAGGGATATTCACTTTCTTTGGATAGTCATTTAGGCTAAGTGGACTGAAATAAAAATGTCCTATGATCCTTTTCTAATCAACTATCCTACAACCTAAGCAAGACTAGCCATGCAGGTTCTTGATTGCACACACAAAGTAAGAATAATATGAATGCAGGCTCACACACACATGGCATAAAGTTACACTATCAATTGCTAACTATCAAGTTCATGCCCTAGCTTAAGTAACACTTATCACATCCATATACAAAATGTCATGCAACGATCCATAACGCTCAGTCTATCAAAGCAGGTGACATGTCATACAAAATTTGAAGGGGTCTCCATTTTTTACAAAATAAACTTTCAAAACTAGTTTTTATGCCATTGACTACACTAAGTGTTCCTATTTTTCTTTCATAAGCATAAAAAACACAAAACAAAAAAACTCCTAAACATGATGGTTCTACTAGATAGAATATCTGGGGGAAAAGAAACACAACAACAAAAATCCCTAGATTCAAAGTACAGACCCATAAATGCAGCCCCTATCAGAAAAAGTATGCATTATCCCCAATGCATCAGACTTTAATTACAAGGTAGAGGAAGGGACATACCTGTGGTGCCCTAGGCTCATGGGTCTGGTGAGTCGGTGTGAACCATAGATGCATCTATAGTGTCAACAGTGGCATCAGTGGTGGCTGTCTCACTTAATGGATTAGGAATGGTAGGTACCAGAGGAGGCACCCTACTGGTGTCAGTATCAATAGAAATCTCAATAGCAGCGGGCATGGCACCTCCAACAGTCAGAGCCGAACATGTGGAATCTCCTCAAGCTCTATGAAGGTCATCCTCCTCACACTTGCTGAGGTCATCCAATGACATCTGTGTGGACATTGCCATGTCAAGCTTCTCTCACTTTTGCTATCTCCTAATATTAGTGCCTGCATCATAAGTATCCTCACTCCGTGCCCTCTTCCCACTAACACTTGGTGGCTTATCATCCACAAAAATGTCAAAAAATAGTGGGGGTGCGACCGACATAATCATGAGAATAGGTGGTATGACGGGGGTATGGCTAGCGGCTAATGAACCAACCTCTGCCCTAAGCTGTGCCATCTTCTCTCGTAATCCGCCTATTTTTTACTCTACACCTCTCTCAATTAGTTATTCACCCTATGCTCAAAACCATCAATCCACCCATGCAACTCTCGTACAAGCCTATCAATCTCTTCTTTCATTATTTCCTCAACTTTTTCCTTTGTGGTCTTGATGGAAGTTTGGACCCATGGTTTCAATAGCTTTACCAACTCAGACAATTGTAACTCTGTCTGAGTCTATTGCTGAACCAACTACTATAAGAAATCATAAGTGACAGTGACCATACCAGAAGTGGAAAGGCGTGGGAGCGCAGTAGGAATGGATGCTAAATGTCTGGATATCAAGGGTGCCATAACCAGAACTATGGTATCCACTGATGCAACACTATTCTCAGGTAATGGAAACTCTGTACTCTGCTCAGTGGAACCTCTAGCAATAACCTGTGCTGGGGTGTCAACTTGCTCACCCATTTCAACTGGCCCCTCGAACAAAACAGCTCCTAATGAAGTAGATGGCTTGGCTCATCTTTGGGTAACCAAATTCATGTCATCTTTATTGAACTCAACATCCTGAATCCGTGCCACCTCTACTGGATGATCAATGCCTGGCAGTATCTAGACACCTGAATCAATGTATATTGATGAACCAAGAATGGAAAGAGGATGCTAGTACTATCTAGAAATGCCCTCTTGTGGATCTCATCAATAATGTATCAAGGGACTTATATGTCATACCCTGCCATAATGCTAGCCAACAAAACTACTCGATCTGGAGTGAGTGTGTTATCATCTTGTGTTGGACAAAGTAGGGTCTGCACGATCGCCCACTAGAACTTTCCTGCAAATTCAGCGATGCCTTCTTTATCTCAACTCTGCCACTAACCCAGTCAACATCAATGCCTCTCTCAGCAATGTAATTGGCAACCCATCTCAATAATTCAGCTTTCTATGCCTAATATTTCATCTTATTGCAGTTATACACTATCCTCATGTAGTGGTCAAATTCCTCACTATTTACCGAATCTTATACTCAGGCCCAAACAAGAAGCACTAAATCATGCGCTTAGAGATATCAATAGGACTACCCCACACTAGTAGACTAGCTAGTGGAGGTTGGTCCCTTGTTCTCTATCTTTGGGGAGTATTCTGCTGTACTGAAGCGGCATATGATGCATAAACTTGCACCAACTCAGGACTGTAGCTGCTCGATTGCTCAGCCATCTAACCAAACCTGTATTGACCAAATGTAGCCTGTATGTCTGGAATTTTAGCCAAGTCTGCTGTCCGAATGTGTGGCTCCTCAAAAATCTCTCTCTCTGGCAACCCTTTATCAGTTAGAGTTGCATCTCTGCCATAGATTCTTTGCATATCCAAAAAAACCACCTTCGATTATCATAAATTTGGGCAGTCTGAGACCTATCTGCCTCAACCCTTCTTGTGTCAGTAGATGTGTCAATGGAACTCTTCTCCCTGTGCCAGAATCAAAATCATCATAGTTAGACCCATTTATAGTGCCAGTGTCCGATGAGCCCTCTTCCTGGGACCCATTTTCATTACCCGTATTCGATGATCCCTATCCTTCTTTAGACTAGGGAGAGGTTGCATTTGCCTGTGGTTCAGCTTGAGGTGCAACCTATGGTTCAAATCGACCCTCATTCTGCTTCTTAGCTCCTTGCCTCATGGTTTTATGTTTAATCTCTACATCAGGATCAACTGCATACACTTTCTCAAACCCACTTCTTTTCAATTCTGAGGGCTCATCCTGAAGTCTGGATTAGAATTTGCGAGCCCTCTCCTTTTTAATGGTGTGGCTGCTTTTAGAGGCATAGTACCTATGGATAGAGCATTAGTACACAAAGCACAAAAAAAGTTTTAATTGTAAAGTAAAAACTTACAGGTTGTTGAAAAACTAGAGCGGTCCACAAGCATATCCCACGACTCGTGGAAGGTTCCATGGCTCATAGAAGCCCCTCATGGATCTTAGAGAATTTTTTTCAGTGTTCAGGATTGAGTTCCATGAGTGCTATCCATGACCCATGAGCCATTCCAGGGCTCGTGGACTGCCCTCGTGAATCTAATATAAAAGCATATTATGCAGAACTGAGTTCCACGAGTGCCATCCACGAACTGTGAACCAGTTCACGGCTTGTGAAATACCCTCATGGAATCAGTTCAGCCTCAATTACCAATCAAGTTATCCCCATATATCACCTTACCATTTTTACACCATTAACACACAAACCCACACTTAGAAATTCATATTTCTACTCGACAACCATCATTCCAATGGGTTCTACACTTACTATTCATACATAGTCAACCCTAGGTTTTTTCAACCAAAAGCTTGAACAAGGATAGAAAATAACCTCATACCATAGTAGAATTGGTGAAATTTGAGTAATCAACTTGAAAAGTAGTGCAAACCAAAAGACCCACAAATACTTTGATTAATTTCGCAACTTTTGGGAAAAGAATAATGGTGGATTCGGCTAGGGTAGAAGAAACGGAGATTAAAGGGAAGATTAAGGAGTGATTTATGGAGGAATTTGAGGAGAATTAGGAGTTTAAGGAGTGGAGGAAGCCATTTGGGTTTAAAATTAGAAAAGGATCGGGGGTTTTGTGGGGGTTTTGTTTAAAAGCTGCCGGATCGGGGCGGGTCAGGGTTTGCCCTAGAATTTAAAAGGGAACTTGCTTGAGTTCTATGAGTCTCATTCATGGGTTTTGGAATATTCCATGGTCATTAGAATGGGCTCATGGAACCAGTTCTGAAGTGTTGCCACTTTCTCTAATTTCCACAAGTGGGATCCACAAGCCGTAGATAGTTCTACGACTCGTGGACTTGGCTCGTGGATCTTCACTTACCTCATCATTTGTTTCCTCCTCTTCTTGTAACATTTCAACTTGTACTTGCACACTTCAACAACATCAATCTAATATAAACCTCAAAATAACAGAAAAACAAAAGACAAAAACCTTGGGTTTCCTTCCAAGCAGCGCTTGATTTAAAATTGCAGCACGACACAGGTTACTTGACTGCTCAGACTTTAACAAGTTACTCCTTGGGTTGCCTCCCAAGAAGTGCCTGATTTAATATCACAACATAACTCGTCCCTTGGTTACTCAGACTTCACCAAGGCCCCAGATATCACTACTTTTATTTCCTCAGTAGTTTCCAAGTATGCCTTCACACGCTGACCATTTACCTTG
This sequence comes from Jaltomata sinuosa, assembly GCA_003996215.1. Classification (NCBI taxonomy): domain Eukaryota; kingdom Viridiplantae; phylum Streptophyta; class Magnoliopsida; order Solanales; family Solanaceae; genus Jaltomata; species Jaltomata sinuosa. The sequence continues at coordinate 152,988 of QJPP01003140.1, read as the reverse complement.
AACCATTTACCTTCATGGTTCTCAAGTTTGATTGCACCATATGGGAACACATGTACCACTCGAAATGGCCCAATCCACTTAGACTTCAGATTGCCAGGAAACAAGCAAAGTATTAAATTAAATAGAAAGACCAAATCACTTGGTGCAAACTCTCTCTTTTCTATCTTTCGGTGGTGATACATCTTCATCTTCTCTTTATGAAGGCCAGAACTTTCATAGGCTTTTAGTCAAAACTCATCTAATTATTCAATTGATCAAGCCTCTAGTTAGAGGCATCACCCCAATTCAAATTCTGCTTCTTGCCACATGGCTTTGTGCTCAAGCTTAACCGGCAGATGACATGATTTTCCATATACAAGCTGATAGGGAGACATACCTATAGGGGTATTGAAAGCAGTCTGGTACACCCATAGAGCATCATCCAACTTCCTAGATCAATCTGTTCTATTTGAATTCACAGTCTTTGCAAGGATTGTCCTTATTACTCAATTGGAGACCTTAACCTGCCTACTAGATTATGGATGATAAGGTGTTTCCACATTATGATTTACTCTATACTTCTCAAGTAGGGTTCGAAATAACTGATTACAAAAGTGAAAAGCCTCCATCACTGATGATTTCCCCTGGGGTACCAAACTTGAAAAAAAATGTTTTGCTTCAAGAACACTATAACACTCTTGCCTTCTTTATTGGAAAGTGAAACCGCCTCCACCCACTTGGATACATAGTCAACAGCTACAAGTATGTATTTCATCCCACTTGATCTCACATATAGACCCATAAAATCAGTGCCCCATACATCAAATAGTTCAACCACAAGAATGAGAGTAAGAGAAAGCTCATAATTTCTTGATATCCCCCCTTGCCTTTGACATGATCACATGCCTTTACATAGTCATGAGCATGTTGATGAATGGTTGTCCATTAGTATCCACATTGCAAAATCTTGTGAGATGTCCGGATGCCACTATGATTCCCCCAACAGGGGATGAGTGACATGCCGCCAATATGCTTATCATATTTACCACATGCACACATCTACGAATCATCTCATCAACACAAACGTGGAACAAGTATGGCTCATCCAAGAAAAACTTCCACACATCTGGCATAAAATTCTTTTGCTGTTGGAAAGACAGATCTGAAGGCACCACATCACTCATCACATAATTAGCAAAATCCGCACACCATGGAATTAACTCTTGTGATGTAGCTAATACTTACTCATATAGGAAAGTATCATCAATTTTGATCTCATCTTTAAACTTCAGCATTGCCTCTTCTTCTAATCTTGAAAAATGACCAGCCACCTAGTTTTCAGTCCTCTTTTGGTCCTTTACCTCAAAGTTAGACTCTTGTAACAGAAGTACCCACCGAATTAATCTAGGATTTGCATTTTTCATTGTCATAAGGTACCTAAGAGCTGCATGGTCAGTGTGCAGAATCACCTTAGTGCCAAGCAAGTAAGATCTGAACTTTTCAAAAGCAAAAACCATAGCAAGCAACTCTTGTTCCTTCACAATATAATTTTTTTGAGGTGCATTAAGTGCCTTGCTAGCGTAGTATATAGGATGGAGAATCTTTTTGCGTCTTTAGCTTAGGACTGCTCCTAGATCTACTCCACTAGCATCACATATAACTTCAAAAGGCATGAACCAGTCTAGTGAAACAATGATACAAGCCGATATCAACTTTTTCTTAAGGTACTCAAATGCCTTTAGACACGTATAATCAAACACGAACTTCACCTCCTTCTCCAACAATTTGCACAAAGGGTGTGCAATTTTAGAGAAATCCTTGATGAATCTATGATAAAATTCAGCATGCCCCAAAAAGCTTTGAATACCTTTCACGGACACTGGTGGTGACAATTTTTCAACCACCTCTATCTTTTTTTGGCAATGTCGATCCCCTTTTTAAAAATACCGTGGCCAAGCACTATACCTTCCTTTACAATAAAATGACATTTTTCCTAATTAAGAACTAAATTACATTCTTCACACCTCTTCAATACACTACTTAAATGGGCCAAGCAATTCTCAAAGGAGTTACCTACCACAAAAAAACTCATCCATGAATACCTCGCTAGTGTCCTCCACCATGTCTGAGAAGATAGACATCATACAATGCTGAAAAATCATCGGCACATTACATAACCCAAAAGGCATCCCCTTGAATGCAAATGTCCCATATGGACAAGTGAAAGTGGTGTTCTCTTGGTCTTCAGGAGCAATTAAGATCTGATTGTATCCCGAATAACCATCAAGAAAATAATAGCATCCTCTACCAGCAAGATGATCTAACATATGATCCATGAACAATATTGGGAAGTGATCTTTTTCAGTCCATACATTCAACTTCCTATAGTTTATACACACTCACCAGCCTATGACTGGCCTCATCAGAATAATACATTCTTTGCATGAGAAACCACACTGATTCCATATTTCTTTAGCACACATTGGACTGGACTTACCCATTTACTGTCTGTAATAGGATAAACCACACCTACATCCAACAACTTGATGATTTCCTTTTTAACAACCTCTTGCACATGAAAATTTAGTCTGAACTGATGCTTAGTGCTAGGAATACAATAGGGATCGAGATGGATTTTATAAGTGCATATACCTGGTGAAATACCAATGATGTCAGCAATAGACCAACTGATGGCCCTCTTGAACTTCTTCAACAAAAATACTAGAGCTTCCATTTGCAATTCAACCAAATCTGTAGCTATAATAATCGGCAAAGTATTGTTGGCTCCCAAGAAAACATATCGAAGGTGGGATGGGAAAGCTTTGAGTTCCAAGACTGGAGGCTCCTCAATACAAGGCTTGGTTAGCAGAGTTTCACGATTCTTCAAGTCAAAATCTAACTTTTAAATAAAATAAGTGTATGACCCATATCAGCGAGGGCATTAGCCATCTTATCATAATCCTCTATATCATCTCCATCAAAATGAATAATCATACCTACTAGATCTTCCACACCAAATCTCTCCTTAATAGGTACTAGTGGAATTTCCTCATCGACAACATCAATTACTAAGACCACACATATGTAATTAGGTTACTTTATTGACTAGAAAACATTGAAAATCACTTCTTTATTATTCAACCAAAACATTATCTACCCAGTTTCCATGTCAACCAATGCTCGTTCAATGGCAAGAAATGGTTTCCCCAAGATAATGAGGACCTCAAAATGTACCTCACAGTCTAGAATGACAAAACTAACGAAAATATGAATAACTCAACCTTTACAAGAACATCATAAATATTACCCACAAGCCTCTTCACCATGCAATCTACCATAAAAAGTCACATTAACGTCAGTTCGTGGGCTACTAAGCCCAACTGTTGAAACACTGCTAGTGGCATGATGTTAATACTAGCACCCAAATCATACAAAGTCTTTGCAAAATTGAAGGCTCCTATGGTGAATGAAATGGTGAACTCTCTAGGATCTTCCTATTTCTACACAAGAGATCGGGAAGCTATTGCACTATAGTGGTGCAAATTATCAGCAGGCTCAAAACTTAAGGTCTTTTTTATAGTAATAAGATCCTTCATAAACTTGGCATTGCCAGACATTTTCTTAAGTGCCTCAATTACATAGATGTTCATAGATAGATGCTTCAATATTGAAATAAACTTGTGAAACTTTCCTCTGTTTGCCTTCTTCTTCAATCTCTGTGCATAAGGTGACAGAGGTCATGGAATAGGAGTCAAAATTTATGGGACCTACTTCTCCTTCCCTTTTGCAGCCATAGTTTCCTTTTTAGCAACTGGAGACACATTTTTAGTCAAATTCTCATCTATAACCTGCTCTTCAAATTTATCCACCTTTTCAATATCAATCATCTTGGGCTAGGTGGTATTGTCAACAACTATTGGCATAGGAGGGTCGGCAGTCATCTTTCCACTTCTAGTAGTCACAACCATGCATTAACAATCATTTTTTGGATTTTGGGTTGTGTTACTTGGAAGTGTTCCTTTCTATCATTGGTTTAGAGCTACAAATATTTAGCTGAGTTTCTACTCAATTTTCTTAATAGCAGTAGCATGTAACTCAACCTTTTAGTTCATCCTTGATATATCCACTCAAATATCCTTAAGGCTACCAACAGTAGCTTCTAACCTTTTCAACACCTTAGATAACATGTATTTAATCCTAGAAGTGCTCGACTCTCCTTCACGGCTACCAAGTGGGATATACAAATCACTTCTATCATTCTTGTACCCATTTCTCTTCTTCCACTCACTGTCTCTATCTCTGCCTCTAATCCTATCTCTATACCCTGACCAGTTATAGTTGTTGTCCTTGTTATAGTTTTGACCTTGATTCCCTTGACCTTGGCACCAAGTTTCTTGATTATACCCTTGGGCGTTGGACTAGAAACCTTCCACTTGATTATTCAAGTAATTTTCCTCTTTATTAGATTTGGAGTCATCATGTCTTGGTGCTTTTCCTTATGAACTGATTGCATTTACCTTTTTAGCCCTAGCCCCCATGCAATGCTTTGCAATGAGGCTTATTTCAGTTCTCATTTGAGCTATCTCCTGATCTTGCTCCTCCTCTTTCTTACGCTGTTCCACGGACATACCTATAGAATAATGATAAGTTGGTAATCTACCAACTTATTTGGCCTTTATTCATGAATTATTGCCTAGATTTGATGTGATTTAAAAGAATCTTATGCCTTTATTGTCTTATATGCAGGCACTCTTGACTTATTAAAGGAAGAAAATGATTTGAACCAAGAAGCTAAAAATGGAAGCCAAAGTGCAAATATTATCGAAAGAACAAGAAATTTCCAGGATATGCGAGACAACATGCATCGGCAAGAGATCACCTGTGTTTTGTAGGTGCCAATGCACATAGGAGATGCAACACTACTTTAGCAGTCAACATATGCGAGCTGCAAGTCCCAAGGGGTAATTTCCCCTTCCATCTCATTTTAAATTACAAGTAAAGGATCATCACTGCCTAGAAAATTAGGCACCTACGAGCTGCAAGTCGCAAGAGATGACCACAGGTGCCCTCACACCTTATTTCTCACATGCCTCAAAGGGAAAAATTGTCCAAATTTGTGTGACATAATTGAGAAGGTTCCAAAACCATTTTGGGATCTGTACAAAGGATATACTACAATTTTTTACATTCCTAAGTAGAGAGTTGATCGAGTACAATTTTCTCTTCTTCACATCTAGAGGAAAAACACCATTGTTAATATTTTAAGCTTGGAATTTGGATTTAGCTTGAAGAATGAATGGAATTTTAGAAAATCCAATTGGTATCTTCTCTTATTCCTTCACTATGAGTAGCTAAACCTAATTCTAGGGGTGTGCTTATGATGGGTGTATGAATATTGGAATAGGTGTTGATTATTTATGCTTATAATTGATTATTATGTGTGGGTCTATTGAATTCTTCATGTTTTAATTATAAAAGTGATGGTTGCAAACATTGATTTATATTACTAATTGTGTGCTTGCTTGAAGAAGAAGTTCATAAATTGGGTAAGAGTTCAATAATAGGGATTTGGGATTTCTGCCATTAATTAAGGCTAGAAATAGGTTGATTTAGGAAATTCTCATCTAAGAGTCAAATCTAGAAATTGTTTGACTCACCTAAGCTAAATTGGTTGGTTTAATGTCCAACTATGGGGCTTGAAAGAGACCATAATATACATACTTAGTGGGTTGAAAAACTACTAAGTATAGCTTGAACCAAAGCTACGTATGCTAATAATTGAAAGTTTGCTTGAATAATCAACCCCTATCCCATTGTATGACCCCATAGGAAGCATATTCTTAGCCTTCATATCTTGATTAATTCAATTGTGTTTACATTGTCCTTTTGCTATATTTTTAAATCGTGATTTCCCAAACCATTTCCCCCCAATTTTACTTTTACGTGTTTGGACAACTTGCTTACAATAGTGAATTGATTTTTGACATTTAGTGGCAAGTCATCGTACTAATGTCTGGGGATTCAACCTTGACATCCGTTAGGTACTTATTATTTTGCTTGACGATTGTTACCACCTTCTTCGGGAGAGTGAATTTGAACGTCATCACATAAGTGCCAACAGGAACTTCAGATTACCGTGTGTGCCATGCCATGTTTGTCTTGGTGACTCGATCAAGCATCTCAGCTGCCCCTGCACTGGTGTGATCCATGAATGCTCCTCTAGTGACAGTGTCAGCTACTGCCTTGGTGTTGGTACTTATTGAGTGTAGAATAAATCATGTTCTCTTTGGTCCTACAAATAGAATTGTTCCATTATTACCAACAGAATAGAACACCCTTGTTCAGAAATAATTGACAGAACAAGAGTTGTCCAGAGGATAGTTATATTATAACTATCAGTAGGTATCCTGTGATTGGGTACTTGCTTCTACTTCTTGTTGAATCTATACCATGTCTCATACAATGCTCCTGTACTCAATTTCCTGAAGCTATATATTTCATATTTCAGCTGCAACATTCTAGATAGTGGAAAAAACCTTTCCAAAAATGCCCTCTTCAACTCCCTCCAGGTAGTGATTTAGTTATTTGGTAGTTCTGCTAACCAAAGAGTTGCTTCACCTGTAAGAAAGTCTCCATTTGTGTCACAAAAATGAATCACAATTTCTCCCTAAATTCACTGTATTCACTGTCTGGCATTTACGCATCACTTGTGGATGCAAGTGTCACACAAAAGTTGGATACACATCTTGACCATGTTCTATTTCTTTACATTCCATTATTTTTTATTTTTGAGCTTTTTTTGTTTCATTTATTTACACATATGATTAAAAACACAAAAAACATTTTGTTTTCTCTAATTTGTTTTGGCTTCTCACCCTGTCTTGCAGGTATGACTTCTAACAAGGAAAACCCCATTAGCGAAACTCAAAAGGACAAGAACAAAAGAAAAGGAAAACAAAAAGCCTCAAAAATCCCTCTAGAACCTGTGGATAGAATGGAGACCACTCGGTTCTGTGTTGAGGGGATGAAGCCCCTTTATCTGTCGTACCATGAAAAGAGAGAGTTCACCATAAAAAAAGCTTTAATTTTATGGGTGATAAGTTGGTAATCTACAAACTTATTGATCTCTTAAGCACTAATTATTGCCTCAATATTTTGCTTTTAGGATGGATTTTATATGTTGAACCTCATATGTTCAGGCATTTCTAAGGTTCGATGACAAACAAGGATTTGAAACCCAAAAAGGCTAGAAAAGAAGACAAAAACTTAAGTGATCAGCTAAGGAAAGAACACAAGTCAGGAACTGCCACTTGCAAAGCGCAAAAGGCCACTTGTGGGCGCAAATGAGATGCAAATAAAGGGAAAAGCTATTTCCCAAAGATTGAATTCTTGAAAGAAGACATTTTACAGTTTTGGGCGTAAACTATTAGTTTCGGCCTACAAATGAAATGCAGATTGGAACCAGTGCACTGAGAATAATTCAAGGGACTTACGGGCCGCATGTAGACCATAAGTGAGCCGCAAGTGTCAATGCGAGAATATTTTTGTCCAGATATTTTTAGCTAGGATTCAGGGTTTGAAGGATGAATTTTAGGGACCTGAACAATAATTCCATTATGAACCTTCTTTTTGTAGCTAGTACTATTGTGGAAGGAGAAAAGTACTTTATGACATGGAAAACACCATTATTGATAAATTAAAGCTTGTATTTGGATTTATTCTACTTATGGCTGATATTGAGGAACACTCTTTGGGTATCATTTCTTTTTCACTTTCTATGAGTAGCTAATTCAATTTCTAGAGGTGTATGCAAAGATGAGTATACAATTATGATTGAGTATTAATTATTTGATCTTAGATTTGATTATTATGTATGGGTCTAATGATTTCTTTATGTTTTAATTATGTAGTTAGTGGTTGCAAATATTGATTTACTTCTCTAATTCTAATCTTGGTTAAAAAGGGGATTGGAATTGGGTAAGATTTAATTAGTGAGGATTTGGGAATTCTTCCATCTAAAGTCTAAGGCTAGAGATAGCTTATTCGATTCAAGCTCCAATTGGTTGGTCAATTGTGAATTTACTTTGGGGTTTGAGAGAACCCAAAGTAGAAATTCTCTTGGGTTGAGACACTTTGAGCATTAGCCTAAACCAATGCTACCTATATCATAATCAAATCGAAGGTAATCATTAACTCCAACTATAGTTACTACCCCATCCAAAGCACATGCCTAGGCTTCCTTACTTGATTGATACTCAATTGTATTACATGTTGAACTTGATTACTGCCAATTTGAATTAATCTTGTTACAACCAAACCCCCATTTTAATTTTACTTAATTGCTATTTATGCAAGGTGCATGCAAATAGTTATTTAAAATACAAATTGGCTTAATCTGTGTCCTAATCCCTGTGGGATCGACCCTTACCTAGTTGGGTAAATTATATTTCCAATGACCGTATACAATATCTCTTGATTGAGAGGGTGGATTTGGGCATTATCAATTTTGGTGCCATTACCGAGGATTTGGTTATAGATTTCCAATATTGTGCTTTGATTTACTTTTGTTTGCACATTGTTTTCAAGTTACTTTTGTTTGTTGTTTTTGATTTGTAATAGGTGATAACATGAGAACACTACAAGTGATGATGCTAGTTTTGATGGTCAAATAGATGAAGATGACCCTATGGGTCATACGAGTGTGGAAAACACCATTTGCCTACTTCAAACGGTGGGGAATGCCGTGTTTTATGTCACAAGTAAATTATTCCACCTATTGCAAAAGAAGGGGATATTTGGCAGACTCCCACATGAGGATGAAAATCGTTATATTAAGAATTTTTCCAACCCTTCAACATTACAAATATTAATCAAGAATCAAACTCATTTGAGGATCTTTCCATTTTCCCTAATTGGGGAAGCAACTACATGGCTTGAGGAACTTCCCAAAGGTTCCATCACATCTTAGAATAAGCTCATTAAAGCTTTTCTTGATTGATTTTTCCCTCCACCCCGTATGCTTCAACTTTGTGGTGAGATCACAAATTTTAGACTATTGCAGGGTGAACCTCTTCATGAGGCGTGGATGTGTTTTAAAACAAGGTACAACAATGTCCAACCCATGGCCTCCTCGATGAAGTATTATTGCAACATTTTTATAGATCCTTGGATTCGATCAACAAAGCGGTTGCTAATAACCTAGCAAGTGGTTCATTGATGGATCAAACTTTTGGCATCGCTAGAGTTTTCCTTGACAAGATGAAAAAAATTAAATATGCTTGGAACACTCGAGAATTCGAGGTGGCAACGTGTTCTACCTCCATGAATGAAACTAAGGAGATTCGAAGAAAGGAAGAATAAAGGGATGAGACAATGGCTAAAACAATGACTCAATTGGACTTGCTCACCAAGTATGTCATGGGAGCGGGTACAAGGAATATGAATGCCATTGGTGCACATGGGGTAAAAAGCATGATGATGTTAGGTATTTCCTAAATAATGAAGAGGCTAATGTTATATCAAACCAAGGTATAGGTTCCTGACCTAAGCTACCAAGGTGCCAATCAAGGCTCTTGAAGGCAAGGAAATGGGAATAAAGGTCAGAAAATGGATTATGATGAAAGTTGGAGAAATTTGGAGTGAGAAATCCCCATAAGCTCTAAAATGGAAGATATAATTGCACGTGTATTAAAAAAGTAGAATCAATTGATGCGGGTATCCATGAAATAAGGGACAATATGTCAAATCTAAGCCATACTGTGAGCTCTCATTTGGCCTCAATAAAGCACCTTGAAGATCGTTTGACTCAAATGTCCTCCCAATTGAATTAAAAGATGTAAGGCATACTACTTAGTGATACGCCCTCGATCACGAAGAATGATAATCATTGCATGGCGATTATTACTAGAAGTGGCAAAACCCTTGGTGATGTAGTGGAGGTTTTCAATGAAAATAAGTGCGAGGAAGATGTGGTTATCAATCCAAGGTGAATAGGAAGAGAGTTGAAATGTTATTGGAAGGTGGTGGCAATGCAAAATGTGAGGCTACAAACTCAAAGTTCGAAGGGGAAAAGGTGGATCAACCAAGTGTGGTTGACAATGTTATGGAAAATGATGCTCTTAGCCCCACTCCTCAAGTGGTGGTTGATATTGATAATAAAAAAGGGGACAAGGCCCCTAAAAATTCTTTGAACTTTCCCAAGTGCACCCCCCTTTTCCACAATGATTGAGACAGGAGAAAGAGGAATCTCAGTTTAACAAGTTTCTTGCCATGCTTAAACAACTATCAGTCAATGTTCCATTGGTGGATGCCGTACTACAAATGTCAGGGTATACAAAGTATATGAAAGAATTGATAACCAAAAAGAAGAATATGGATGTATAGATAGTGGAGGTATCCTATTAATGTAGTGCGATCATGGCAAGCAATTTAGTGATAAAGCAAGAAGATCCTTGTGCTTTCACCATTTCGAGCACCATTGTTTATTATCAATTACTGAAGGCCTTGTGTGATTTAGGGGTAATAGTTATAATTGGGATTGAATAAGTTCCTTAGATTCGATTATGATATCGATATCTTTGGTTTGCGGCTATGTTCAAGGTCTCAACCCAAGAACATGTCTATTTTGGGTTCTCTCGAACACCAAAACTAACCACAATTAATAAGCCAAAATATGTTTGAGTAGGCTAAACTGTTTCTAGCTTTAGCGCTTAGATGAGAGTTCCCAAATCCTTACCATTTAGTACTTACCCAATTCCGATCTCCTTTCTCAAGCAAAATTAAAATTAGAGAACTCAACTAATGTTTGCAACCATTAGTTTTATAATTAGAACTCGAAGAATTTAATGGATCCATAAAATAATCAAATCTAAGAATAAATAATCAATACCCAATCATAATTATACACCCATCATTTCACACACCCCTAGAAGAGAATTTAGCTACTCATATAAATAGAAAGATAAATTATACCAAATGAGTGTTCCTCAATTCCAGCCATAAGAAGAAATTAAATTCCATTCCAAGATTAATTGATCAAGTTTTTGGAAGATGAAGTCAGAAGTGTACTTTCTTCCTTTCTAAGAGTACTACACAATAGGAATGAAATATGAAAATTTCTGAGTGAAAAACTCTATGCACAGATCCCAAAAAGTGTCCTTGAAAACCCCAAATATCGCATAGAAAGTTGTGGATAAAAATACCCTTGTGGGACACTTGCGCATCACTTACGTCTTACTTGGGGGTGCAAGTCTACGCTTGTGGCTTCTCGCTTAGAATCTCTTCCAGCTGAGCTGCACTAACACGCTTAGGTTTTAAGTGCCAAGGATAGTTGCCAGTCCTCTATTTCTCTCTTGCAATTCACTTCCAAGACGCAAGTTCTCATTTGTGGGCTGGAACTTCAGTTCTAGAGCATTGACCTTTGTCTATCACTTGCAGCCCACTTGCTCCAGGAAGTGGGCTTCTGCACTGCGCAACTGCTCTTTTTTGACTTGTCTTCTTTACTTTGCTTGTCGTTCGGGTTTTTGCCTTCTTTTCTTGCATTTAGAATTAAACTTCTTGTTCATTATCAAATCCTAAGAATGCTTGCACATGAGAGGTTAATGCCATAAAAACCATCGAATAAGCACAAAATTGATGCAATAATTCATGCTTACAAGCTAAATAAGTTGGTAGATTACTAACTTATCAAATCCCCAAACTTAAACTATTGCTTGTCTTCAACTAAAACATTTAAAAAATCAAAGGATTGACTCAATCACAAAGACCACGGATCATACTAACACCACAACTCAAACAAAATAATTCAAATACGAAGACTCAAAACAAAGAGACTCAACAAAAATACTATTCTTAATTGGTACCACCATGAGCACAAGGCAATAAAAAATCTTTTCAAAATGCCTTTTCAAGAGATTTCACTTTTTCAATCAAATCATGGAAAATTTTCTCTTAAAACAAAATCAATTAGCATCTCAACTCATTGGAAGTAAAATTTCAATGCTTGCCTCAATTTCAGTTTACAACTTATAGCATTCATCCCCCCTAATTGAAGTCAAGACTTCACCAGTTACCCCAAGGTTGTAATGCCACTCACAACAAGAAAGAATCCCACTCATAATTATGCATATCACAATATTAGGGATTATAGGATAGAACAAAAGACGCTCACTCTCCCAAAGAAATTCAAGTGCACACACATAGAAACATAGGCTTTCCCTTTGTGTAATTCGCTACTAATATTGAGTTGCAAAGCTCAGAATCACTAAGGACTTGCGGATATCTATGAAGGTTAGGGTAAAGGGAAGGCCATGATTTTAGTTAAGTGACTAGAACCTCCCTAATTATATCATTAGGCTTTCAAGCATACCCTCACTTCAATGATTTATCTTCACCTTATTTCTCTCTCACACATCCCAAGTCTTCTCCCAATTATTTCATCCTAACACCCTTTTTAGCTCTTTAAGCATTCAAGAGGAAGGGTAGCATCATTTCAATTCTTACTCTTTCTTTCTTCAACCTTTTTGTCTTTTCAAGAATATCCTAAGATTTTCAATAGGTAACACCCCAAACGTAAGCTCATTTCCACATTTGGGACATTATTGCACACACCCTCCAAACTTAGACTTTGCCTACATCATTCATCCATACAATTCATTCAATTCCCTCCAAACATTGGTGTTTAGCCTACATCTTCCTATTCTAGAGATTAGGAAGGTTGGGTGCCAAATATAGAGGATTTCAAAAAGGTAAAGGTGTGTAACATGGTCGCCAAATAAGAGGTCAAAAGGCTTAAAGGAGTTGACTAGGATCCAATGCAAGGGAAGGACTTTTCGATAAAGTGACTATTTAAAGAGGGCCTAAGGTCATCTTCTAAGCTAAGCTACATCTAAGACTTCACCTTGACTCACAACAAGGGTAATTTCTAGACTACAAGCATGCACAAGAGCACAAGAAGACCTCTTCACACAAGGCATCACAAACACTTGAGGCTATAAGCTATTCTCAAACCCAATTAAAATGAATGAATTTTTGACAAGTTGTTCCAAATTTCAAGAAATTCATATATGACTCAAAGAGATAAATAATGAATTTAAATATCATGACAATGAGAATGTTTGAATTCTTTTCCCATCTTTTCTCAAATTCAAATCATTTGCCAAGAAAATTTTCTTGGTGGTTCCGCTAAAGAAAAGTGTGATGCGAACTCGACATAAACAATAAACACTAAGACCCGTATTGTCCCTCAATAAAGTGACCTCTCAATTTATCATAGAGACTTACCACTCGGTTCGATAATAAAGACAGAAAATAAAAAATATTAGGAAATGCTACTTGGGAAAGAACCATAGTATAAAGAAAATCCTCAAAGTTTATTGCAACTACTATTAACAAAGGAGAATGTCATAAATATGTGCTCATGAGTCATTTTTAAAAAGAGCCCAATGATGGCACTAAGTGCGATACAACCCCCAAACTTAAGAACTTGCATTGTCCATAATGCACAAAATGAATGAATGAGATAGAAAGGTGTAAAGACTCCTTGGATTTTTCTAGGCATCACAATGTTTACCTAGACAGTTGGGAGGTTGTGTTGTAGCAAGAGGCTCTTCAGATTGGCCTCTATGGACAATTTTGGCTTTGGTGATCCACGAGGGACTTTCTTTTTGCTTATGACTACAAATAGGTGCTTGTGGACCACAAGTGAGGAACAAAATGCCCTAAATTCCTCCAGGTAGCTTCAATGTACTATTGGACAATTGCGTTACATTTATGACTCGCATATGGTCACTTGCATTTCGAAAATAAAGTGCAATGTTTTTTGAATTCCATCCAATATTTCATCTCACTAGTCAGCAACTGCGTTCAACTTGTGTGCCACAAGTACTCTCTTGCATTCCGCAAGTGAGGTGCAAAATGCCTCATTTTTATCAAGGTTCTTCTAAGTATTCTACCTGGGATTTGCGTTCCGCTTGTGTTCTCCAAAAAAGAACTTACGTCTCGCAAGTGTGGCGCAAAATCCCCTAACTTTTTAAGAAATTGCATGTCTCACTAGTAGGCATTTGTGTGTCACCTGCGTTCCACAGATGGACACCTGTGGCTCACATGATTCCCACAAATACCATCCAGTGAGGTCCTTGAGATGACTCATTTGGTCCTTCCTTGGAATATCTAACAATACATCAAAAATAACAAAAAGTGAGGTAAAATCGAAACAAATGAAATGCTTGAGTTGCCTCCAAAGAAGCGCTTGATTTAACATCGTGGCATGACATTAGTACCTCATATTTATGGCTCATCAAGGTAGAACACCTCGATCAAGGTGACCTCTTCTGGTACTCCTAAATATTGTTTTACTCTTTAGAGGTTCACCTTAAATCTTGTACCATCTTCACCTTAAATCTTGTACCATCTTCACCTTAAAGTTTGATAGCACCATAGGGGAAAACTTGTGTCACCTTGAAGGGACCGAACCATTTAGATTTCAACTTACCCAGGAATAAATAAAGCCTTGAGTTAAACAAGAGTACCCACTCCCCTAGAGAAAACTCTCGCTTTAATAACTTTTTATCATGGAAATGCTTCACATGATATTTGTAGAGAGATGCGCTCTCATAGTCTCTCATCCGGAATTCATCAATCTCATTCAAGTCTTCGACTCTTGCATGGGCAGCTTTTTCTCAATTTAAGTTTGATATTTTTAATGGACACATTGCCTTATGTTTGAGATCCATGGGTAAGTGGCAAGATTTTCCAAATACTAGTTGGTCCGGGGACATACCAATAGGAGTTTTGAAAGTGGTCTTATAAGCCCATAATGTATCATCCAATTTCCTCAACTAATCAGTCTAATTAGCATTGACTGTCTTTGACAAGATATTTTTGATTTCATGGTTTGAAACCTCCACTTAACCACTTGTTTGAGGATTGTAGGGGGTCGCAACTTTGTGTTTCACACCATATTTCTCAAGTAAGGAACTAAGCAATCGATTGCAAAAGTGGAACCCCCCATTACTTATGATAGCACGAAGAGGGAAGATGAACTCTTTTAAAAACCCCGTGACCCTCCTCCCTTCATTATTAGGCAATGCCACAACTTCCACTCATTTGGACACGTAATCTATAACAACAAGAATATACTTGTTCCTATAGGAACTCACAAATGGCCCCCTGAAGTTTATTTACCAAACATCAAACAACTCATCTTCTAAAATGGGGGTTAACGGGAGTTCATGTTTTGAGAAATACCTCCATGGAGTTGGCATTGATCACACAACTTGAAAAGGTCATGGGCATCTTGATGTATGGTTGGCCAATAAAAGCCACATTGCAAAACCTTAGAGGTTGTCCGTATGCTACTATGATGGCCTCCCATAGGAAAGGAGTGACAAACTTTAAGGATGGGCATCATCTCCACTTAGAAATACAACAATGACACATACCATCAACATAAATGTGGAATAGACAGGTCTCATCCCAATAAACTTTTGGACATCATGCAAAAATTTCTTCTTTTTGTGAGATGTCAAATTATCGGGTATTATATCACTTGCCAAAAAGTTGTCAAAGTCAGCAAACCATGAGGTTAAGTCATGGGACGCAACCAAAATATGTTCATCTAAGAATGCATCCTTTATTTTGAGACTCCCACTGGTCTACCATCTTCCTCCAACCTAGAAAGGTGATCTGCAACTTGATTCTCACATCCCCTTCGGTCCTTCACTTCAAAATTAAACTCTTGCAACAAGAGGACCCATATAATAAACCTTGGTTTAGCATCTTTCTTGGCCATTAAATACCAAATTAAAACGTGATCCATATGTACCATGACTTTAGTCCCCAAAAAATAGGCCCAAAACTTCTCAAAAGCAAAAAACACGGTAACTAGATCTTGTTATGTTACTGTGTAATTCATTTGCACCCCATTCAAGGTTTTTATAGAATAGTACAACAAGTGGAAGATTTTGTTCTTTCTTTAACCAAGCAAATCCGCTAAAGTGATGCCACTTGCATTACTCATTAATTTAAACGGTTTGACCAATCAGGCGCCACAATAATAGAAGCAGAAGTAAGTTGCTCCTTCAAGCAATTAAATTCTCTCATGCATGCATCATAAAAATCAAATTTAGATTCTTTTTCAAAAAACTTACACAAAGGATGAGCCACCTTTGAAAAGTCTTCAATGAACCACCGATAGAATTCTGCATGGCCTAAGAAACTATGCACACCCTTAACAGTCTTTGGAGGAGGTAATTTAGATATAACCTTGATTTTTCTTGATTTACTTCAATCTTCTCTGATATCTTGTGACCTAACACGATGCCCTCATTGACCATAAAGTGGCACTTCTCCTAGTTCAATTCCAAGTTGGTTTCCTCACACCTCTTCAAAATATCACCCAAATGTGACAAGCAATCTTCAAATAAATCTCCAACCACAGAAAAGTCATCCATGAAGATAACCATGGTATCTTTCACCAAGTCGAAGAATATAGCCATTATACATCTTTGAAAGGTTACCAGAGTATTACAAAGACCAAAAGAAACATTTTGAAAGCAAATGTTCTATATGGATAGTTAAATGCAGTCTTCTCTTGATCTTTTGGGGCAATAGCAATTTGGTTGTATCCCGAGTACCCATCTAGAAAACAATAGCATCTGATCCATAAAGGGAAGAGGGAAGTGATCCTTTTGAGTCCATGAATTGATCTTATGGTAGTCCATACTCAGTCGCTATCCAGTCACCAGCCTCTAAGCTATTAACTCATTCTTCTCATTTGGTACCACGGTGATACCACCTTTCTTTGGCATATATTGTACTAAGCTCACCCATGTGCTATCCAATATAGTAAATACGATTCCTACATCTAACCATTTAATAATCTCCTTCTTCACCATCTCTTGCATAAGTGGTTTGAGTGGCCTTTGATGCTCGTAGATGTGAGTGCAATATTCTTGAAGGTTGATTTTATGAGTACAAATGCTTGGTGGAATTCCAATGATGTCGGAAATTGTTCACCCTATGGATCGAATATGCTTTCTCAACACCAACAACAAGGCCTTTACTTGCCAATCTTCTAACTTAATAGAGATAATAACCAGTAATGTCTCATTAGCACCAAGATAGGCATACCTGAAGTGTGATGGGAGAGGTTTGAGCTTCAATTTTGAGGGTTCAATAATAGATGGCGTGGATGGGGGGATTATCGGTTCTTCAAATTGAGATCAATCTTCTTGGGAGAATAGATATAGGATTCTAATCCCATCAAATCATTACATACTTCATCATATTCATCGATCTCCTCACTATTATAGTTTAATAGAATGGAGGCCAAAGATTCACCCAAAAATGCCACCTCGGATCCACCTTCCAAACTTTCATCAATGTTTTTTTTATTAACTGAGCTATTTTATTAATCAAAAAGTAAACATTACAAAACCAGGTAGAAGCTGACCAACTACCTCCAACAAAACATAAGTAGGGGCCTACATGCTAAACAAAAACATCAAGGCACTACTCTATTACAAAGCATCAAAGAACCTGCTAGCTAATCTAAGGAAAACAGTTCATGCTGATCAGCAGAGCCTGCCATTTGATCATGTTTTGTCCTTTCATGTGTATATGAAGTGCAATATCGTGACTTGTTCTAGTCAACTCTGCATTCTCTTACTGGAATCTGGCCATGTTGCGATCCCTCCAAACACAGTAAACCATCATGGCAAACATATAGCAAGTAATGTCTGCACTGCCCTCCTTCCTCCTTGATACCTTAATCAACCATTTGATCTTCTGTTTCCAAGTTCCAACCACACTAGGCTGGCCCATCCAGATCAAGAAGTGGCTCCATAGTTGGTTGCTATAGTAACAGGTAAAAAACAAATGCTCAAAGGTTTCAACACCATTTGCATAGAATACACACTCCAGTGGCACTCGTATACCAATTTTTAGGAGTCTGTCAACTGTAGGTAGTCTTTGCTGCATTGCAAGCCATAGGTTGAACTTATATCTAGGATGGATATGTTTATGTAGTGTAATACTCCTCCAAGGCATTCTGGGATATTGAGGCATAATAGATTTATAGGCTATGCTGATCCTAAACTTGTCTCCTTTCACCATGCTGTTAAGAGTCTGCTGGAATGTGCCTTGGGAAGAGTTTAGCTGGATGATCACCCTCTTACTCTCAATGATCTTACTCACCACCCAAGATGCAGTTTTAGGTATGAGCATATCCTCCAAGTCCATATTCTTAACATAATAATAGTTCACCCATTTGATCCATAGAGAATCCTTCTTCATAAAGATAGCCCAGAGTTGTTTTAAGATGGCTGCTTTGTTCCACGGGCCTAGATTTAGAATGTTTAGACCTCCAGTTACCTCAGGTTGACAAATCCTCACCCAGGAGATTTTTTTGATATCTCCCCAGTACCTGTCCATAGGAAAAATCTGCATACAGCCTCCACCAGCTTGATCACCTTCTTAGGCAGTACAAAAATCTGAGCCCAGTAACTTTGTATTCCAAATAAGACAGACTTATTAAGTTGAAGTCTGCCAGCATAAGAGAGCAGCCTGGAGGACCAGCATCTAACTTTGGATGTCATCTTTTCCACAAGTGGTAGACACTAGTGTATGGTCATCTTCTTAGTAGATAATGGTACACTTAGATATTTGAAAGGGAGGGTGCCTTCCTCAAATCCCAACAACTGCAGAATATCTTGCTTTGCATTATGATTAAGCCATGCTATATAGATTGAGCTTTTATTTGTATTAGCCTGTAATCCAGATACACTGGAGAACTTATGAAAGGCCTCCTGTAATAAGCTAACAGATGATATATCATCCCTGCAAAACATGAGAAGATCATCAAAAAAGCACACGTGTAAAACCCCAAGCCTTTTGCATCTAGGATGGAATCTGAAAGCTTTGTTAGTGGCCAGCTGAGACATCTCCCTATTTAAATACTCCATAGAAATAACAAAGAGGTAAGGGGACATATGATCACCCTACCTCAGTCCTCTCTTGGCTTGGAATGGTTTGGTTAAGCCACCATTCATGAGGATTGAATATGACATAGTTGTCAAATATTTCATCACCCAGGATATAAATTTATGAGGAAAGCCTAAGTCAGTCAGTATTGATCTCATTAATGACCACTCAATGGTGTCATAGGCTTTTCTCAAATCCACCTTAAGCGCAAATATTGGTGAAATCCACTTTTTAGTGTAGCCTTTAAACAACTCATGGCTAAACAAGATATTATTAGTAATGTTCCTCCCATCTATGAAAGCTGATTGTGAACTACCAATAATTCCTTGGATAACCCTCTTAATCCTCTTAGTTAGGACTTTGGCAAAAATCTTATAAATGGTAGAGCAACAAGCTATGGGTCTGAAATCTTTGACAAGAGTAGGGGAAGGTACTTTAGGAACTAGGGTAATTGCAGTGCAATTCCAAGAGTGTAATATTTTCCATATTGTAAAGAATTATTTCACAGTTGCACAGACATCTTTTTGTACCAAACTCCAGTGTTTAGTGAAAAACTCAATGGGAAATCCATCTATCCCAGGTCCTTTATCAGCTGGCATCTCCTTAATGGCCAGAGCAATCTCCTCATTGGTAACCTCCTGGACTAGTAATACCTGCTGGTCTCTATCAAGACAAGGACCACTTTTGGTTATCAATTCATTTGGACAAGGCAATTCTAGGCTACATTCCCCATAAGAGTAGTGAAGAATGCAATAAATTCATCCTCCACTGTTTATGGTTCAATAATCTTCCTCTCTCCTGCATTGTATATGGAATTTATAGTATTTTGTGTAGATCTGATCTTGAGCTGAGCATGAAAATATCTAGAATTAGAGTCGCCCCCTTCAATCCAACAAGCCCTAGACTTATGTCTCAAGACTTTCTCCTCTACTAAACTCCACTTCTGAGTATCTAATAACAACCCTTTCTCTTGATCAAACAAAACTTGGGAAAAGGGTTGTGTAATAATTGCAGCTTGAACACACTCTAAGCTCTGTCTACCTTGGTTCAGGTGTTGAGAATATAAGGTCATGAAGGAGTTGAGATCCTTTAGTGCCAGCTTGAGCTACTTTAGTTTAGTCCATATGCCTTTCATTGCATCATTGCTACTTGGGACTCTCCACACTGTTTGGACTAACCTCTCAAAACCTTGATGCTCCGTGACTATGCTGTATAATATGAATGGTCTAGGATGCAAAATAGGCCTCTGCACACACTGAATTAAGGCAGGAGTGTGGTCAGAAACTCCAGGTGACAAAAATTCAGCCTCAATATGTCCCAAGTGTTGTATCCACATGAAGTTACCAAACACCCAATCTATTCTACTATAAACTCTACTAGCAGCTTGTTGCTTGTTGCACCAAGTGAAGAAACAACCCTTAGATCTGAGTGAGGTGAGCTGCAGGTTATCTACTATATCCTTAAATCACTGAACCTCAGCTTGTGTGACTTGAAGGCCCAACCTTTCATCAGTTGACAAACATTGTTAAAACCCCCACAAAGAAGCCAAGGAGTCTGAATAGTGGCTCCTAACATATGCAAATCATGCCACAAAATATCCCTTTGATGCTGTTCATTTTTAGCATATACTACTGTGCTAAGTGCTGAAAAATTAGAGGCAAGGTTCTCTAGAAAATAATGAATGAACTGTCTGTGCACCTGCAGGACCTATACATTGAGGTGTTTCCTCCATATCACCCAAATCCTTCTATTTTCCTCATAATTGTAGTTAAAGCAGTGCTCCCAATCTTGAGCTACTTTTATAAGAATACTTCTAGCTTTCCTCTCATTTACTCTAGTCTCAATACAACCAAAGAAATCTATCTTATTCTTTTTCAGAAAGAGGATCACCTCTTTCTGTTTGAAGGCCTGGTTTAGGCCTCTCACAATCCAAGTACAAACAATCATGGGGGTTGGAATTAAGATGTAAGCCCAACCTCTTTGGATCCTGATGTGACAGCCATATTCTCATGCAATGAGGCAAATCTATTAGCAGTAGAAATTTGAGCATGACCAGATAGCCTATGATGAGGTGGTAAGGAAGCTAGTATGTTCTCCTGTTGCAGATACTAAGAGACTGCAGTATCATCCTTCATATATTTTGTTGGTTCATCTAGTTTAGCCTCCCACTTCTGAATCAGTCGACCCCTTTGCCTTCTTCTTCCCCGTCTTTTCTTTTTGGGAGGTTCTTTAAATTCTGCCTCTTGTTGCACTTCCTTCTCCTTATTCCAACACTTCTTTACATCATGTCCAAATCGAATGTACTCAGTGCAATACTTCGATCTCCAGTCATATGTAACCTCTTGATCAATGGTTCCAAATGGAGTGTCAATAGTGATGGTATCAATTAAGGGATGGGAAATGTCGACCTCAATAAGGATACGTGCATAAGATATTCTATTTAAATCAGCTGTGTATTTGTCAGTGTAGAGGAGTTTCATAAGAGCACTAGCCACTTTACCCAATGCTTCAGCCGACCAATAACCCACTGGTAAGCTAGGAAAATTCACCCACAATGGAACAATGGTAATACACTATGTACTAAATTGGAAATCAGCCTCCCAATTCCTCAAAACAAATGGTTTGTTATGGTATGTATAGGGTCTTGCCTGCATAACCTCATCCCTGTCTTGGACTGTGGAGAATCTAAACACATAGTAACCATCAGAGTGGTAAAGAATTTGGGGCTGCTCAACAAAATTCCACATATAGTTAACAAAGGCAGTCATCGATTTCTCATAAAGAGTGTCTCCAAGCACATAACCAATAAGAGCAGCCGACCAGTATTCATCAATATCTTTTATATCATCAGCAGTAATTTTTACCTTAATCTTACCATCCCTATGAGTAGGTGGAGTATATTCCAGTGCTAATCCCATCTGCGAGCTATGATTCTACTTCAACTTAGGAGATGGCGATTGCTCAAGAGCTGGTGGTGGAATTACTTGGGTAGTATGGTCCTTAGGAGTAGGTGTGGGGGCACTCACAACTGTCGTTTTCTTAGAAAAGCTATCATCGTAGTCTCTGGCAGTTTCTTTACTGGGACATTTTGTCGAGCACTGTTACATTCATCCTCATATTTATCATATTCCCCTTCCTTCTCTAAGATTGATTGAAACTGAGCTAGGAGAAAGCTCCCAAACGTGAGTGGGGATAGTGAATGGGTAATCTTAATTGTTGGGGTGACCATTGTATTAATCAGAGCTGCAGAACATCATTGTCTTCCCATGATCAATGCACAATAGCCAGTCTTGGCTTATCCTGCGCTGAGAGAGAATTGGCTAATCATGCACTCCACTTTCACAATGTTATCAATTACAGATATGACTAGCAAGTTATTGGGCTACCTCATAAACTTGAACACATTGAAGGTAACCTCCTCTCTATTTACCCAGAAGTTAAGTTCACTACTCTCAACATCCACCAAGGATTGCCGATGGCTAAGAATAGATGCCCTAAAATGATGGGCACCTCGAAGTCTACCTCATAATCCAACACCACAAAATCCATGGGAAAAACAAATTTATCTACTTTTAATAATATGTTGTATAAGATTCCCACTGGATGTTTTATAGACCTGTCTTCCATAAGCAATCTCATATTTATGGGCTTAGTATCCCTAAGCCTCAACTTGTTAAAGATAGCAAGAGGCATTAGGTTGATGCTCGCCCCCAAATCACACACGGCCTTCACGAACTCATAAAAGTCAATGATGCACGGAATGGTGAAAGCACCTGGGTCCTCTTACTTTGGCACTAAGTTTTTTGTCATGATTGCACTATATTGGTGGGATACCTCAACCATACCCTTATCCATATGCTTCTTCTTAGTTATCAAGTCTTTCATAAACTCCGCATACCCCGACATTTGTAGTAAGGCATCCACCAATGGAATATTAATCGATAGTTGTTTAAGCATGGAAAGGAACTTACTATATTGAGCTTTTTCTTTCTTTTTCCTCAATCATTATGGAAAAGGAGAGGGATACTTTGGAAATGACTTATAGACTTTGGGCATCTTGTCCCCCTTGTCAATATCAATACCAACCCTCACTTGTGGAGTGGGGTTAGAATTATCATTCATCACAGTATTATCACCCACATATGATTGATCAATCATAGCCTCTTTACCCCGATATTTATCCCTATTCTTCACCATATCACCAAGAGTATTCCCACTTCTTGTCATAATAGCCATGTATTGGATATCATTCCTTGAGTTTGGTGGTGTGTCACTAATAAGAATACCCTTAAACTACGGACTAATATTTGGCTGCATTTGTGAAGACATTTGTTTCAATTGCTCTTCAAGATGTTTGATTGAGATGCTAAGTGGGATTTTACAATTTGGCTAAGGGTGGATACATCACCCCTCATTTCACTACTCCTCACTACTAAAAAAGTCTAAAAGAAATGGCCAAAAAAGATGCTTTCCATGACTTTTTTAGCCAAAAACGACGGACAGCGTCGCTTTAAAAGCAACGAACAGCGACACAAATTAAAAAGTGATGAGTTTTTTTTTTCAAAAATCGATGCTGGTCGTCGCTTTGTTCTTGAACTTGAAGAATAAAGCGATGGACAACGTCACTTTTTCTGGTAAATTTTTTCCAGAAAAGCGATAGACTGCATCACTTTTTCTGAAATATTTTTTTTAAATTCCAGAAAAGGGACAGACAGCGTCGCTTTTTCTGGAAATTTTTGTAAAAAATTCTAGAAAAGCAACGAATAAAAAAGACCCTGTCCGTCGCTTTTTTGTATTTTTTTCAGCTGTAAAAATCTGCATTTTCAATATGCACCACCTGTTATTTACAAAACTAATTCAAATATAACATAAATCAGCACTAATTACTGCCACAACATTCATAAGGCAACTACAACATCAACAAGAAACTAAATATGAAGTAAAACATTCATTAAACACATAAAAGATCCACCCAAAGGACCTACAAAGTATTTCAAAACTTAAAAGAAGTACAAAATTATAAATAAAGTGTCAAAAATCTAATACAAACTAAAAGAAAGTCAATCTAAGTGGTTCTTTGAGAGACTCGATGGTCTTGCATATATCTTTATCTTTCTCCATCCGTTGTCTCTCAGAATCTATCAAGGCATAAGTTGTGAGATCTGCCGTCACCTGATGACATCTGTATGCAAATTTATATTAAAATATATAAAGAAAATCATAAGTATTAAAGAAAATCATAATCATAAGTATTAAAGAAATTAAAATCATAATCATAAGAATAAATAAATTTATATACTAGTCAATATTCTCCCAATCTTCGTCCTAACTTGATTCATTTTCATCAGTCTCCTATTCTTCCTCATCAGTTATTTCATTTTCATCATCCCATTCTTCCTCCTCAGTTATTTGTCCCTCAAGATTTGCGATGGCAATCAACTCATCATCAGAAACTTCATCTAATATGTGTTGAGGATGTTCTAGATTGTTTTCCAACTCAGTATTCACTGCTTGATGAAAAATGGTGACATCATTCTGGTACACCTAACACATTCTCAATCTCAATCCTACCCACAGGCTTAGTTTTTTTTATCACCCACCAATCAATCTTATCTTTGCACAACGGTAATGGAGCGTAATACACCTGCTTAACATTTTGTACAATGATAAAAGGATCATAGCAATCATATTGTCTCGTGTGCTTTACTTCAATTATATTATGTTATTAATTCACCCTGGTACCTCTATGTGAAGGATCAAACTATTTGCACCAAAATAGCACTATCTTTTTTTCCGGCCAACCAGGATATCTAACTTCAATAATCTCTTGTATGACACTATAATATTCAACAGTTTGTCCATTACCGTCGACATCATCTTGAATGCACACTCCGCTATTATTAGTTTTATTATACTTAGAAACTTCTTCAGTTTGAAACTTAAAACCATTCACACAATACTTAGTCATCGTCTGAATTTAACTTTCAGTCCCAAGTGCAATGTCTCTCACCAATTGTGGATGTTCGATAGTATTATGTTCATAAAAACCTACAAATTAAATTTTAGTAAATGAGTATATTATACATGTTGATTCAATATTAAGCGTAAATGAGTAAATGAGCTTTTACACACGTACATATTTTTTCAGCCAATCGAAAAAGTTTGTATATATGGCATCATTACCCTATATGCTTACGAATTTACTATTAAGTGTACATTGAGATATTTTTTTAGTTTAACACTTAGTATTTAAATTCATGTAATTCGATAACACAATTCAACAAGACTTACTTAAGATATGGTTGAATCTCACGATAATTGAGCAAAATATGTGTCACAGCTGGTTGCTTTTCAACACTACCTTGTTTGAACTGGGCCTCCAAGGAGTGCCTCTTCTATAAGGTGAATTGGAAGATGCTTCATCACATCAAAAAAGTCACATGGAAAGATCTTCTCCAACTTAGTGGTGATGACAGGAATATTTTGCTGCATCCTTTCCAAGCTACTCTCCAACAAAGTGTTAGAACACAAATCTTTGAAGAACATACTTATTTGTATGATTGGTTTCCATATCTTATCGGGTAGGTGGCTAAATGTGATAGGAATCAAAGTTTCCATGAAAATGTGACAATCATGGATTTTCATACCAATTAATTTTCCTTCATCCATATATGTCCTCTTTCTCAAATTCGAATCATAGCCCTCAAGCATTCTCAAATTCTTCACCCACTCACAAATTTCTCGTTTCTCATCCAATGTGAATGAAAAACTTACCTTGGGCTTAACCACTTTACCATTTCTCATTTCCTGCAACCACAACTCCTTTATCCTACAATATTCCTTTAAGTCCATTCTAGCTTTTGGATTGTCTTTTGTCTTTCCCTTAACATCCATTACTGTGTTGAAAAAATTATCGAAATAATTATTTTTAATGTGCATCACATCAAGATTATGTCGTAGAAGATTATCCTTCCAATATGGTAACTCCAAAAATATACTTTGTTTGGTCCAATTATGTTCAACACCATACCCAGAAAGTTTAGAACTCTCTCCCAAATCTTTAATTTTAGGCAACTGACTAAATCTCTCCCAAATATGATATCTTGAACGTGATGGAGGCGGCGGATTATTTTCAACCTTATTCTTTCTGAATGCATTTTTCATATTTCTAAACTCGTGGTCCATTGACAAGAACTGACGGTGACAATCAAACCAATAATTTTTTTGGCCATGCTTTAAAGTGAATGCTTTAGAATTTTTCATGCAATGTGGGCAAGCTAACTTTTCAGCAGTCATCCAACCCGACAACATCCTATATGCAGGAAAATTATTAATAGTCCACATTAAAGAAGCATGCATAGTAAAATTTTGCTGAGTTGATATATCGTATGCCACTACACCGTCAAACAACAATTGGTTTAGCTCCTCTACAATGGCTGCAGATAGACATCAATCAAAATTTTTGGATTACGGGGACCCAGGATAATACAACTTCAAAATATGTAGAGACTTATCATACACATTTCAGGAAAGAGATTATACGGAGTAAGAAATACAGGCCATCAAGAATAAGGTGCAGCATTATTAGAGAATGATGTGAAACCATCCGCACACAATCCCAATATAACATTTCTTAGTTCTCTAGCAAAATTAGGATATATTCTATCGAAATGCTTCCAAGCTTCTCCATCTGATGGATGAGACAAAACACCCGGTGGCCTTCAATTTTGACGGTGCTATCTCATATATGGGGCAGAACTCATTGAAGCGTACAACCTCTTTAACCTAGGTATAAGAGGTATATAGTACATCGCCTTAGTTGGAGGAGCCCACTTATACCGAGCATGTTCACAAAATTTACAATTGTCAAGATGATCATCATACTTATAGAACAACATGCAACCATTTACACAACAATAAATTTTATCATATGAAGATACTTAACTTGGAAACCAATTTCTTTGTTTCATAGAAATTCTTAGGTATATTCAACTCTGCATTATTAGCTACTTTCCCCATAAGATTAACTACAAAGTCCATAAGAGTTTGAGGAGCACTTGAATCTGATTTGATACTCAATAGTCTAACTGCAATTGCCAAAGCAGAATGCAGATTCCCTTCACATTATAGACGATTAGCCTCTTGTAATTGTTCATAGAGACATTTTGCTTCTTCATTAGGAGCTTCATCTTCTAAATATTGTTCGAGTTTCATCCCATCTTGAACCCCGAAAGCATCATTAACCATTTCATGCACCCTATTGTGTTCAACCCTATCATCTTGAGACCTATCATGTTCAACCCTATTATATTCATTCATAGGCAGTGAATTATAAAATATACCATTCAACCCATCTTTCTCACCATGATCAACCCACACAAAATATCTAGGCTTAAATCCATTACGATAGAGATGAACCATAACTGTATCTGGATTAAAAAACTTCATGCACCGGCATTTACTACAAGGATACCTAACAAAACCATGACTTTGATAGTTGTCTAGTGACATTGCATGCTCGATAAAACCTCTAACTCCTTCAAAAAATTCTGATTTAATAGCACCACCATTTTCATAATACATATCATACATCCATAAACGATGATCCGTCTACAAAATTATAATGATTTAATTATAAGTTAGACTCATTGACGTTCATAAAATAAATTAAAGTTGAAAACTACTTCAAGATTATAACCCAACAATATAAACTAATTCAAAATTTCCAAATTCACTATCAAATTCAAGAAATTCAACAACCTAAAGTTGAAAACTAATTCAAGATTATAACCCAACAATATAAACTAATTCAAAATTTTCAAATTCACTATCAAATTCAAGAAACTAATTCAACAACCTAAAGTTGAAAACTAGTTCAAGATTATAACCCAACAATATAAACTAATTCAAAATTTCCAAATTCACTATCAAATTCAGGAAACTAATTCAACAACCTAAAGTTGAAAACTAATTTAAGATAATAACCCAATAATATAAACTAATTCAAAATTTCTAAATTCACTATCAAATTCAAGAACCTAATTCAATAACCTAAAGTTGAAAACTAATTCAAGATTATAACCTAACAATATAAACTAATTCAAAATTTTCAATTCACTATCAAATTCAAGAACCTAATTCAACAACCTAAAGTTGAAACTAATTCAAGATTATAACCCAATAATATAAACTAATTTAAAATTTCCAACTTCACAATAAAATTCAAGAACTTAATTCAACAACCTAAAGTTAAAAACTAATTCAAGATTATAACCCAACAATATAAACTAATTCAAAATTTTCAAATTCACTATCAAATTCAAGAACCTATTTCAACGACCTAAAGTTGAAAACTAATTCAAGATTATAACTCAACAATATAAACTAATTCAATATTTTCAACTTCACTATCAAATTCAAGAACTTAATTCAACAACCTAAAATTGAAAACTAATTCAAGATTATAACCCAACAATAGAAACTAATCCAAAATTTCTAAATTCACTATCAAATTCAAGAACTTAATTCAACAACCTAAAGTTGAAAACGAATTCAAGATTATAAACCAACAATATAAACTAATTCAAAATTTCCAACTTAACTATCAAATTCAAGAACCTAATTCAACAATCTAAAGTTGAAAATTAATTTAAGAACTTAATTCAAGAACCTAATTCAAACTTAAAATCAAGAGCCTAAGATATTTACTATGCTCACAAATTCTAAAATTAAATTGAAGTTCAAACTTCTCAAATTCAACCTAAAATCAAATTCAAGTTCACAAATTATATGAATTATAAAATGTTCATAATCATTATTCAAGATTCACAACTAGCAATGTTCACAATCTTACACTAAATCAAGATAAATGGCAAAAAATAATTTCAAGATTCAAAACTAATAAACTTGCTAATAACAAAAAATATCAAACAAACCCTAACTTGAAATTTTAAATACTACTAATTCAAGTTTTAATCTTCATAACAACTAACAATGTTCTTAATCTAACATTAACATAAAATAAATTCAATGTAATTAAAAAAAAGTAAAAAAATCTAACCTTGAAGTTTTAAATTATCCCTAACTCGAAAATTAATGATGGAGAAGGAAGGAGGCAGCGTGGCGGCTGGAGGAGAAGGCGGCATCGGCAGTGATGGCAGCAGCGGCAGTGGTGGCATGGAGGTGTGGAGGTGTGGAGGTGTGTGAAGAGAAGATAGAAGAGAAGAGAGAATATAGAAGAGGAAAATAGAGGAGTGACCCGATCTGGGTCACTATATTTTTTTAAAAGCGACGGACAGAGTCGCTTTTGCCCGTCGCTTTTTTTAAATGAGTTGACCATGTATTGACCGAAAGTGACGAACAAAAGTGACGCTTTCCATCTTTTATTTTTTAATATAAATTAAAATTTAAAGAAAGCGACGGATAGCGTCGTTATTTAAAATTATTTTTTGATTTTTTTAATAATTGCGACGCTGTCCATTGCTTATATTAAAAAATAAATATTAATTATTTCTAAATAATTTTAGCATGAAAATTTGCAAAAAAAAGAGATGGAAAAAGTGACATTTTCCATCGCTTTTGTAAAAAAATAATTATAAATTGGAAAAAATAGAAAAGCGATGGACAACGTCACTTTTTTAGAACAACGTTGTCCGTCACTTTTCTATCCGTCTCTTTTTGAGTTGTTTTTAGTAGTGCCTTCTTCAGTTGATTCCACTTTCTTCAAAACTCTTTCAAGCATGACTTCAATTTTAGAACATGTAGAATCTTCTCTCTCCCAGTCACTCCAACCTCCATCCTGCTCATAGTTCTAACCTTGATTCCCACGTCTTGTCTCCAAGAGTCTTGATTGTCTTTTTGGTAACTAGGATGGGAATCCGTACCTTGGTTTGAAATAAAGCAAGCTTCTTAATCATGGAGGAAATAAACCTCATCATCAACTTGCTCCATACTTGTATGTATACCTATGACGTTCACACTCCTTGGATTTTCTCCCATAACATGCTTGGTGAGCAAGTCCAATTGCGCCCATGATGTTAGCCATTTTCTCATCCCTTTATTGATCTTTCTTCCACATCTTATTAGTCATTTTTGATGAAGTAGCACCTGTTTCCACCTCGGCTTCCCAAGTGTGCCAAGCCCAATTTGTCTTTGTTATTCTATCAAGCAAAGTTTTAGCCATAACAAAGGTTTGATCCACTGACAAACCATCGACTATATTATTGGCAATAGATTTGTTGACTGAATCGAAGGATCGATAGAAATGTTAAAATAATATCTCATTGGGAAGACCATGTATCGGATATTGTTTCACCTTCTTGTTAAATCTCAACCATGCCTCATGAAGAGGCTCACTAGGCACTTGCTTAAAATTTGTGATTTTATTACGCAGTTGGAGCATCCGACAAGGAGGAAAAAACCAATCAATAAATGCATCAAGAAACTCATTCCAAGAGGTGATGGCACCAACAGGAAGGTCATTGAGCCATGTTATCACTTCCCCCGTTAAGGAGAAGGGAAATAGCCTCAACCAAATTGACTCTTACCTAATGTTTGTTATATTGAAGGGCAGGCAAATATCCACAAAGTTTTTAATGTGGTGATGTGCTTCCTCATGCGGGAGAGCCCCAAACAATTCCTTTATTTGCAAGAGATATAGCATGGTACTTGTAACGTTAAACATAGCATCCCTTACCATTGGAGGTAAGTGAATGGCGTTTGCTACAACTTCATGAGCCAATGTGTCATTAACATTCATATATCCACTAACATTAGCATTGTTGCTAGCGTTAATCATATTTTCACCTAACAAAGACCAAAAACAACAAACAAAATGAAATAGAACAATATGCAATACCAAAGTAAATCAACACACAAAAATAAGGTAATCTATAAATTAGTCTCCAATAACGATGTATGTTTTGATAACATCCAAAAGCACTCCTCAATTAACAATGAGTGTCGATGGTCGTATGCAAAATAATACCGAACTTAGAGTCGGGGTTGAATCCCATAGGGACTAGAATAGATTGAAGCATATTTCATATACTAATTCACTCCTAGAATACCATTGTATAAAAATAACAATAATGTAAAAATTGAGAGGGAAAGGTTGTTGTAACAAGTAGTTTGTATCAAGACTAACATGTACCAATTATAACATAATTATTCTTAATCAAGGATTAGGAGTCTATGTGTGTTTTCGATGGGATCATATTTATAATTGGGATTGAATAAATGCCTTAGATTCGATTACAATATGGATAGATTTGGTTTGAGGCTATGTTTAAGGTCTCTCAACCCAAGAACATGTCTATATTGGGTTCTCTTGAACCCCAAAACCAATCACAAATAACCAACTCCTATCTAATATTGAGTAGGCTAAACTATCTCTAGTTTTAGCCCCTAGATGAGAATTCCCAACTCCTCATCATTGAATACTTATCCAATTCCAATCCTTTTTCTCAAGCAAGATTGAAATTAGAGAACTCAACCAATATTTACAACCACTAATTTTATAATTAAAATTCAAAGAATTTAATGGATCCATACAATATAATCAAATCTAAGAACAAATAATCAATACTCAATCATAATTATACACTTATCACTGCACATACCCCTAGAAGAGAATTTAGCTACTCATATAAATGGAAAGAGAAATTATACCAAATAGGTGTTCCTCAATTCCAGCCATAAGAAGAAAATTAAATTCAATTTCAAGCTTAATTGATCAACAATGGAGTTTTCCAAGTTTTGGGAAGATGAAGTCACAAGTGTACTTTTCTTCTTTTCTAAGAGTACTATACAATAGGAATGAAATTTGAAAATTCCTAAATGAAAAAATATATGCACAGATACCAAAGTGTCCTTAAAAACTCCAAATCTAACCTAGAATGTTGTGGACAAAAGTATACCTGCAAGACACTTGCACATCACTTGCAGCTCACTTGCGGGTGCAAGTCTCTCCACTTGCGATCTGCAAGTGCCGAGGATAGTTGCTAGTCTTCTGTTTCTCACTTGCGCTTCACTTGTGAGGCCCAAGTGCTCACTTGTGGGCCATAACACTAGTGCAACTTCAGTTCTCGAGCCTTGACCTTTGTCTACCACTTGCAGTGCAAGTGGTCTTCTACACGACGCAACTAATTTATTTTGACTTGGCTTCTTTTCTTAGCTTGTCTCTTAGGTTTTTGCTTTCCTTTCTTGCATTATAGGTTAAAATCCTTGTTCATTATGAAATCCTTAGAATTCCTGCACAGAGGAGGTTAAAGCCAAAAAAACCATCGAATAAGCACAAGATTGAGGCAATACTTCATGCTTAAGAGCTAAATAAGTTGGTGGATTACCAACTTATCATTTCTTAGCTTGGAAGATGACCTTAGGACCTCTTTGAATCATCACTTTACTGAAAATTCTGTGTCTTAAATTAATCCTAGTCAACTCCTTTTGAGCCTTTGGCCTTCTCTTTGGCAACTATGTTACACACCTTTCCCTTTTTGAAACCTTTCCTTTGGCACGCAACCTTCCTAAATGATTAGAAAAGAAAGATGTAGGATAAAAGCCTAGGATTGGCTGGAGGGGGAAATGAAATTATAGGGTGATTGATGTAGGCAAAAGCCTAACTTTGGGGGTTTGCACAATGAAGTCCTAAATGAGGTATTGAGCTTAAGTTTGGGGTAGCACCTAGTAAATCTTGAAGAATTACTTTAAATGACCAAAAGGATGAAGAAAGAAAGAAAAAGAATTGAGATGGTGCTACCCTTCCTCTTGAATATTGAAGTTGTCGCTTTGTTTGGTGTTTGGAGCCAGGGGAAGTCTGAGTACCCATTAGGCTAGATGAAATTGCTTGTGTGTATGTTGGTGAACTCTGAGTAGCCATATTAATTTAGATAGATGATTTGTACCTATGATAGATTAAGTGACGCCATTCTTAAGGGCAAATCATCATCTTTTGAGATAAATATGGTAGTGATTTGTTTGGTACTAACAAAATTAATCTTACATGTGAATTGAATTGAATTGAGCATAGAGCATACCCCCTCCTTTTTAAATTCTTATGAGTAGTTGAAATGCAAACAATGATGTTAGTGACAATGCCTTTAATATTTTTGTGACTTTTGACCCATTAGTGATGATGTGGATAACAAAATGTGGCTCTATTTGTTCTTGTTGAGGAAGTAAAAGTTGATCAATCTTGAATAGTTCGCATGTCATGTGTGGTGAGTTTTTGTTGAATAAGTCTTGTGCTTGCTTGTGTCATCTAGAACTTGCCCGGTTAGTCATTCAAAAGCTAGTCTTAATTGTGTTGGTTGGAGAAATGATATTAGGCCTTGTTTGTGATTATTGAAGCCTACTAAGCCTTTAAAGCCCACCATTGCACTTAATTGTATTACTAGTCACCCCTCTTGAGCCTAATACCTCTTCTTTGGCAACCTTAATACAAGCCTTGAACTATTTTGAAAATGAGCCCCTCTTTTGAACTCGTTCCTCCTTGAACTCTAAAAGTGGGAAATCAAGGCTAAAAGCTTAAGTTAGGGGTGATGAAGAAGTAACTTAGAGGAGTGCTAAGTGAGTATATCTTGGTTTGTTGGTCGAAGCCTAAAAAGAATTGTCAAAAAGAAGGAAGAACTTTAAAAAGAAAAAAAGAGAAAGCAAAGATGGAAGGAAAAGAGGAAAGAAAGGAAAGGAAATGAATCCTCCAAGGTGGATAGAATGATAAAAATTTGGGCTTCAAATGAAATAAGTGAAATGGTGCCTCGTGTTGAATGAAAATGAAAAGAAATGTCTTTGGTTTTGAATTGAAAAAGTTGTGTAGTGTTCAAGGAGGTTGTAGTCACTTTAATAAAAAATGTTTATCCTTCCCTTCCCCAAGCCTACATTACAAGATTAGAAAAGTCCTTTGAGATCTCTGGCCAATTGCCTTTGAGTTAAGGGCGAATGAAAATAAGGGCAAGCTTATGGTTTGATACTTGTTAGTACTTAAAGTTCGTTGTGAGCGTGAGCGTTGTGCATTTGCGCCTTATTTTATCATTGTGATAGAGTGTTTTGGGACTTTCTTTCTTGTGAGGGCATGTGAACTAGGATAGTGGTGATTTTGATACATTCCAAAAAGGACTCAAATGAGCATGATTGGTAAACTAGTGGTCTTAAGTCACTTCTTGAGGATTGATTATTGTCACTTAGTCATTTTTGCTAAGCTATTGCAACTCTTGAAATGTGCAAAATTGAGGGGATTGTTTTGTTGAGCATTCACTTGTATCGACTAATTATTAGCACCAACCAAAATCACATCCTTTGTGCTTTAATTGATAAGTGTGTTATGAAAGTGAGTGGGTGTCCCCTGTGCTTAAATGAGTTAGAGTCTCTTTGAAGTTTGGTTGTGAATTGCTTTAGGATAAGCAAAAACTTAAGTTGGGGTGTTGATAAGTGGTTAATTTACCACTTATCTTTATCTCTTTTCTTATGCTTTTGTGTTTTCTAATGATGATATGGGATCATTTATGGCATGTTTTGGTCTATTTCAGGATATTCGTAGTTCTGCGGATTTTTGGAACAAATGAAAAAAAAGGGATGAAAATTGGAGCAAAGAAGAAATGGCATCACTGAAGTACCCAGTTCCACCGCCCATGCACTATCTGAGGTGCAACAGCACTCCCGCAGCTGCGGATAAGGGAGCCCACCAACTGAAGGTGCACCATATTGATAAAGGTGCACCTGCGCTAGAGATACAGCCACAGTGGCCCTACCCTTGCATTAGAACTTCGCCACAGCGATCACGCACTTGTGGTCAAAGTTCCACAGTTATGGCTGACGGATTCCAGTCAAGTCCCAATTGGTTATTTCACACTTTTGGAAACCCCAGCTCACACAAAACACTTCTGAACTGTCTTGGAAGGTATCTTTGGCAATTTTCAAAAAATTTGGCAAGCTTGGAGAGCAAGTTCATCAACCTACACCATTGGTTTGAAGAATTGGATGATTCTATTGTAAAATTGTAACACCCCAGGATCTGAACCAGCTACTGGATGGTACTCAGCAGAAAAATTCAGAAAAAAATTCAAGTTTCCAGGAACCACGGTTAAGATCACGGACCGTAGTTTAGAACCACGGTCCGTCGTCTTGACCATAATTTTTATTTCCAGTAGACCCACCATTCATGCTCCAGGAACCACAAGTCGAATAACGGGCCATAGTCCAGGACCACGGACCATCATTTGACTCGTGGATCTAAAGAACCGAGGACCCTCAGTTCAGGGCCCAGCAACTACGAGTCACACGATGAACCATCATACTGAACGATGGTCAATCCTGTGGACTCGTGGAATCAGAACATCAGAGGCCCTTAGTCCTTGTACCAGAAGCCACGAGTTAGAACACGGACCATACTTCAAAACCACGGCCCATTCTTTGACTCGTGGAATCCTCAGACCAGAAGACCCTCAGCTAAAGTCCCAGGAACCATGAGCCACATGACTAACAATCGTTCAGAACCACGGTCCATCCAGTGGAGTCATGGTTTTATCAGATCAGAGAACCCCAAGACTCCTACACAGAATAATGGTTCAGTTGATGATCCATCATCCAGGACTACAGTCTATCAACCAAGCTGTAATCCCTGAGTCGCAATTTTCAGCAGAATTCTTTTAAATTTCCCAGGGGCATTCCACACTTTTCCTACTTCTTTTATAGCCTAAGATATGTCATTTTGGGTATTCTAAGCCTAGTTTATTAGTCAAAAACTACCTAAAACACCTATTCTCCTAAAATCATCAGACTTAGAAAGAAAAAAGGGAGAAAAGAGGCAACAATTTTCCTCAAGAACAGTCAGGAGGTTTCTTCAAGCTCAGCCCCAAGAATCCAAGGAATTTCTCCTTAGATTCTCCAACAGGTATGTGAGATTTCATCAATGGGTTCCTTTCACCCATTGAGTCCCTAGTTTTAGCCAGTTCTTCAGTTCTCCATGAATTTGTTCTGACCTAGTATTCCTAAATCTTAAAGATTTATTGTAAATTCAGATTCTACTGCTTATATTGATATCTATTTCATGTTTCTTAGAGATTTAGTATAGTCACATGTTCAGGACTCAGAAACCCTAGCATGTCAAAATTTCAGTATTCATAAATTATGCCTGCTAGGCAGACAATTCTGATAACCATGCTTCAGTATTAGAATGCCATCAGTTTCAGTATATACATACATATATGTGCATTCTCAAACAATTGTCAGTATTTGAGCTATCCAGTGTTTCAGCTTGCATTTCATTACTTACTTTTCCATTAGGAGTAGACTTAGTACCGAGCAGATGACGGGATAAAGGCTTAGCTGTCATATTAGGCAAAGACCTTTAATAGCAGTCCCCCAATCCCAGAACTTTGGCGCCACCATAGGTGTAAAGAGGTGTGAGCTATCAGGTTAGGCTACACACCTCTGTCCTTTAGGGACATCAGTTAGTGGATCCACGTCAAACTTATTTGTACCCTTGGCAAGGTATGAATACCCTTCCATCTAGGGTTATAGGTTGGCCCCATAGTTACCTCAGCTTAGGTTATGTTGGTTAACAGTATCTCCCACATTCAGATTCACATTGCATTGACCATATACTCAGTATCTATTTCACTATTTATATCAACATATTATGTATTCATGTTAGTACTTGGTCATTGTATCCAGTTTAGCTTTTAGTTTATGCTTCAGTATGTATTTCTATGTTCAGTTTCTATGTTATTCAGTTTAGCGCATATCTCGCATGCTCAGTACATTCAAAGTACTGACGCATACTTTTGTGCTATATCATTTTATGATGTAGGTTCAAGTGCTCAGCATCCAGACCGTGCTTAGATCGAATTCAAGTCCTTACTCAACAGCTTCAGTGGTGAGTCCTCATAGTTTGAGGACGACATACATGCTTTATCTTTCAGTCATTACATTATAGTTTTAGATTATTAGAGTTAGCTGGGGGCATGTCCCAGCAACTTATATCAGTTAGAGGCTTTCAGAATAGATTAGATTCAGCTATTGAGTTGTTGGTGTTACTTTCAGTCATTACTATACTCTTTATATATCTTAATATTTAGACTTGTTTAGGCTCTATCCTACTTTAGATATTAAACTCTTTTCAGCTTCCGCATAGTATACATTTTATCAAAAATTTCCTAGTTATGCCAGACCATGGGTTAGCTTGGGGTCACTTGTGACACTAAGCACCATGTTGCGTCTTGGGGGTAGCCGTGGGGCATGACAAACTTGGTATCAGAGCATCAGGTTTATGTGTCCTAGGGTGTCTGAAAGCTATTTCAAGTAGAGTCTTCTTCATGGGTGTGAAGCGTGCCATACTTATGGGGGAGAAGCTATGAGATGTCATTAGGAAAAACTTCCCTTCTTTCTTTTCCAACTCGTGCTATAGTGTATGCACTCTATTTAATCTCCTTCTAACTAATGCTCTACACATTTCTGAAATATGCCTCCTAGAAGAGCTAACGCAAGGAATCAGTCATCACCAACAGACCCTCTAATTGAGCAAGTCACTCATGCCGAATTCAGGGCTGCTTTTCAGGTGCTTGCTCAGGCCATGACCACTTAGGTCAATCAGCAGGCTGCGGCACCAGCTCCGCTCAGACAAACACTGTTGCAGCTAGGATCCGAGACTTCACTCGAATGAACCCTCCAGAATTTCATAGGTCCAAGTACAAAGAGGATCCACATGAGTTTCTTAATGACATCCAGAAGGTAACAGACATTATGGGTGTCACTTTGGTCGAGAGTGCAGATTTAGCTGCCTATCAATTGAAGGGAGTGGTATCAGCAGTGGAAGGAGTCTCATTATGCAAATGTAGGTCTAGTGGATTGGAACTAGTTTAAAATTGCATTTTTGGGCAGGTTCTTCCCACTTGAACTCAGGGAAGCCAAGGTCCAAGAGTTCATCAACTTGAAGCAGAATGACATGAGTGTGAAGGAATATGCACTCAAGTTTACTCAGTTGTCCAAGTATGCTCCGGCGATAGTAGCTGACTCCAGAGCTCGCATGAGTAAGTTTGTATCTTGTGTGTCTGATGACATGGTCAAGGAATGCAAGACTGCCATGCTTGTTAAGGAAATGGACATCTCCAGGTTGGTTACTTATGCTCAACAGATTGAGGAAGATAAAATCAAAGTGAGGGGAGGAGACAATAAAAGAGCTAGAACAGGTGACTTCAACTACTCTCAACAAAGGTCAGAGGGTGGAAATTGCTCTTAGTTCCATCAGAAATCATCAGCTCCAGCTCCGTCTTCTACTAGTGCCCCAGTGCCTAAGTTCAGATAGGATCAACGGGATAGAGTGTCAGGCTCTAATTCCCAAGGTACAGTTACTAGCGGGTGCACTCATCCAGTTTGCAAGAAGTGTGGTAGAAACCACCAGGGTAAGTGTATGGCAGGTAGTGGAAATTGCTTTGGATGTGGAAAGACAGGTCACTAGATGAGATATTGTCCAACAGCTTCTTAGAAGGGCAAGGATGTTCGCCCATAGAGTCAGGCTAGTTCTACAACAGCTACAACGAGTCGCTCTACTCAATAGGGTGCCTCATCCGGTATAGGTGGTGGTCAGTGCCAAAATAGGTTGTATGCCCTCCAGTCTCGACAGGACTAAGAGGATTCTCTCGATGTGGTCACGGGTATGTTACAAGTCTTCTATTTAAATGTTTATGCTTTATTAGACCCATGGGCTACACTTTTTTTTGTAACTCCTTATATAACAGTGAATTTCGGTGTCAGTCCAGAAATCCTCCAAGAACCCTTTTTAGTCTCTACTCTAGTTGGTGACCCAGTTATAGCTAGACGGGTATATAAAAATTGCCTTGTCACAGTTTCCTAGAAAGTCACCTCAGCCGATCTTGTAGAGTTAGAAATGACTGACTTTGATATTATTCTAGGCATGGATTGGTTACATTCCTGTTATGCCTCAGTTGATTGCAAAACTAGGATTATTCGGTTTTAGTTTCCAAATGAGCCAGTCTTAGAATGGAAAAGTATTACCTCAGTGCTTGTAAGTCGATTCATCTCTTACCTTAAGGCCAGGAAAATGATTTCTAAAGGGTATATCTATCATCTTGTTTGGGTTAAGGATTCAAACTCTGAGACCCTAACTCTTGAGTAAGTTCAGTGGTGAATGAATTCCCAGAAGGATTTCCATAAAACCTTCTCGGAGTTTAAGAAATTGACTTCGAAATAGATCTCCTTCTAGATACCCAGCCTATTTTGATTCCTCCTTACATAATGGCTCCAGCTGAACTTAAGGAATTGAAAGAACAGTTGAAAGACCTTCTAGATAAGGGCTTCATCAGGAACAATCTCCATGGGGTGCTCCAGTGCTTTTCATGCGCAAGAAAGATAGTTCTCTCAATATGTGCATAGACTACCGCCAGTTGAACAAAGTCACAATCAAGAATAAATTTCCCATCCCCAGGATTGATGACTTGTTCAACCAGCTTCACGGTGTTAGTTGCTTCTCTAAGATAGACCTCAGGTCCGGCTATCATTAGCTCAAAGTCAGAGATAATGACATCCTAAAGATAGCCTTCCGGACTCGGTATGGTCACTATGAATTTGTAGTTATGTCTTTTGGACTAACCAATGCTCCTGCAGCTTTCATGGACTTAATGAAAAAGGTGTTCAGAAAGTATTTGGACTTGTTCATCATTATCTTCGTTGATGATATCCTTATTTATTCTCAAAATAAGAAAGAGCATGCGAACCATCTTAGAGTCGTTCTGCAGACTCTCAAGGACCACTAGTTATTCACCAAGTTTAGTAAGTGTGAGTTCTGGTTGAAATCAGTTGCTTTTCATAGTCATGTGGTGTCTAGTGAAGGCATCCAAGTTGATTCTCAAAAGATTGAGGCAGTAAAGGACTGGCCCAGACCCACCTCTCTGACAGACATCAGGATTTTCTTGGGTTTGGATGGTTATTATCAGAGATTTGTGGAAGGATTTTCATCCATAGCTGCCCCATTGACCAAGTTGACTCAAAAAACGGTCAAGTTTCAGTGGTAAGACGAGTGTGAGAAAAACTTCCTAGAACTGAAGACCAGGTAGACGATAGCTCTCATTTTGGCTGTACCAGAGGGTTTAGATGGCTATGTGGTTTATTGTGATACATCTAGGGTCAACCTGGGATGTGTTTTGATGCAGCAGGATAAGGTCATAGCTTATGCTTCCAGACAACTTAAGATTCATGAGAATAACTACCCGACTCATGACCTTGAGCTTGCAGATGTTGTATTTTTGGTAAAGATTTGGAGAAACTACTTGTATGGTGTTCATGTTGATGTGTTCACAGATCATAAGAGCCTCCAGTATGTGTTCACCCAGAAAGAGTTGAATCTTCGTCAGAGAAGGTGGCTCGAGTTTCTCAAATACTATGATATAAATACGCTTCTACCATCCGGGTAAGGCCAATGTAGTGGCCGATGCCCTCAGCAGACTGTCCATGGGTAGTGTGTCACATGTTGAGAAAGAGAGAAAAGAATTAGCCAGAGATGTTCACAGGCTTGCTCATTTGGGAGTTTTCCTTAAGGACACGACAGAGGGTGGCGAGATAGTCCAAAATGGGTCAGAATCTTCATTGGTAGCGGAGGTTAAAGAGAAAGAGGATAGTGATCCCATATTACTTCAGTTGAAAGGTGCAGTTCGTCAGCAGATGGTAGAGGTTTTATCCCAAGGGGGAGATGGTGTGCTTCACTACCAGGGATGTTTGTGTGTACCGAATGTGAGTGAGTTGAGGCAGCAGATCCTTATTAAAGCCCATAATTCCAGATATTTTATTCATCCCGGTGCCACTAAGATGTACCATGATCTACGAGAAGTCTATTGGTGGAACGACATGAAGATGGACATTGCATATTTTGTAGCTAAGTGTCCCAATTGTCAGCAGGTAAAGGTAGAACATCATAAGCCAGGAGGTGTGACTTAGGATATTAGCATTCCTACTTGGAAGTGGGAGGTGATCAACATGGATTTCATTACGGGTTTACCTCACACTCGCAGACAGCTCGATTCCATTTGGGTGATAGTGGATAGAGTCACTAAGTCAGCTCACTTCTTGGCCTTCAAGATAATATATTCAGCGGAGGACTATGCCAAACTCTACATCAGTGAGATAGTCAGGTTGCATGGGGTTCCCTTGTCTATCATCTCAGATAGGGGTCCTCAGTTTACATCTCATTTCTGGAGATCATTTCAAAAAGGTCTTACTACTCAGGTGATTATCAGTATGACATTTTATCTACAGACAGATGGTCAGGTAGAGCGTACCATTCAGACCTTAGAGGATATGTTGAGAGCTTGCGTGATTGATTTCAAGGGTAGTTGGGATGATCACCTACCTCTCATAGAGTTCACCAATAATAATAGTTTCCACTCCAGTATTCATATGGCCCCATATGATGCATTCTATGGGCGTAGATGTAGGTCTCCGGTTGGTTGATTCGAAGTAGGGGAAGCAGCCTTGGTTGGGCCAAATTTGATTTATGAGGCTATGGAGAAAGTTCAGCTTATCAGAGAAAGATTGAAGACAACTCATAGTCATTAGAAGTCCTATGCAGATGTGAGGAGAAGGGACTTAGAGTTTGAGATCGATGATTGGGTCTTCCTGAAAGTTTCACCCATGAAGGTGGTGATGAGATTTGGCAAGAAATAGAAGCTCACTCACAGGTATTTAGGTCCTTACAGAATCTTGAAAAGGATTGGTAATGTGGATTATGAGTTAGAGTTGCTAGCAGAACTAGCAGCGGTTCATCCAGTCTTTCACATTTCTTTGTTGAAAAAGTGTGTGGGTGATCCAACATCGATTGTGCCCTTAGGAAGTGTGGCTGTGAAGGATATCCTCCCCTATGAGGAGGTTCCAGTTGAGATTCTTGACCATCAGATTCATAGGTTTAGAAATAAGGAAGTCACTTCAGTGAAGGTTTTATGGAGGAATCAGTCTGTAGAGGGAGCTACTTGGGAAGCAGAAGAAGCCATGATGGCCAAGTACCCTCACCTCTTTGCCTCCGACTCAGTTTCAGATTGAGGTAATAGTTCCCCTCAAGTTTCTCAGTTTACTCTCATGTACTTCAGTCTCAGTATCATATTCCCACAGCTATCCTTGCATTTCAGTATATTTGCATGTCCATGGAACTAAATTCAGTAGGATATCAGTTTCTATTATTCAGTTGGTAGGGATTGCAGCTCTTTCCCTCCAAACTCAGCTTGTTTGCCTTCATTCAAGGACGAATGATCCTAAGGGGGAGATATTGTAACACCCCAGGATCTAAACCAGCTACTGGACTGTACTCAGTAGAAAAATTCAAAAAAAAATCAAGTTTCCAGGAACCACGGTTAAGATCACAGACCGTAGTTTGGAACCACGGTCCATCTTCTTGACTATAATTCCTATTTCCAGTAGACCCACTATTCATGCTCCAGGAACCATAAGTCGGATAACAGGCTGTAGTTCAGGACCACAGACCATCATTTGACTCATGGATCTAAAGATCCGAGGACCCTCAGTTCAGAGCCCAGCAACCACGAGTCACACAATGAACCGTCATACTGAACCACGGTCTATCCTGTGGACTCGTGGAATAAAAACATCAGAGGACCTTAGTCCTTGTCCCAGAAACCACGAGTCAAACTATAGACCATACTTCAAAACCATGGCCCATTCTTTGACTCATGGAATCCTCATA
The DNA here is from genome assembly GCA_003996215.1 of Jaltomata sinuosa. Classification (NCBI taxonomy): domain Eukaryota; kingdom Viridiplantae; phylum Streptophyta; class Magnoliopsida; order Solanales; family Solanaceae; genus Jaltomata; species Jaltomata sinuosa. The sequence goes on along the minus strand of QJPP01003140.1, from coordinate 110,327 downwards.
CCAGAAGACCCTCAGCTAAAGTCGTAGGAACCACGAGCCACATGATGAACTATCGTTCAGAAACACGGTCCATCCTATAGAATTGTGGTTTTCTCAGATCAGAGAACCCCAAGACTCTTAAGAAGAACCACAGTTCAGTTGATGGTCCATCATACAGGACTACGATCCATCAACCAAGCCATAATCCCTGAGTCATGATTTTTAGAAGAATTCTTTTAAATTTCCCAAAGGCATTCCGAACTTTTCCTAATTCTTTTAAAGCCTAAACTACGTCATTTTGGGTATTCTAAGCCTAGTTTATTAGTAAAAAAACTACCTAAAACACCTATTCTCGTAAAATCATCAGACTTAGAATGAAAAAGGGAGAAAAGAGGCGACATTTTTCCTCAAGAACAGTCAGGAGGTTTCTTCAAGCTCAGCCCCAAGAATCCAAGGAATTTCTCCGTAGATTCTCCAACATGTATGTGGGATTTCATCAATGGGTTCCTTTCACCCATTGAGTCCCTAGTTTCAGCAAGTTCTTCAGTTCTCCATCAATTTTTTCAGACCTAGGGTTCCTAAATCTTAGGGATTTATTGTAAATTCAGCTTCTACTACTTATTTGATATATATTTCATGTTTCTTAGAGAGTTAGTATAATCACATGTTCAGGACTCAGAAACCCTATCATGTAAAAATTTCAATATTCATAAATTATGCCTGCTAGGCAGACAATTCAGATAACCATGCTTTAGTATTAGAATGTGATTTGTTTCAGTATATACATACATATATGTGCATTCTCAGATAATTGTCAGTATTTGAGCTATCCAGTGTTTCAGCTTGCATTTCTTTGCTTACTTTCCCATAGGGAGTAGACTTAGTACCGAGAGGATGACGGGATGAAGGCTTAGCTGTCAGATCAGGCAAAGACCTTTAGTAGCAGTCCCCCAATCCCAGAACTACGGCGCCACCATAGGTGTAAAGAGGGGTCAGCTGTCAGGTTAGGCTGCACACCTTTGTCCCTTGGGGACGTCAGTGTAGTGGATCCACATCAGATTTATTTGTACCCTTGGCAAGGTATGAACACCTTTCCATCCAGGGTTACAGGTTGGACTCATAGTTAGCTCAGCTTGGGGTATGTCGGTTAACAATATCTCCTACATTCATATTCATGTTGCATTGACTATGTACTCAGTATCTATTTCAGTATTCAGTTCAACATATTATGTATTCATATTAGTACTTGGTCGTTGTATATAGTTTAGCTTTCAGTTTATGCTTCAGTTTGTATTTCTATGTTCAGTTTCTATGTTGTTCAGTTTAGCACATACCTCGCATGCTCAGTACATTCAAAGTACTGATGCATACTTTTGTGCTACATCATTTTATGATGTTGGTTTAGGTGCTCAGCATCCAGACCGTGCTTAGCTTGACTTCCAGTCCTTACTCAGCAGCTTCAGTGGTGAGTCCTCATAGTTTGAGAACGACAAACATGGTTTTTTCTCAGTCGTTACATTTTACTTTCAGACTATTAGAGTTAGCTGGGGGCATATCCCATCAACTCATATCAGTTAGAGGCTTTCAGACATAGAATAGATTCATCTATTGAGTTGTTAGTGTTGCTTTCTGTCATCACTATACTTTTTATATATCTTTATATTCAGACTTGTTTGGGCTCTGTCCCACTTTAGATATTAAATTGTTTTCAACTTCCGCATAGTATATGTTTTATCAGAAAGTACCAATTTATGCCAGGCCATGGGTTAGATTGGGGTCACTTGTGACACTAAGCACTGTGTTGCGTCTAGGGGGTAGCCTCGCATGACAAAAATCTTACATTCCATTCTTTAGCTGTTGTTCTTAATTGATAATTTGTAGGAGTAATTATTGAATTAAGATTTGGGTTTTGTATTAGAGATAATACTTAATTTGCGTATTTGAATTCTTCTCTTGTGCTTTCTCTTGATTAAACTGTGTAGGTCTATTAAATCTTTCATGCTTTAATTAAATAGTTAAGGGTTACAAACATTTACTTAGCATACTAATTGTGTTCTTGCTTGAGAGAGGAGTTCCTCAATTTGGTGAAGGTTCAATAGTGGGGATTTAGGGTTTCCACTCTATATCAAGGCTAGAGATAGTTTGATTGCCAAAAATTCCCATCTAAGAGTTGGGGCTAGAGATAGACCAACTAACCTAAGTTAAATTGGTTGGTTTATTGCTTACTCGTGGAGGTTTGAGAGAACAAACGAGATATATGCTTGATAGGTTAAAATATGGTTGCTCATACTCTTAACCAAGGCTACATATGTGTTAATTGGGTGTAAGTCTTGTGAAATAAATTCTCATTCCCAATTCTCCCTTGTTAGCTTGCTTGGTGAAAGCAATTGTTCAAATCTATCTTTTTATTTGACTTTCTTTTTTACTTTTTTTAGTTTAAAACCCCCCTATTGTTATCTTTCCTTTTTGCTCCTTGAACTTCACAAAGTTGCTTGGATTCTTTATTAGCTCAATCGCGATTACATTGTTCTCTGTGGCCCCCAAATCCCATCGGGAATATAAATGTGTTTTGCTCTGATGATTTCAATCACCTCCTCTTAGAGAGTGTATTTGAGCATCATCAACTTCAAGGGATGCACTAGGGTCCATGTACCATACTAGCTCGTGATACTCGCTCCAACTAACAATAACAACAATGAACCTATGATTCTAAATCTACCTCTTAGAATATATCACAGTACACTAATTATATGTACACTTAATCATTTTAGTTCTTTACTCAGTTTCACATATACACTGCTTATTCGTTCAAGCACAACATGAAAATAATTATCATTCAAGCATGTCCAAAGACCAATCACAAGTCATATAACTTAACAACATAAACGCACTAAAACAATTCTTGACTCCAATTTAAACTATAACCTACCTCAATAGTTGAATTACCAACCAAAAGCTACTTAACAATAGCCTTGCCCTTCCTCAATGCTTTAGAGCATTCAAAAGTCTATAAATAACAATACAAAGTAATTAATCATTTACTCTTTATTTCAGAACTTGGGGATATAACCTACTTATTCTACTCTTATTTGAGTTCTATAGCTTTCCCCAAGGGTTAATTAATCATCAACTAATTCTACAATATTCATATGATCATTATTCAAGAGGTTTCTAATCAATTTTCCCCTCTTTAAGCCATTTTCATGCTAATGATTACATATTTATGGAACCTAAGGTTCCCCATTAGTCCTAATCATGTTTAGAACTACCAATTTCATCCAAGGAATCATAAAAGAACATCCTAGGAGCAATTCTAAGTGAAATTACCTCCTACCTATAGGATTTTCCCCACTTTTCATTCTTTCAGGGCTCTAAACCCATAATTCTACCATTAATCTTAAATCTAATGATCTTATAAGGATTAATGATTGATACACAAAGAGGTTTACGAATTGACTTACCTCGAATGAATGAAAATGCCCTAATTCTTGGGAAAATCACCTCTTGGAGCTTTAGAATGCAACTTATAGTTTGTGGAGAATAACTCAGAAAGACTGAATTAAGTTTTAAAAATCCGCTCCATCACTCGTCATGGCGGGCCGAGTCTCACATGATGATCTGTTATGGTGGGACCTGGCTCGCTATAACGGTCCTTTGACTGCTATGGTAGAAACTTTTTTGCTATGACAGCTTGTAACGGTGAGAACCCGTCTTGCCACAATGGTATGCTATTTCATAATGCTACCAACTCTCTCAAAACCCCTTATTTCACAACACACTTTAAATTTTAGACATCACAGATCAACCCCGACACTGTAATTATCATAACTAGAGTTTTATGAACCCAATTTTCATCACAAAACTTCCTACGGGACCCTATAACAGTTGACTATACATAATTATACATCACACTATCACATAATGAACCACAAGACCCCAGCCATCTCTAAGGCATGGAACACTAGATTTTCATCAAAGCTCATCATAGCTTGAGATTTATCAACTCTCATCTTAGTGACTTTTCTAGTCGGGTATTTATTCCCTAACTTTACTATAATGATGGAACTAGTCATTACATCAAATACCAATTAAACAATCATTTGTCCCCGTATGACATCAACAAGAAAATAAGGGAAAATAAGGATAACCTAAATTGGTGAACAAGTGTGGATACTTTCTACACAAGTTCTCTTTAGTTTACCAAGTGGCATCCTCATTAGAATGGTACTTCCAATGGACCTTCACAGGAGAAGTCTCCTTAGTCCTTAATTTCTGGACATCTCTATCAAGAATAGCAATAGCTTCCTCTTTATAAGAGAGGTTGTTATCCAATAGGACCAAATCCCAGCAAATTATGTAATCACCATCTCTGTGGTCCTTTTTAAGCATGGACACATGAAATACGGAATGAACTCATAATAAACTCAAAAAGCAATGCCAATTTATAGGCCACCAGATCCACACTCTAAAGAATCTTAAAAAGGTCCAATGTATCTTTGACTTAGCTTTCCACATTTACCAAATCTCATAAAAGCCATCATGGGTGAAACCTTGAGCACGACTTGCTCACCTTCCATGAAATGCATATTTCTTACCTTCCTATCTACATACTCTTTTGCTAGCTTTCACCCGCTAAGAGATTCTCTTGGATGAACTTCACCCTTTCTGTAGAGTCCCTCAAAGATTTATACCCCATAGCCTTACCTTAAATTAATAAAACTAACCAATGGGAGATCTACATCTCCTCCCATATATGTCACAACCCAAAATAGGGTTGCATATGGCGCCTACGTAACCCCCAGTAGGCAAGCCAACCCAAGAACATAGAAGTAAATAAAATAGTTTAAATAATGAAATATGTGAAGGAATCATACAATAAGGGGGCCAAAATTATATATACATACCAACACTAATAATAAACAACAATGGCCCCAAAGTGACCAAGAAGACAAAACATCTACTAGACTAACCCCAGACCACGTGTCACCGGTACAAGAGCATCTAAAGTATGAAATAGCTATACAATATGTCATGCCCCGAAGCTACTCCCTGGATGTAACATGGTGCTTAGAGTCACAAGTGAACCCAAGCTAACCCATGACCTGGCTAGTCTAGATAAATTTTGATAAAATTTATTATGCGAAAAACTGAGCTGACTTAGATTACATAAAAGTTGGAAAAGAATCCAAGCATATCTAAATATATATAAACATATGAAAATGTGATAAGTCTGAAAGTAAACTGATACTCAAAGTTGATGCTAGTCTATGTCTGAAAGGCTCTAACTAAAGTGAGTTGCTGGGACAAGCCGCCAGCTAACTCTAAAAGTCTAAACCTGAATTAGCAATACTGAAAGAATCAAATCTAACAATCATCCTCGAATCTATGAGGCCTCACCACAGAGATAGTGATTAAGGACTGTAAATCAATCTAAGTGCAGTCTGTATGTTGAGCGCCTGAACCTACATCATGAAATAATATAGCACAAAATATGCGTCAGTACTTCGAATGTACTGAGCATGCAAGATATATAACCAAAGCTGTAAAACATGGATACTGATAGAGGAGTATATACTGAAACATGAACTGAAGAATAATTGTATGCAATGACCAAGTAACTGAACATGAATATCCTAATATGCTGATCTGAACTGAATAACTGAATACATGGTCAATGCAATGTTGAGTCTGATTGTAGGAGCTACTGTTAACCGACATACCCCAATCTGAGCTGGCTATGGGGCATACCTGTAACCCTGGATAGAAGGGTGTTCATACCTTGCAAAGGGTACAAACAAATCTGACATGGATCCACTAAACTGATATCCACAAGGGACAACGGTGACCAGCCTAAAGCTGACAGCTGACCCCTTTCATACCTACGGTGGTGCCATAATTCTGGGACTGTTACTAAAGGTCTCAGCCTAAAGCTTACAGCAGAGCCTTCATCCCTTCATCCGCTCGGTACTAAGTCTACTCCCAACTGAATGTATAAACAATAAATGCAATTGAATTGATGGATAGCTCAAATACTGATAATCATCTGAGAATGAAATAATAATACTGTAACTGATAGTATTCTAATTCTGAAGCATAACTGACTGAATTATCTGATTAGCAAGTATATATCATGAGTATTGAAATCAACACATACTAGGGTTACTGAGTTATGTACATATAGTTGTCTTAGGTTCCCAAGAAAACATGTAAGCGATATCATACAAGCAATATAATCTAAATTGCACTGAGTTCATGAGAATTAGGAAACCTAGGTCTGAAGAACTAGTTGAAAATTGAAGAACTAAGTTAAGTCTAGGGACTCAATGGGTGAAAGGAACCCATTGATGAAATCCCACATACCTGGAAGAAGATTTTACGGTTGAACCTTTAGATTTGGGGCTGAGCTTGAAGAAAACCCTTATTGATTGTTCTTGAGAGGAAACATTTCTTTTGTTGTTTTAAACTGCTAAGTGTCGATTTAGTTTAGGAGTAATGAGGGAAAAAGAGTAAAAACCCTTTAATTACTCCCAAAATGACTTAGGATCAAAGTTAAAAGAATTGGGAAAAGATTGGAATGCCCCCAACTTAAAAACAAAAATTGCAAAAAATCCCTCACCGGACGGGCCGCCCGACGGGCGTCAGACTTGAGACGACCTATCGACTAGGGCGTTGAAATAGGGCAGACTGGGCTGGCCCTCTGGACAGTCCCCATGATATCTCTCATGTACCATCGCATCCACGATGACTGTGGTGATGGCCGATCGGGACAAGGGAGGTTGGGATAGGGCACTGGTAGTTTTCCATGGGCTGCCCCACAGCTCGTCCAAGCTTTGACGCCAGTGGGGACCCCTGTCTAGCTAGAGTTAGCTAATAGAGCCTCTGGGCTCTTCCCACGAGGACCCCGACAGGCCATCATGTCCACAATGCTCATGGGTCAGCCCGCGGGGCTTGACTGATAGATGAAATTTTACTGAGTTTTTCTGAGTTCTGGGTTTTAAATACCGGTCTGAATTATGGGATATTACAATATCCCCCCCTTGGGATCATTCATCCTCGAATAAAGACTAACTGAGCTAAGTTTAGAGGGAAAGAGTTGTAATCCCTACCAACTAAATACTAGAAGTTGATATCTGACCGAGTCTACTTCTAAGTACATGAAAGCATGCTGAAAATACTGGAATAGCTAGGAAAACATGATTTCATGACTGACATGCATAAGAGGAAACTGAGGCACTGGAGAGGAACTATTACCTAAAGCTGAAACTGGGTCGGGAGGAAAGAGGTAAGGATACTTGGACATTATGGCTGCTTCTGCTTCCCAAGTAGCTCCCTCAACTGACTAATTCCTCCACAAAACTTTCACTGAAGCAACATTCTTATTTCTCAACCTACGAACCTGACAGTCAAGAATTTCAACTGGAATCTCCTCATTGGTGAGGCTATCCTTCACAACCACACTTTCTAAGGGCACAATCAATGTCGAATCACCAACACACTTCTTCAATAATGATACATGGAAAACTGGATGAACTGCTGCTAATTTTGCTGGCAACTCTAACTAATAAGCCACATTACCAATCTTTTTCAAGATTCTGTAAGGACCTACGTATCTGGGACTGATATTTCCTTTCTTGAAAAAACTCATCACACCCTTCATGGGTGACACTTTTAGGAAGACCTAATCATCGATCTCAAACTAAATCCCTTCTCCTCACATCTGTATAGGACTTCTGATGACTCTGAGCTATCTTTAGCCTTTCTCTAATAAACTGAACTTTCTCCATAGCCTCATGAATCGAATCCGGTCTAATAAAAGCTTCTTCACCTACTTCGAACTAACCAACCAGTGCCATGCATCTACGCCTATAAAGTGCCTCATATGGGGTCATCTGTATACTAGAATGGAAGCTGTTATTATAGGCAAACTCTATGAGAGGTAGGTGATCATCCCAACTACCCTTGAAATTGATTACGTAAGCTCTCAACATATCCTCTAAGGTCTAAATGGTACGCTCTGCTTGACCGTTCGTCTGCAGATGAAATATTGTGCTAAGATTTACCTAAGTACGAAGACCTTTCTGAAAAGACTTCCATAAGTGAGATGTAAACTGAGGACCCCTATCTGAGATGATAGAAAAGGGAACCCCATGCAACCTGACTATCTCACTGATGTAGAGTCTAGCATACTCCTCTGCAGAATCTGTAGTCTTAACTGCTAGGAAATGGGCTGATTTAGTCATTCTGTCCACAATCACCCAAATAGAGTCATGATGTCTTCGAGTACAAAGTAAACCCATAATGAAATCCATGTTGAGCATTTCCTACTTCCAAGTAGGAATGCTAATATGCTAAGTCACACCTCCTGGTTTTTGATGTTCTACCTTAACCTGCTGACAATTAGGACACTTTGCTACAAAATCTGCAATGTCCCTTTTCATGTCGTTCAACCAATAGACTTTCTATAGATAACGGTACATCTTAGTGTCACACGGATGAATGGAATATATGGAACTATGGGCTTCTATGAGGATATTCTATATCAACTCATCCATATTAGGAACACATAAGTGACCCTGGTAATGAAGCACACCATATCCCCCTTAGGAGAAAACCTGTACCCTCTACTGATGAATTGCACCCTTCAACTGAATCAATATGGGATCATTGTCTTGTTTCTCTTTCACTTAGGCTACCAATGAAGATTCTAACCCATTTTGTACTATCACCACACCATTTATTGTATTAATGAGGTAAACTCCTAAGCGAGCTAGCCTATGAACATCCCTGACTAATTCTTTCTTCTCTTCCCCAATATATGACACACTACCCATGGACAGTCTACTGAGGGCATCAGCCACTACATTGGCCTTACTCGAATGGTAGAGCATATTCATATCATAATTTTTAAGGAACTCAAGCCCCCTTCTCTGTGAAGATTCAACTCTTTCTGGGTGAACACATACTGAAGGCTCTTATGGTCTGTGATTACATCTACATGAACACCATATAAGTAGTGCCACCAAATCTTTAGGGCAAATACAATTGCTGCAAGCTCAAGGTCATGAGTCAAGTAATTCTTCTCATGAATCTTAAGCTGTCTGGATGCATAAGCTATGACCTTACCACGCTGCATCAAAACACAACCCAAGCTAACTCTGGATGCATCATAATACACCACAAAATCATCCATACCCTATGGTAGAGTTAGAACAGGAGCTATAGTCAACATGGTCTTCAGCTTTAGGAAACTCTTCTCACACTCATATGACCACTGATACTTAACCTTTTTCTAAGTCAACTTGGTCAATGGGGCATCTATGGAGTAAAATCCCTCAACAAACCTTCGATAATAACCGGCCATACCCAAGAAACTTATGATGTTTGTCGGAGAGGTGGGTCTGGGCTAGTTCCTTACTGCCTCAATCTTTTGAGAATCAACTCAGATTCCCTCACTAGACACCACATGACCAAGGAAAGCAACTGACTACAACCAGAATTCACACTTACTGAACTTGGCAAACAATTGGCAATCTTTGAGAGTTTGCAACACCACTCTCAAATGGTCTGCATGCTCTTCAATGCTACGAGAATATATGAGTATATAATTGATGAAGACAATGATGAACAAGTCTATGTACTACTTGAACACTCTATTCATCAAGTCCATGAAAGTTACAGGAGCATTTGTTAATCTAAATGACATAACTACGAATTCATAATGACCATACAGAGTTCTGAAGGCTATCTTCGAAATGTCACAATTTTTGACTCTGAGCTGATGATAGCCTGATCTAAGGACTATCTTAGAGAAGCAACTAGCACCCTAAAGTTGGTTGAACAAGTCATCAATCCTGGGAATGAGGTACTTATTTTTTATTGTGACCTTGTTCAACTGACGGTAGTCGATGCACATCCTGAGAAAACCGTCTTTCTTATGCACGAACATTACTGGAGCACTTCATAGAGAGATACTGGGCCTGATGAAGCCCTTATCTAGAAGGTCATTCAACAATTCTTTCAATTCCTTAAGTTCAGCTAGAGTCATTCTATAAGGAGGAATCAAAATTGGTTGGGTATCTGGGAGGAGATCTATTCCAAAGTTGATTTCCCTTTCGGGGGGAACTACAGGAAGATCTTCTAGAAATACTTTTGGGAATTCATTAACTACAGGGACTGACTCAAGAGTTGGGGTCTCAAATTTTGAATCCTTAACCCGAACAAGATGGTAGATATACCTTTTGGAGATTATTTTTCTGTCATTAAGGTAAGAGATGAATCGACCGATAGGCACTGAGGTATTTCCCTTCAATTCTAAGATTGGCTCATTTGGAAACTGAAACCGAACGATCTTAGTTCTACAATCAACTGAGGCATAACAGGAATGTAACTAATCCATGCCTAGAATGATATCAAAATCAATCATTTATAACTTTAAAAGATTGGCTGAGGTGACATTCTGAGAAACTGTGAAAGGGAAATTTTTGTATACCTGTCTAGCTATAACTGGGTCACCAACTGGAGTAGAGACTGAGAAGGATTATGAGAGCACTTCTAGACTGACACTGAAGTCTACTACTGTATAAGTAGTCACAAAAGAAAAGTGTATCTCCTGGGTCTAACAATGCATAAACAACATTATTAAAAACTCATAATATACCAGTGACCACATTAGAAGAATCCTCCTGGTCCTGTCAAGCCTGAAGAGCATAGAGCCTATTTTGGCGCTGACCACTACTTGTATTAGAAGATGCACCTTGCTGAGTTGGGAGACCTGTTGAAGTTGCTGTAGAACTAGCATGATTCTATGGGCAAGTATCCTAGCCTTTCTGAGAAGCTGCAGGACAATCCTTCATTCTGTGGCCTAGCTTTCCACACCTAAAATATATTCCTACTACTTCCATACACTCACCCTAGTGGTTTTTACCACACTTCTTGTAAGTTGCATGAGTGTGCCCTCCAATGGCACTACCTTGGGACTTCGAACATAGTGCCCTATCCCGTCGATACTGCCTGAACTTAGACAATGGAGCACTAGCAGAAGATGGGGCTAGAGCTGAAGATTTCTGATGGAACTGAGAGCAGTTGTCACTCTCTGACCTCTGCTGAGAGTAACTAAAAACACCTGTTCTAGCTCTCTTACTGTGTTATCCCCTCTATTTGATTTATCCTCCTTAATCTGCTGAGCATAAGTAACCAACCTAGAGATGTCTATCTCCTTTACCAACATAGCAGTCTTTCACTCCTTAACCACATCATCGAATACTCCCAACACAAACTTACTCATGTGGGATCTGGAGTCAGATACCATTGTTGGAGCATACTTAGACAAGTGAGTAAATTTGAGTGCGTACTCTTGCACACTCATATTATTCTGCTTTAGATTGATAAACTCTTGGATCTTGGCTTCCCTGAGTTCAAGTGGGAAAAACCTGTCCAGAAATGTAGTCTTGAAGTGGTTCCAAGTCACTGGATCTACATTAGCATAACGAGATTCCTTCCATTGTTGGTACCAAGTATAAGTCACTCCTTTCAACTTATAAGCGGCTAAGTCTGTACTCTCGATCGCAATGACACCTATAATATTTATCACCTTCTTCTTGGTGCTTGTGGCTTAGTATTCCATTCTAGGTTTGAAATTATGAGATTGATTCTGGTTTATGCTTATCGTGAGAACTTGTTGACTTAAAAATGATCATGTTATTGTATGACTTCTAGTTGATTATGTTGGCTTACTTCCTCCTTTCCCTTTTACTTGAGGTTACCGGTATACTGCCTTATTTCTCTCTTTATTTATATACTATTATTGTGCAAGGACTCCAGGTGCATTCTTCTTTCCCTCACCTGTATTCTGTGTATATTTATCTTCTGTGCTAGCATTGTTTGCTTATAACTCTTGGTTGTCTACTCTCCGTGCTAGTTCCTTGTGCTTTCTCTATTGTTTTCTATGACTGCTTCCTTGCTATCTGCTATTTACTATTTTTATATCTTATATGCACTTAGTCAGCCAATGATGCCTACTGGGTACCCATTGCTTAGCAGTTGGTTCTCATACTACACTTCTGCATCTTTCTGGTGTAGATATTAGTTGAGCTTTCACCGTTGATTGCATTGGAGACTCGTGCAGCTTTTGGATATTTGAGATTAGGGTGAGCACCTGATGGTCGGGGCTTGACCGTATCTCATCTTTTGTATTGTTACTCTTTGTATATTCGGAGATAGTTGTACTTATGATTTGTTACTTGTAGCACTTGTATTCTATTAGAAGATTATGTACTATCGATACCAAGTCTTAGGGTTAGTGTAGTTTCATTATGTATATATTTCAGGTTTTTTCATCCGCTTTGTCTATCTTTATACTCTGGTTCTGCTTATTTCTGCTTATTGTGCATATTAGTTAGGTGGTAGCCCATTACTAATCCTTCCAGGCTATGGGAATTGATTCGCCTACTGGGGAGTTGTAGGTGCCATCATGACCTGGGAAATGGGGTCGTGATAGCTTGGAATCAGAGCCATAGGTTCACCAGTGTCGTGGTACAGAAGCAAGTGTCTAAGTAGAGTCTCGTGGATCGGTACGATGATGTCCGTATCCTATCTGCGGGAGGCTACAGGGCATTGTTAGGAAAAGTTTCATCTTCTTGGCTCCTTATTGTGTGTTCCTAGCTCTATTGACTTCTAACCTTCGGTTGTTTCATTCCTTCTCAAATGCCTAAGATGAGTTCGATAGAGGGTAATATCGAGGCTTCTGTGCCGGTTACGTCAGTGCTTTCATTAGTGCCAAGACTTTAGAGTGATAATTTACCACATCAAATAGGGGGTGTGGGGCCATTCCAGCCTCCAATTAGATTTGTAGCTGCCCCAGTTCTTCAGGACACCGTGGCTAGGACTTTGATTCCTTCGATGGCTATTTCAGTACCTGGTTCTTCGAGCGGTGTTTCAGTTAGGGTTGAGTTTCCAGTTCTTCAGCAGGGTTATTTATCAGTGTTGGACTACGGTGGGAGGTTTCACGGGATGGTTAGGTGTACTGCTAGGACTATGCCTTCAGAGTTTGATAGGGTTCAGAGCTTCATGGGAGGTTTGATTTCATCGCTCTGTTTGGTGACCGAGCACTTGGTTATAGTTTGACCGACCTTCTTTTAAGTAGTGGATCATGCTTGGGCTATTGAGGGTTTGTGGCGTGCGGCTTATGGGAGTATTTCTAAGAGACATCATTGCCAGGATAGTTTCTATGGTTCCCAGACTCGAGGTAATGGATTCTCTTCTAGAGATCGGTTTCATTGCTTCTTGTGTACCAGGCCAGTTTCAGTTACTCCGCAAGTTTTAGAGGGCAGTAGTATAGGGCATATTGAGCTTAGCGATCATGGTATGGTTCAGATTCTTTGAGGTTCACTTTCAGGTTGTGTAGGCCATGGTGGCCGATCAGGTTCACTGAGATCTCCTTGCTCGTATATACCTGGTGGGAGTTGTTTTCAATGTGGTGGTCGTGGGCACTTTGCTAGGGATTGTCCTAGGATCCCACCTTCCAGCCAGCAGGGTCAGCATATGTTATCTCTAAGGGCTTTTGTACCATCGGCTAGAGATGGAGTGCAGGGTAGTAGGGGTGGTCCCTATATGGTTAGAGGTAGCTTTCGGGCCAGTGGTTCAGGTAAACCTTGTTGTCAGTGCAATGAGCATGGACACCTTGCTAGGAATTGCCTCACGATTATATATCTCGGTCATCCTGGTTGTTGTGATTGTAGAGAGATGAGTCATTTTTATAGGGCTTGTACCTGGCGTGGGAAGGTTGAGCCTTCAACTTCGACTACTCAGTCTAGAGTTAGATCCCGTTAGTTTGATGCCCCTCTTGGTAGGCCCAAGGTAGAGGTTCGTGATATCATTGCTCATGCTAAGGCTCTTGTTACCTTCGTCTTGTGATATATCATGTTCGCATTGTGATATCATCCCTTCTATCATTTATTTGCTTATATGCCTACCTGCTACTTGTTTTGTTGTTTAACTACCTGAGTTGTATTGTTTATGCATTGTTTTACTGGTAGTTTATTCCTTAGTAGTGGATGGGGTGAGTTATCCTTGTGAGGTGTTTACCCGGAGTTGTAGCTTGTGGGTAGTTCTTGTTAGTCTCTTTTCTGGTTGTTTTGCTTCCTGTTTCATGGTGGCTCTAGACTTGTGTTGAGTCTACCTTTTTGAGTGGTCCTAGATGGTTGTTGCCTAGGCTGGTATCTAGCGGTTGCGAGAAGTTCTTATGTTGGTTTGGTTTTCTTGGGTGTTTAGAGTCGACCCTCTTTGTTTGGTTGGTTTAGGAGGTTGGCATGTAGGTGGGTTACTCCCATAGTTTCCTTCAGTTTCTTGCCCGGTTGGGTTTGTTTGTTATTTTCCCTAGTTCCAGTTAGATTGACTATCGATCATAGTTCTCTGGATGAGCTCTTGATGTTGGCATTGTGATTGAGTTTGGCTTTAGCATTTTTAACTAAGTGTTGACTGTAGCCTCGTGGTTGAGTTATATTCATAGCATGTTGGGTAAGTCGGGCATCCGACCCATTTTTCTCCTACCTTGTTAAGTTTTGTCAATGTAAGTATGGGAGCTAAGGGATTGGCTCCTGGTTCTTATTTGAGAGAGAATTTGTAAGGTTCAGCATACGCTAAGGAAGGATTTGGTTTAGCTGAAAAAAAGGAAGATGACTCCTTGTTCGTGTTTGTGTGTTCTAGAAGCTGACTAAGGTGACGACTGAGAGATTGCTTTAGGTTTTGGGTTGGTGACTTGATTCGACCGACTTCAGATTATAGTAGCTTTTCCTTTGATTGGTTCGAATTCAGAATTCCTTCTAGTTTGAGATTGAGTTTTAGAATCGTGGGCTGGCAAACTACTTCGGGTGGTTCGTGGTTGATTATCTTCAGTTGTAGCTTCTTGGATTGGAAAGCAATGAGTTCAGACAACTTAGCTTCCCATTCTTCAGTTGTGGAGTGGCAGTTGGCCTTGGACACCTAGTCCTTGGCTAACCTTTGAGTTCGGCTGGACATTCTAGATTTTAGCGGTGTTCCAGTTGGTATGAAGTTCCTTTTACCATGGTAGGACAGACTCAGCAATGTAAGTTCGAGATTCAGCAGTGGTGCATGCTTTATATGATCAGGTTGTGTGGGTTGAGGCCAGCGAGGCTATTTTGAGTTCTATTTATACTTAGAGACTGGTGGTCACCATTCGTTTGCCTAGAGTTTGGGAGCTTATTTAGTTGATTCTTCAAAGGTTGTCTTTTATATGGAGTTTCAGTGATGGTTAGACTCAGCCATCGTGGACTAGAACTTTGGTTTGTTTGTGCTTCAGAGATGGTGGTTTTGTGTGTTCATATAGTAGAGAAGTTGATTTGAGCCAAAGGGGTGAGTTGAAGGTGTATGCAAAAAAATTATATGGCTAGGTGGCAACCTTGAACCCCTAGCACCTTTTCCTATTCCTACGGGGTGTTTTGACTTGATATTCATGGCATGGAGGACTTTTTCCCGGGGTGAGAGTTGTAAGGCGACTTCAAATCCGAATGGTGTTTGGGTATTCTTAGAGATTGAAGCTTAGCTGATGATTACAGACTTTGTGGTAGGCTTACCACACTCCTTTCAGGGTCTTGGTTTTGGTTTGGGTCTGATGGGCAGGTTGCCTTAGTTCATTCACTTCCAATCAATTTAGATTTGGCACGGTTCACTAGGGTTGGATTCGTTCTGCAGTTTGGGAGGTTTGCCATTAACACAGGGTGTTCATTCATGCCTTTCCTAACCCTAGTGTACAAACTTCAGTCGGGTTTAGATGGGTTGATTAGTTGGGTTCAGTTATCGAGGTTGATGTTAGCAAAAGTGATCGTTCATTAGTTGATGGTTAGTCGGGGCAGGTAACTCTAGTTTTTGAAGTGTGTGCTTTGGGTTAGTCTTTTAGGTGTCGAAGGATAGTAGGCTACAACTTGGCTTGGAAAGATTTTGAGTAAAATGAGTGACCTCATTTGTGGAAGAGTATAAGCGGGAACTATGGATCTCCGGTATGTTAGTTGATGCTTCGAGGGTGGTTTGGGTGTTCGACTTACATTAAGCTTCCTAGTTGTGGTACAAAAGGATTCAGTTCAGAATAAAGGGGTTGTGTGGATCAGCGGGTTCATGAGTTAGAGTTTTTGGTTGATGGCTTTTCTGGTAAACTTGGTTGTGGTTTTTGAGGATTCGAGTTCGGTGAGTTGATCGTGTTGGTTCTCTGGTTTTGGTGTTGGGTCAGTGCTTTCCGGTTGTGTTTCTCGAGGTTCAGTTTGGGTTGGAAGACCCTTGGAGTTTAGAGTTTAAGTTTGGAATCTAGCTTTGCTAGTGTGGAGTTTTAGGCTTGGTTGCTTTTGTTGGTTCTATTCTGTTGGGTGTAGTCCGGTCGAGGAGGCTACCCGGGTTGTCCGAGAGAGTAGTGCAGGCTTTATATCTATTCTTTTAATCCCTAGTCTTTCCTTATTTCCTGACTTTCGGGGATGAAAGTCTTTTCAGTAGTGGATAATGTAATTACCCTTCCAGTCATTTATGCATTTTCGCCTTTCTTATACTGTTAGAGCTTGCCAATAGCAGCCCCGAGTCATATATGGCTTGCTGGTATCGGTAGTTCGGTGCCTGGGCCATTTGTTTGATCTTTTTGGCCGTTCCTTATTTTAGAGCTTTGGACTTTTGAAATTGTTGACTTGAGTCAACATTCTTGGTGAACGTTCTCGGAATCAAATTCTAACAGTTTTGTTAGCTTCGGAGCATGGACTTTGGTCTAGTAGGACCTTTGGTCGGGACCCGGAAGATTTTCAGCTTAGAATTCTCACTCATTTTGTGTTTTTAGGCCAATTGGGCTTGTTTTGTTGACTTTGGTCAACATTTGGAGAAGACGGCCTCGGATGGAAATTTCATCGATTCCATTGAGTCTGAAAAATTGTTTCCACTCTAATAGCACTATTGGTTTTTGAGTATTGATTTTTGATTGTGCCCGGAATGCCCCATAGAATTTTAGAAAGTTTAAGATTTTGTTGTTGTAGTGCAGGCCTCAGGCCTTAATTGCGATCGCAGTACCTTTTCGTCGCGATCGCGATGAAGCACCTGGTCCCTTGCTCTTCGCGATCGCAATTTCCCTTGTCGCAACCGTGATGAAGCTTTTCCCCTTTTATTCTTTGCGACCGCATAGCTAGTCCTCACGATCACGATGGTCTAGCCAGCGTAGTCCTCGCGACCGCGAGGGGTCCCTTCGCAATCGCGATGAAGGACCCCTGGGCAGTATTTAAGCTCCCAACTTCATATTCTTCACTCTAAAAACTGATTTCTCCATTGATAATAGCTCCAAACTCGTCTAAGCACTATTTTGACTTAATTCTTGGTGTTGGGGTGCAAATTTCTTGGCCTTGATCGTTCCTCCATCGTTATTGGTAAGATTTATCCGCTTAAATGTGTTACATTCATCTCCTTTGATTCTTAGATTATTCTTGAAGTGCCTGGATGTTTTGAGCCATTTCCCTCGATTAAATTTCTTCAAATTCTGCGCATGCACTCACGGGAGTGTGGTGATCATTGTGCACTTTTTCATTTCTGGTTTCGGGTTGTGGGGCCCACGAGCCCGTTGGTGACCCAAATTTCAACCCAGCTATTACTATAATGTTATGGGTATCGTTAGTCTTGTATTGACGTGTAGATTATTGTGTTGATAGTACTTTTGTGATTGCGAGCTTCCCAGAGCAGTTCGAGCCAGGACGACGCTGTTCCCGCAGCTAGTCGTGTAGTTATAGTTTTCCCTACCTAGACTCTGTGTATATAGGCTATACCTGCATTAATTAGTATCCTTGGGTGGGTTGTTGTAGGTTGGTCCCCCAGACCTTGTCCGCCTCTTCAGTCCGTTTATTTCATATGTTGCTTGTAGTATTCATATAATATTGTATTTTACCCTTGTGGTCCTGTGTGGCCTTATTTTGACTCTGAAACATAGATGGTGGGTTATTTGGGAATGTCTACAAGTCTCGAACATAGAGATATCCTTTTACGCTAGTTATTATCTGTTGTAGAGCTGTTGAGCCTGTGCAGGGCTGATAGGAATGTTTGTGAGTCATTTTGGGCTACTCTATTGTTGGCGAGCATATCATACATAAAAAAGGTTTTCCTTGCATGTGTTATTATTGATATGGCCTCGGACCGATTGTAAATGATTTTCTAAGCTTGCATGGCCTCGAGGGCCCATTTTTGGTGAGGGAATTATGAAATGGGTTTGAAACTAACTTTTATGAAACCTCTCGGAGTAGAGGGGATATTACGGGGATTTTTATCCCTAGTTTTCATTCTGATACTAGGCTCGGCCGGGCCGTAGAGCTAGACATTATTTTTTTCTATGAATTTAGACCCAGATGTACCCCAGGCACCCTTTATAAGGGATATTGAGATTTGACTGCTGCTTTAGACCTAATTTGATTCTAAGCACGTACTTCGAGATTCTGATTCTCTAAGATTTTGCATTCGTTACTGTATCTGGTCGTGGACCTCTATGGGTCCTGCCATTCCAAGACCTGGCCAAGAGGCCAAGCATGCCGAAGGAGGGGTATATGGTGTCGGATGGTGTATAGCGGGTACGTCCCACCATGGGTCCTCCTGCCGGAGTGTCGGGGAAGTGCATACAGAGTTACTATTACTGGTTCCATCATTATCATCAACATGCATATTTCTCTCGGATTCCACCCTTGTTTGATGTGTGTTCAGTGTACTCTCCAGTTGTATGGGCGGTCGGAGGGTTTGTTCCACTTGATTGCATTCCTCGGTTGTATGGGTGGCCATTGGGACTGTAGGTAGATCATATTACTCTTGTCTATCATAGAGCTTGTTATGGCTTCCAATTCTTGGTGGATTGTGTTTGTTAGCCTGTGAGACTCCGAACTATTGAACTTAGAGTATTGAGGGGCTAGTGAGTCCTGTATGATTGAGGAACTATCGTGCGGTGTTTTAAGCGGATTGTGGGTTTTCGGTTCTATTCTTTATTATGATTTGAGTAGTAGTTCTTGGTGCTTGTGGCTTAGTATTCCATTCTAGGTTTGAAATTATTAGATTGATTCTGGTTTATTCTTATCATGAGAATTTGTCGTCTTAAGAATGATCTTGTTATTGTATGACTTCTAGTTGATTATGTTGGCTTACTTCCTCCTTTCCCTTTTACTTGAGGTTACTGGTATACCGCCATGTATTAAAACTCTCTTTATTTATATACTATTATTGTGCAAGGTCTCCAGGTGCGTTCTTCCTTCCCTCACCTGTGTTGTGTGTATATTTATCTTCTGTGCTAGCATTGTTTTCTTATAACTCTTGGTTGTCTACTCTCCATGCTAGTTCCTTGTGCTTTCTCTATTGTTTTCTGTGACTGCTTCCTTGTTATCTGCTATTTACTGTTTTTATATCTTATATGTGCTCAGTCGACCGATGATGCCTACTGGGTACCCATTGCTTAGCATTTGGTGCTCATACTACACTTCTGCATCTTTCTGGTGCAGATATTAGTTGAACTTTTGTCGTTGATCAAGTTGGAGACTCGTGCAGCTTTTGGATATTCGAGATTAGGGTGAGCGTCTGACTGTCGGGGCTTGACCACATCTCATCTTTTGTATTGTTACTCTTTGTATATTCGGAGATAGTTGTACTTATCATTTGTTACTTCTATCACTTGTATTCTATTAGAAGCTTTTGTACTATCGATACCAAGTCTTGGGATTGGTGTAGTTTCATTATGTATCTATTTCAAGTTTTTGCTTCCGTTTTGTCTATCTTTATATGTTGCTTCCGCTTATTTCTGCTTATTGTGCGTATTGGTTAGGTGGTTGTCCATTACTAATTATTTTGGACTACGGGTATTGGTTTGCCTACTGAGGGGTTGTAGGTGTCATCATGGCCTGAGAAATTGGGTCGTGACATAACGTTCAAATAACTTATGAAATATCTAATCTAACTATGTTAGGTCTAAGAAAAATAAACTGTAACCTACCTCGGGGCTGAACTGCAAACATGAACCATCACTCGTGTGCCTTCCCCTTTCGAACAGCCTCAGAATATTGTCATGCTATTAAAAACATTATCCAGGTGTCAAGACAAGAAGAATAACACCCATATTGCTATATAGAAAATTGGGCAAGAAATCAGGTCAAAAAATAACCCCTGGGGCACGCGCGATGAAACGGAAAACAAATTTCATAATTATGTCCGCAGCAGGTTTAGAAACCCATGCCCAAAAGTTGAGTGCAAATGGGATTTGTCTCGGGGCCCAAAATAGCCCTGGATTCCACTCTAGTCACGGAGGATCACCATGATATTTGAGAAATTAAAGGAAAGGAAATACGGAAAAGAAGGTAGAATCAACACTAGAATGACGAGGGGACAGGAATTACCTCGAGAAGGCGTGGGATCGATGATAATAGGCAATTTCTCCCTCAAAGTCGAGCTCTCGAATGGAGGAATAGTTTGTTGGAAGTGAATAGAAGTGAAAGAGGGACTTAAATTTAAACTACCAGCGATCAGCGCAACTGCGCTCAAAAATAGCATAGGTGCGGCAAACCCACTGCGCCAAGGAAACATCAAGGGTGGTGGTCAGCAAAATCCCCGAACCCCTACAGGTGCAGTGAACACGTCGTAGGGGCGACACCGTAGGCATGGACAAATGAGTGCATGGGCGCTCCTTGCCGATGTCACCCAGGGCCGCAGGCGCGGCTGGTGACCGCAGGGGCGGCAGCGTGGGTACGCCTCCCAGGAACGCAGGTGCGCCACACCAGAAATAGCAGCACCACTTGCAATAACAAGCCACAAAACTCTATAATCGCACCCTCGTGATTCATTCAGAACCCCATGAACGCTCACCAGTTATGCTACCTACCAAAAATCATATTTTGGACTCAACGGAATTGACAAAATCCCTAACGGGGATCGTTTCAAAGAAAAATGGCCCCCATGCCCGAAACCAACTTTAAATAAAATAGAACCTAAATGCCCAAAACGAGTCTAAAAGCCTCGGGACCCAAACTAAAGGTCCCTCTAGCCCAAAGTCGATATTCTAGAGCTAACAACGCTGATGGAATTTTCATCCGAGGATGTCTTCTTCGAATGTTGACCAAAGTCAACTCTACCAGCCTTAAGAGTTTCAATACAAGGAAATGAGCTTATAACATAAATGAATGGCCCAAAAATCGAACCATTCATAATGACCTGTAGCCACTGTGGAAAAGCTCAAAAAATAGAAAAAGCACAAAAATTAAGAAAATGACCTGGAGGGTCATTACAACATCCACTACTAAAAGAAATTTCGTCCTCGAAAAGTTAAAAAAAAGGTACATAAAGGCTCAAAAAGGTCAGGATAGTGGGTCCACATGTCAGTCTCGATCTCCCAAGTAGCCTCCTCGACAGGACGATGCCGCCACTGAACCTTAATTGACAGAATCTCCTTGGACCTCAACTTCCTAACCTGCCTGTCTAAGATAGCAACAGGATCCTCTTCAAAAGTCATAGACTCATCCAACTGAATAGAATCCCACTAAATCATGTGAGACTCATCCAGAATGTACCACCGCAATATAGAAACATGGAAAACTGGATGAACACCGGAAAGAGCAGGAGGTAGGGCCAACTAATAAGCAACCTCCCTAATGCGATGAAGGATTTCAAATGGCCCAATGAACCTAGGACTGAGCTTACCCTACCTTCCGAACCTCAACACTTCCTTCATGGGTGACACCCAATGGACCACATGGTCACCTACCATAAACTCTAAGTCTTGAACCTTCCGGTCAACATAACTCTTCTTCTTACTCTTGGCAATGTGTAGTATCTCCTAAATGACTCAAACCCTATCAATAGAATCATAAAGCAAGTTGGTACCCCACGGCCTAACCTCAAAGGCATCAAATCAACCCATTGGAGATCTGCATCGCCTATCATACAAGGCCTCAAACGGAGCAATCAAAATACTGGAATCATAACTATTATTACATGCGAACTCTGCCAAGGCTAAGATTTGGAAAATAGACTATAAAGTCCATAGTTATCTGCTCATATTTCTACTCCAGAATGGATAGCCTCTGAATCAAACAACTTGGCCTCTGGTGCTCAAACTTCACCTGCTAAACGTTCAAGCACCTAGATAAGAAATCTGAGGTATCCCTCTTTATCACACACCACAAGTAGTGCTACCTCAAGTCACAATACATCTTAATTGCCTCGGGATAAATAGAATACCTAGAACAATGAGCCTCCTCCAAGATCAATCTAACCAGGTCACCAACTCTAGGAATGCTGATATGACCCTCAATCCTGAGAACGCCCTTCAATCTAAGGTCGCCTTCATAGTCTCACCGCTTAACACCTTGTCATGAATGATCCTCAACCTCGCATCATCAAACTACTATGCTCACATCTGCTCCAACAAGGAAGATTTATCCTCAACAAAAGCAAGAATATGGCCCAACTCAGAAATGTCAAGTCTAACCAAATTGTTAGCCAAGGACTGAATGTCCAAAGCTAAAGGTTGCTCCTCTACTGCTAAGAATACCAAGCTACCCATACTCACTGCCTTCTAGCTCAAAGCATTCGCTACCATATTTGCCTTTCCTAAATGATAAATAATGGAGATGTCATAGTCTTTCCATAACTCCAACTACCTGCGCTGTCTCAAATTCAGATCCTTCTGGCTGAGAATACACTGAATACTATGATGGTCCATGAAGATCTCAGAATGCACTCCATATAAATAATGCCTCTAAATCTTCAATGCGAAGACTACTGCCGCTAACTCCAAGTCATGAGTGGGCTAGTTCCTCTCGTGAACCTTCAGCTATTTAGAAGCATAAGTAATAACTTTACCCTACTGCATTAATACACAACCCAAAACAACACTGGTAGCATCATAATACACCATAAACCCCTAACCCTCGATCGAAAGAGTAAGAATCCGAGTTGAAGTCAATAAGGCATTGAGCTTCAAAAAGCTTGCTTCACACTTATCTGACCACTAGAGAAGGATATTCTTCAGAGTTAATCTAGTTAATGGAGCTGTTATTAAAGAAAATCCCTCTACAAACAGTCTGTAGTAACCTTTCTACGCGACAAAATTGCATACCTCAATAGGAGAAGTAGGCCTAGCCCAATCACAAACTACTGCAATCTTCGTTGGATCTACCATAATCCCATCCTTGGACACCATGTGCCACAAGAATGCCACAGACTCAAGTCAAAACTCACACTTAGTGAATTTGGCATACAACTGATGGTCTCTCAAGGTCTGAAGTACAACTTTCAGATATTGCTCATGCTTCTCACTACTCCTCGAATACACCAAGATGTCATCGATGAACACAATCACAAAGAAATCCAAGTAGGCTCTGAACACATGGTTCATCAACTCCATAAAAGCTGATGGGGAATTAGTCAACCCAAAAGACATGACTAGGAACTCATAGTGGCTGTATTGAGTCCTAAATGCAGTCATTGGTATGTCCACAACCCTAATCCTCAACTTGTGACACCCGGACCTCAAGTCTCTATTAGAGAACACTACTGCACCCTGTAGTCGGTCAAACAGATAATCAATATGTGGCATTGGATACCTATTCTTAATTGTCACCTTATTCAACTACCTGTAGTTGATACACATACGCATGGACCCATCCTTCTTCCTCACAAATAGAACAAGAGCACCTCACAGAGACATACTAGTGATAAGTTGGTAATCTACCAACTTATTGAGCCTTTATTCATGAATTATTGACATGTTTTGATGAGAATTAGAGGCACTTATTGCCTTTATTAACCTAAATGCAGGTACTCTTGGTCAAATAAAGAAATCAAAGAAATTGAACCCAAAGAGCTTAAAATGAAGTTAAAGTGTGAAGTTGATCAAAAAGGAGCAAGGATCTATAAAGAGATGTGAGATGACGTGCAAGCAGCAAAAGGGCACCTGCGATTCATAAGTGCTATCGCACATAGAAGATCAAAAACTTCCTGAAGAGTTATCAATATTCGACCCACATAATGTAATGGGCGATCTCCCTTCCTTTTACACTTGGATGGAACAAGCTACCGAACTTGACTGCTTGAAGAGAAAGGAACCTGCAATCTGCAAAACCCAAGTTGCGATCGCAGGGCCGTTGCACCTCAATCACATGTGCTCTGAAGGGTATTTTTATCTAATAACGTGAGACATATTTGGGAAGGTTCTGAAACTCTTTTTGGGATTTGTACCTGATAAACAATTTAGTTTTTACTTTCCCAAAGGAAGAGCATTGAGAGTACACTTTTCTCTTCTTTTTCCCCTTTGAAAAATACCATTTTGTAAAGAATTTGAGCTTGGAATTGAACTTAGATTTCAATATGAACGGAATGTTGGGAAACCCATTTGGTATCTTCTCTTGTTCCTTTAATATGAGCAGCTAAATTTTATTCTAGGGGTATGTGAATGATGGGTGTTTGAATTTGGATATAGGTATTGATTAAATGTGCTTATAATTAATTATTTAAGATGAGTCTATTGAACTCTTCATGGTTTAATTATAAAATTGATGGTTGCAAACATTAATTGAGTTTACTAATTTTGTACTTGCTTAAAAAAGGAGTTCATAAATTGGGTAAGAATTTAATAGTGAGGATTTGGGATTTCCATCATAGATTAAGGCTAAAAATAGCTTGATCAAAGGAAATTTCCATCTAAGAATCGAAGCTAGAAATAGTTTGATTCACCCAAGTATTAATTGGTTGATTTAAGGTAAAGCTATGGTGCTTGAGTAAAGACCATGGTACATATATTTTGAGGGCCAAAAGATTACCAAATATAGCTCGAACCAAGACACCTATATCTTTAATTGAAAGTTCTCATGAGTAATCAATCCCCTATCCCATTGTAGAACCCTATCAGAATCATACCCTAGTCTTCTTTCTCCTGATCATCAGGTTGTGTTTACATTATTCTCGTGTTAAAATTGTGATTCATTAGTGCTTTTGAAAATCATTAAAAAATAGTACCATTTTCGGGGAATACTTTTTGATTTACCATTTTATTATCATTTAATTCACTTTTGTTGAGTGTTTGTTCTTTTTTACTTTTTTGTTGTTTGTGTTGTATTGAACAGGTTGCCCATGAGTCAAGCGGGTGACCAAGAAAGTATTGACAGATTCATGGACGTGGAAGATGGACCAGTTGGTCATGCTCTTGCGGGTGCAATTTGGTTACCCTAAACCATTGGCAATGCCATCTTCCATACCACAAGCACCATGTTGCACTTGATCTAGATAAAGCGACTCTTTGGAGGGTTATCCCACAAAGATGAAAATTGACATATTTGAAATTTTGTCAAAATTTGCCAACCCTTCAATATCCATAACATAACTCAAGAGTCGATCCGGCTTTGGCTGTTCCCACTCTCTCTTATGAGTGAGGTAACTGTGTGGCTTACAGAGCTCCCTAAGGTGTCCATTACAACTTGGAATGGATTGGTTGAAGCCTTCTTGACTAGATTTTATCCACCCTCTCGTATGATGCAATTGCGTGATGAGATCATAATTTTTTAGCAATTTTTGGATGAGCCATTGCATGAGGTGTAGCTGAGGTTGAAGAAGAAGTTATTATTATGTCCAAACCATGGCTTACCAGATAATGTTTAAAGCTTCTATAGAGCACTAGACTCTATGAACAAATCAGTTGCCCACAACATCGCGGGAGGATCTATTATGGACCAAGCTTATGGACTTGCTTCAGATAACCTTGATCGAATGACAAAAACTAATAGGGCATAGCATATGAGAGATGCTGAAGTGTCATCGGTGTTACTTCCTCTATAATGATTAATGAGATAAGGAAAAAAGAGAAGGAAAGAGATGAGACCATGGCCAAAATGATGACTCAAATTGATTTGTTGGCTAAACATATGTTGGGAGCTAAAACCAAAAGTGTTAATGTTGTGGGTACTTATGGTTCAAAAGATCATGATGAAGTTGGTATTTATAAATCAAGAGATGAGGAACTTTGTTATCTATCGACGGTTCTCGCTTGGGGTATCAAGGCACCTAGAGACCACGGGATGAGAATCAGGGTTGGAAAGACCATGAGCGAGATCGTGAAAGGGAAGGTGATTGATATAAACACTGAAGTAATAATACTAATGGGCCTCCACCAAAGGCAAATGTTTCTCCTTATAAACCAAGTGTAAGTGACTCGACCAACTCCAAAATTGAGGATATGTTGTCAAGAGTGCTACAAAGAGTAGAGTCTACGAATAATGGGGTAAAAGATCTAAAGAGTGATGTATCTACTCTTCATCAAATCGTGAACTCCCATTTGGCATCAATTAAGCACTTGAAAGCTCAAATTAACTACCTCTCATCTCAAATGAACCCTCATTTAAAGGGTACTCTTCCTAGTGACACTCTTGCAAACTCAAAGAATAATGGCCATGTAATGGAAATTATTACTAGAAGTGAAAGACGGTTAGATGAAGTGAGAAAACCAATCAATGAAGTTATGTTTGACTTGAATAAAAAAATTCATAAGAGGTCATTATTGACAAGAGTGATAATGTGAGTCCAAATTAATTTTAGGGTGAAGCCTTGTGCACCCAATGTAATTGTTGAAGATGATAGCCCACGGAAAGAGAAGGATGAAAGTTAGTTGCCTTCTCAAATTGCTATTAAGATCGAGAAGGAAGCTCCAAGTGTGCCAAGGTCATTGCCTAAAAATTCTCCTCCATATCCTTAGAGGTTGATCAATAAAAAGAAAGATAATCAATTGAAGAAGTTTGCAGACATGTTCAGCAAACTATCTATCAACATTCCTTTGGTTGATGCTCTCATGCAAATGTTGGGTTATGCAAAGTTTATAAAACAATTATTGAAGAAGAAATGGGTCATTGATGTGCGGACAGTTGAAGTGTCCCATAGTTATAGTGCGGTGATGACAAGTAACATTGCTCCCAAGTGGGAGGATTCGAGAGCTTTCACTATCCCATGTACCATTAATGTATTCCTATTCAAGATCGCATGGTACGGAGACAACCAGTCCATGCCTAAAATAACGTCAAAATCAACCATATTTAGTACAATCAGGTCTACCCATGTGTCATACCCCAGAATAGTTACCACCCAAGCTCAGTATACATGATCCACTACTAAAGAATCTCCTACTAGGGTAGCTACACGCAAAGGCACATGCAATAACTCACAAGCAGACTCCAGGCGAGTAGCATAATAAGTAGATACAGAGGAGAATGTAGACCCCAGATCAAACAAAGCAGAAGCAGACTGATGAAAAATGAAGATCGTACCTGTGATGACAGCATCTGAAGCCTTGGCCTTTTTCTGGCCTGGAACTGCATACATGTGGCTCCAACCGCCATGACTACCTGCTCTACCAGACTGAGGACAGCCTCTAGTACCTTGGGGACCACCCCTACTACCCTGTGCACCATCTCTGGCTGGTGGTGTTGGAGCCCTCGGGGCATGAACCATCTGACCCTGCTGATCATCGTGTCTGGCTCTAGAACAATCCCTAACAAAATGCCCCAAATCCCCTCACTCAAAGCATCTTTTGCCCGCCGAAGTCCGAGAAAAATAACCCGTTGAATCAGACTGGTCGCCACGGCCCGAATACCCAGAATGTGCACCATGCGGAGACTGAATCAAACCCTGACTACTCTGACCCTCAGTAATTTGTAATGCTGCCTGAACAGATTGGCTTGGCTGGAAACGCTGCTGATGCTGACCCCTACTAAAGTGGCCTCTGGCATGTGTCTGTGAGCCCCTGTAACTACCCTGATGGCGGGGCCTATTATCGCTGCCTCTGTGGGCCTCTCAAAGTACACCTTCGATAGTGCGGGCATGGTCTACCACCTCCAGGAAGGACTGGTCTGATGATACCATACCTTTTGTAGCCAAACAGAGTTGTAAAGTCAAACCTTTGACAAAGGGACACAGCTTCTCATGCTCGGTGGGCAGAATCATGGTGACATGCCTAGATAACTCGTGGAAGCAAACCTCGTACTCTGAAACAGACATGGAGCCTTGCTCCAACCTGGAGAATTGATCCATCAACCTCTCTTGCAAGCTGCGGTACATACTTCTCCAGAAAAGCTGTGGAGATCTGTGCCCAAGTAAGCAGAGGTGACCCGGCTAGCCTGCAAGCTATATAAGACCTCCACCACTGTTTTGTTGGACCATCTAGCTGAAATGCGGTGTAATCTGCACCGTGAGACTTGACCAACCTAAGATTATGCAACATCTCTTGGCAACTAATCAGAAACTCGTGCGCATCCTCCCTAGGAACACCTGAGAACCTCGGGGGACCCAACCTTAGAAACCTACTAAGCATCTTCTTCTCCTCAGAAGACATAATGGCCCTAGCTGGAATAGGCGGGATAACAGTAGGAATCGATAACACCTCTAATCGAGGAGCCGCAATTGCAGGTTGCGCCCTTGAACCTTGTGTCACTGCCTGGGCTGAAGTCTGAGCCTCTCTCTGACCAGAGAACCAATCAGAGTACCGGGCGAAGCTTCTGGCTGTGGCATACCCTCAAGAAACCCAAGTAACCGAACCAAAGTGTCCTATAGTACTAGAGTAGCCACAAAACCTATCAGATACTGGGCTAGCCCCACACCCTCTGGCTCATACTGCACCTCCTGAACATCAACATCTGGCTTCGATGATGGTAACCTAGTCTAGGCCCGAGTTGGCGCCGCAGCCCATCCCCTACCTCGACCTCTGGGTCAACCTCTACCCTGTCCCTTAGCTGGGGCTCTAACAGTAGGTGCAGGAGCCTCGTCCTCACCTTCTGTTGATCTCGTCCAAACTATCTGAGAAAGAGTGAAACAAAAAATACTTAGAAGTTGATAAGGTCAAGAACGCACGATAAGGAGTCAAACAAGATGGAATCTTTCCTAGGAATGCCCTATAGCCTCTCGCAGATAAGATACGGACATCATTGTACCGATTCACGAGACTCTACCAAACACTTTGCTCTTATACTGGCAAGACCGATGAACCTAGAGCTATGATACCACTCTATCACAACTCGAATTCAAGCCGCGATGGCACCTACAAAATCACCCGGTAGGTAAGCCAACCCAATGATGCGGAAGATAATAATATAATAAAAATAAGGTAAAAGGAAGAGAAAATATAAGGAAATAAGGGCCAACGGTATAGATACATACCAACTGTAATAAATATAAAAAAATGATCCTAATGTGATCGAGAAGACAATACATATACGCAAGAACCAACCCCGGACCTGGCGTCACCGGTATAAGAGCGTGTAAAGTATGGAGTGGCTGTACAACAAGTACTATCTATCCAAAATAAAAATATAGACAGAAAGGTAGATGGAAAGCAGTAAAAGATCTCAAAAATGCCAAGAGCTCACCGCGATCCAAACAACAACTGGTCACGAATGACTGGAGGGTCAACGAGGGTGGCTCATACTAGGTGTTGCATCAAAAAAGATGCAGAGTGTAGTATGAGTACCAAAACAACGGGTACCAAATAGGCATCATAGGTCGACCGAGCTCAGAAAAATAATATATATACAAGCTACAGGAAAGTAAACTAACTACATGGATTCACCTAAATTTAGTTATCTACAAACAGAGCTGTAACCTAACAAATGGTGAAGATACTAATGATAATAAGGCAAAGGCACTCTAAGTACACATAAGTAAATGCGATACACCGAGAGATGATATGATGCAAAATGTGGCCAATGCACCATGAGCCGGAATCTCAGCATCAGGCAAATAGTAAGTAAATATGAGTCCAAAAACCCATCATGGGACATACAATAAGTAAATATGAGTCCGGAAACCTAGCGTCGGACATGCAATACATAAAAATGCCCTTCACGGAACTTAAAATAGTAAAAAGGGGGCGTCTCAGCTTTTAAATCCAAAAATTAGTAGTAAAGATCCAGGTAAAAGTTTAAAATGCGTAGTGACACTGAAAAACCTCTTTTATACCATGTTCTTACTCACAGGAATGAATATATATGTGCATATTCCATACAACAACCAAGTAAACGTGGAAACATACACCAAAGATAGGGCAAGGGTGCCCTCCAAACAAGGTACATACCTGGAACTCCGCCCAGTCCAAAGCTACGGCCTCAGGCCCATAGTTACACAATAACGGTAAATATAAATGGGAGAATGGAAATTAAACACGAAAATAAGTAGAAGCACCTACTCTACCTCTAAAACCTCCTAAAGGCATTCTAAGGATTCTAGGCTAGCCACAGTAATTCTACAAGCTCCTAAACTAAGGAGAAACAGTAATAATTCTAATCTACGGTCTCGAAATGGCCAATTTATACGATCACAGTATTTAATCCTATTTATATCCTAAGATCTGACCTAACATTTCAATAACTTATAAAATATATAATCCAACTAATCCATGTCTAAGAAAAATAAATTGTAACCTGCCTCAAGGCTGAACAACAAACACGAACCGTCACTCTTGTGCCTTCCCCTTCCGAACAGTCTAAAATTGTTGCCACGCTATCAAAAACATAATCCAAGTGTCAAGACGAGAAGAATGACACCCATATTTCTAAATGAAAAATTAGGCCAACAATCGGGTAAAACAATGACCCTCAGGGCCCGTGTGACGAAACAAAAAACTAATTTCACAATTATGTCTGCAACATTTTTGAAAACCCATGCTCAAAAGTTGAGCGTGAACAGTATTTGTCTTCAGGCCCAAAAAAGCCCCGAAGTCCACTCTAGTCACGGAGGATCACCATGCAATTTGAGAAATTAATGGAAAGGAAATGCTGAAAAGAAGGTAGAATCAACACTAGAACGACGAGGGGACGCGAATTACCTCGAGAAGGCGTGGGATCGATGATGATGGATAATTTCTCCCTCTAAGCCGAGCTCTCAAATGGAGGAATATTTTGTTGAAAGTGAATAGAAATGAAGAAGGGACTTAAATTTAAACTACCAGCGATCAGTGCACCTGCACTAAAAAATGGCACAGGTGCAGCGTCGCCGCTGCGCCAAGGCCACCACAGGGGCGGTGGTCATCCAAATCCCCAACCCCCGCAGGTACGGTGAACACGCCGCAGGGGAGGCACCACAAGCACGGATAAACGAGCGCAGGGGCGCTCCCTGCCGACGTCACCCAGGGCCGCAGACGCGACTGGTGACTGCAGGGGCGGGTGCTCCCCCAGGCACGCAGGCGTGCACACCGGAAATAGTAGCACCAGCTGCAATAACTAGCCACAAAACTCTCCAATCGCACCCTCGAAATTTATTCAGAACCCCGTGAACGCACACCAAATATGCTACCTACCAAAATGGCATTTTGAACTCAATAGAATCGACAAAATCCCCAACGGAGATTGTTTCGAAGAAAAGTGGGCCACATGCCCAAAACTAACTTTAACCAAAACGGAACTCTATAACTCAAAACGAGTCCAGAAGCCTCGGTACCCAAACGAAAGGTCCCTCTAGCCCAAAATTGATATTCCAGAGCTAACAACGCTGACAGAATTTCCATCCGAGGTCGTCTTCTTTGAATGTTGACCAAAATCAACTCTACTAGCCTTAAGAGTTGCAAAATAGGGAAATGAGCTTAAAACACAAATGAACGGTCCGGGAACCGAACCGTCAGTTCCGGCAAGTCATAAATGTCCTGTAGCCGCTGTGGGAAAGCTCGAAACTTAGAAAATACACAAAAATTATGAAAATAACCAGGAGGATCATTACATTAACACTACGACTCATATTTGAAGTGATAGACACCCTAGCATTGAAGTAGATAAATAAAAGATGAATATAATGACAATGTTGAGCTGAATAATCAAAAATATTTTTTTTAATTGTGTTTCTTGAAAAATCTTGAAAAGAACAATTATATGTTTGTTGAATATAATGAATAAAATTGGGATGTGAAGAAAAACTAAAAGGTAAACCACAAACAACAATCATTTTAGCTAATTCTTCACGATAGCTTTCTTAACTATATGTGCGTTGTGTGCTAGGGTCAAAGACATTAGAAGGGTTTAACTATGTTTGAACCATTTTAGAACCTCTTGTCGATGCAACAAGAACAGGAAGACCATACTTTTTAGCATCGGCTATAGCCTTAGCTTCCAAAAATGTATTTTTTGATAGTTCCTCAAATGTTTAGCTGACGCCCTTGTCTCACCTCCCATTCCCACAGTTTTACGATTCATCACATGTTTACATTTTTTACAATTAACTTGAATTTTTTCTCATTTTGTTTTGAGAAATTGTCACACAACATAAGTTTTATCACGTTCAACCTTGGCCTTAGCCCTGATAAGATGAAAAGGAAAAGATTATCTTCACCCTGAAAAAGAGCTTCAATAGTTGGACTAGTAGGTGTAGGTGTAGGTGTCTCTATTTCATCTATATCTTCTTCTTCTAATTCTACTTGTTCATTTATTTCTTCATCAAAATTACCAAACGCTCTTTTTAAGGTTTCATGATCTATTTGAGTATCAGTATTTAAATTAATAGCTTGTGGATGGAAGAAAAAAGTTTCATTGACATGCGTAAATTCTGTAGTATTAATTCTAATGCTAGGCATTAATTTAGAAGTAATACCATCTTACTAGGATCGGATCCTTTAGTATTTTTTCCAGAAAAAACTTTAAAGGCCTTACCTAAAAGCTTTGTTTTACCAACAATTTTTTTTTACTGAAATTCACATTAAAACTAAATAAAATATGAGAAGTAAGCAAAATAAATATATTACAGAAATTAAATAAATAAGAGATGAAATGAATATAACAAAGTAGACGTTTATAACCAAAAACCAAAAATTGAAAGACGAAACTTGAAACTTTCTTCAAAAAAAATCTCCAAACTCCAATAGCACAAATATTAATAAATTAAAGATATTATATAATTGTAACAGAACTTAGAAAAGAGAATAAAATGAGAGAAGCTATAATTTGTGAGAAATAATGAAGGTTTAGGGGTATTTACAATGTAGAGGATCGGCAAAGTATATTTTATTAAATTTTAGAGTTAAATTTTTTTTAGAGGGCCAGGGGCAGTGTTTTGAGGGCTGAAAATGGGAAAATAGCCGTTGGAGGGGGGAGGAGGGGGGCTCCCTCCAACGACCTAATTGTTTTAAAAAAAAATAATAAAAAATTCTTTGAACAATTTTTGCAGACTAACTGGACCAGATGAGACCATACTGTTAATAACTAGACCGAGTCCACCAATAAAAATCTGAGACGCGTCCCTTCTCCATTTAGTTTTGACTCCGCTCCAGTTAGCCCCCTTATAATGGAACCGGTAATTACTAGCATCGGGCCGGACCAGTACTGGTAATTACCGGTCCCACTGTCACCCTTACTAAAAACGGAGAGAGCTGAAGGCAAGAGTATCTACCAAAATGAAAAAAATATGTGGTTTTGTTTTTTCCTTCATTGCGTGTGAGGTGAAATATTTCTCAGCAGTTCCTTCCTCCCTCTGTAAAGCACAACCTAACCCTCACGCTTCAAAACCCTCCACCGGAAGTAATCCCCATTCTTGCATAATACAAACTACGTATAAATATATATGCATACACAAGTCTCCTTCCTAGAAGCTGATCAAGAAACCATGGTAACCGGCGAAGATAGGTCGGAGATAGTGTTTTTCGACGTCGAGACAACTATACCCACGCGGACAGGACAGAGATATGCACTATTGGAATTTGGGGCAATTCTTGTTTGCCCAAGGAAGCTTGTCGAGCAACACAGTTACTCCACCCTTGTACGACCCTCCGACCTGTCTCTCATTTCCACTCTTTCTGTTCGCTGCAATGGAATTACCAGAGACGCTGTCACTTCTGCCCCTTCATTCGTTCATATCGCCGACAAAGTCTTTGACATTCTCCATGGTATCTCTTCATACCTGCATATGCATTTAAATAATAGACCATTTTAAGTTTCCTTTTCTCAACTTCCTATCTATAGAGGCGGGCAGGATTCAGAATTTTAAGTTAATATTATCATAATACAAACTACGTATAACTTTGTCAGAGTAGCTTCTAAAATCAATGATAGAATGTAGGAGTATATTTTTATAATTGTGTGTATAAGCCAAGTCAAAACCCGTGGGTGCTCACATTCCGTGCCCTTTATTTCTATCTGCCTCTGCCTCCCCGTGTTTCCTTTTGACAGTGCGCTCGATTTTTTAATTTGGTTCTATTGGAAATATGGTGGATCCAATTGTTTATCTTTTATGAGGAATTAGCTGATTTTACCTATTTGTATGTGCTTGCTATGTTGTTTGTGTAGGGAGGATATGGGCGGGCCACAATATACTGAAATTTGATTGTCCAAGGATTCGGGAGGCGTTTGCTGGAATTAACAGGCCTGCACCAGAATCTAAGGGAACAATTGACACACTTACTTTGTTGACTGAAAGATTTGGCAGGAGAGCTGGTAACATGAAGGTATAGGCTAGCATTTCTTTCCCTCTTCTTCATGCAAAAGTAGGGAAGTAAGGTAATTTTTATCGTAATAAACTGTTGTCTTAAAGAGTTCTGACTTGTTAGAGAAGTGTTAGTTTTTTCCCTTGATCTGGAAAACACTAATGGGCCTTCGGAGTACTCAAAGTTATGATATTTCCCAAACCTAAGTCAATTATGTACACGCCAGGGTGATACCCTAGGCAACACTTTTTGACAGGAATGTATTGATTGTCAAGATCACTAGAATCAGCATTCTAATATTGGTTTATATTTCTGATAGAACTAGATTCGAACTATGGCATTACCTTTTATATTCCTGGTACTTCTGTACAGATAGATGTTTACTTGAGAAAGGGTTTCTATTTGTGATGTAATCTGGTTGGTGGGTTCTTATGCCAAAAGTAGAAGATGAACTCCCCAGGACTACGAATTTTCCATGCTGTGCCTTCATTTTTGTATGCTTTTGTTTTAATTTTTGTTAGCTTTATTTGGAGAAGTAGGAAATTAAAACAAAACAGAAATATTCCTTTTGCATAGAATCAACCAATGTATATGACAAAACGTCTGGTTTGCTGTGAGGGAGAAGTGCATAAATGTTTCCGCTTTCAGATCTGTTTGCTATTTAATATGTTGATATTTCCGTACATAAGCATAGGAGAGTATTTGTAAGGAGTAGATTGGTCAATTCTGCTAATAGGGGAGGCTATTGCAATTGATTTGGTTTCATTATGTTTGCAGATGGCCTCTCTTGCTACTTATTTTGGCCTTGGACAGCAAACACATAGGTAACAAGTTTTCTCCTTTCTTAAAACTCATTTCCTTGTTCTATTGTTGCAACAAAAGCTTAATTCTCTTTAGCTATTCTCTTCATGGGCTGGCTTGGTCTGTAGATAAAGTATCAGGGCCATCAAGTCAAAGTAGTACAAGACTTCGTTCTATGTTTGGTTAATATAGAATAACCTTTGGCAGTCATCATCCTTTTAATGAACTTCTTGCGTATTTGGTTAGTGTTTTATAAAGTGTTAAATAAGATACAATTGCCTAAAATACTCCATTGTAACAAAGGAATATGATATAATATTAATCTATATTGCATTTGGTTTCGAGAATATTGACTACAGAGACTACTCCTCAGAATAACTAAAATTATCAAATAAAATAGACATCCATGTAGTCTCAATTCTGATTAAATACAACATTTTTATCAACATAGTTATATTAACAACTAATATAAAAATAAAAGAAAAATTAACTAGAGTGCTGAAAACCTAAGGCATTCCAACTATAGTATATGCAATAGAAGGGCTTTGTATAAAGTGAAGAAACGGCTTAGGAAAATTAAGAAGAAGTACCCTTTGGCGTGCGGCCCTTCCCGCGGACCCTGCTAACACGGATGCTTTGTGCCCTTTAAAAAAAACACGGGATGCTTTGTGCCCTTTTTAAAAAAACACAGGGACACTATGCACCGGGCTGCCCTTTACTTCATCTTGTAATTAAATAGTCCCTTATCTTAGCATAATAAGTAGACTAGCGACGGGAACTCTGCTATTGTAACTTTTTTGGATAAGAATGAAATGTCCCTGTGGACCAGGCCCGTTTTTATCTTGTAACAAACTGGAGAGACCGAATATACGGGATACGGTGTTATTGTATTTACTTGGAACTTTTCAGCCAGTTTGGTGTCTTGCTCAACACGACTTGATAGGCAAAATTGCATGTTTCTGTTGTTTGGTTCATTCCTTTCCTCTCTTCAAGTTAGTTCTTGACCTAACAGTCCCCGACTTTAGATTTGTTTATTTAGTTTGACTTTAAGGCCCTGAGGTGTGTGAGAGATGTTCACTCTTGCTAATTTCAACAGATTTTGATTGTAGTTCGTGGGCACAATAACTGGTACACCAGAGGTGTGTCGCCGACCTATTCAATTATGGAATCAGACCTGCTATTAATGTGATTCCTTCTTTCTTCCAACTCTGAAAGTAAAAAAATAAAAAATATTCGAGTTAATTATAAATTACGAACTAATGAACTAGCCCCCGTCGTTCGCCCATAATTCATAGATATGAGATAAATGATTGTCTACAAAGTGATTTTTTTTAGTGAATGTGTCAACTCAATATATTTTAATTTTCGTCCCTTTTTAATGCATTTACCCGAGGAACCTGGAGTTTATAAAAGTAAAAGTATAAATATATGAAATAGAAAATTCGCTAGGATATTATTAAGGATGTCAACCTAAGGTATGGGAAATCTTTCTCCTGTTACGTGAATCCAATTCTCATTTCATCCGGGAAAAGCCATCTTTTTCTCAATAATGTCTTTGTCATTCCAATAACATCTATATATAAAC
Source organism: Jaltomata sinuosa (assembly GCA_003996215.1). NCBI lineage: Eukaryota > Viridiplantae > Streptophyta > Magnoliopsida > Solanales > Solanaceae > Jaltomata > Jaltomata sinuosa. The sequence goes on along the minus strand of QJPP01003140.1, from coordinate 73,539 downwards.
GCTCGTTTATCAAGAATACGCAAGAAAAGCACGAACTATCAAATAACCCAGAAATGTGTTGCTAATCTTTGCCGATAGGAAACACAATATGTGCTATTGAAGGTGATTTAGATGGTTTTTCCCCGTGCAGTGAACTGCAAGCTTTGGGGATATTTTTCTCACTGTATGAATGTTGACGTTCTACTTTTCAGGAGTTTGGATGATGTCCGAATGAATTTTGAAGTACTAAAGTACTGTGCAACTGTCTTGTTTTTGGTAAGTTGTTCATTGTCGTACTTTTGTTTTTTATTTTCAAGTCTAGGTTTGCTAATGTTAACAATGATTCTCAAACATGGAGAATCGTAATTTTACTGTTCAGCTGAACCAATTTGACATGCTTTTGTTTTTTCTTCACATTGCATTACTTTCCTTCTATCCTATTAGTCCGTATGGTCAGCCATATATGTTAAGATATTATGGTGCAACAAATCTAAAGGAAGTGTATTACTCTAATTTCTTCCATGTATTAGGTCCTATTGCAGCAATGCCAAAACTGTAGAATGTTTGGTATGATCAATGAAATCCAAGTTGCATTTCTCACCTAACTAGAAATCAAACTCATAATGCATGAGATTGGTATACCTTCCCTTCTTATAACCTCATACTCGGTTAGTCCCTCCTCCACCCTCTACCCTAACACCTCAACCTCAATAAAAGAAGAGGGAAAAAGTATAAAGGAAAATGACCAATAGCCAGTATGGGGGTTTGCAGCTGGAAAAATTCTCATCCATTGTCTTCTGATATCTTCCCACAAGTCACTCTTTGTAAAGTTAGGCAAGATTCCTTCTGCCTCAACTGAGGTGTCAATTGGTTTCCTAAACTGACAACTGTCACAGGCTAGAATTCAGCATCGAATGTAGAATATGATGAAAACGTTTGTGTTGTAATGTATAATGGTTTTCATGAAAATTCATGGGATAGAGGAGCTGTTTCATTACTGGAACAAGATAAATGCAAGCCATTCAGTTTATGCTATGCGATGCAAATGCAGCACCTCTGATTGTGATTATTGGGGCTACCTTTTATCAACAGGTTGTCCAATTTAGACTTGCAAAGAGCTTTAGAGGTGGTTGCATATTTACTAAAACAACAGCATACCCAGTGTAGTTCCACATGTGGGTCTGGGAGGGTGGTGTGTACGTAGCCGTACCCCTACCTTGTGAAGGTAGAGAGACTGTTTTCGATACACCCTCGGCTAAAGTAAAGCATATTAAAATCAAATATCAAAAGGAAATACAGTAGTGAAGAAGACTTGCTAAAAACAATAGAAGAAATGAACAGTTGCAACAACAAATAATATGGTAACTGAAGCAAAGGAAACATTAGGTAATAATAAAATCAAAGAATAAGAAATTAGGAGAGTTATAATAACAATATTTATAAGGGAACTAGACAACACTCAACTACCTACTAACCTTCTACCGTAATCCTCGACTTCCATATCCTCCTATCTAAGATCATATCCTCGGTAAGCTATAGTTGTGCCATGTTCTGTCTAATCACCTCTTCTCGATACTTCTTTGGCCTACCTTTACCTCTCCTCGTACCCATCATTGCCAACTTTCACACCTCCTCACAGGGGCATCCGTGCCTCTCCTCTTCACATGCCTGAACCATCTCAGGCTCGCCTCCCTCATCTTGTCCACCACGAAGGCCACTCCCACCTTGTCCCGAATATCTTTGTTCCTAATTCTATCTCTCCTAGTGTGCCCAAACATCAATTTCAACATCCTTATTTTTGGTTACATTTATCTTCTGGACGTGCGAGTTCTTGACCGACCAATAAATTAAAATGTGAAGCTTAAGAATTGATCAAGAAAGTAAGTGAACTGTAGCTGATCTAAAGTAGAAATGAAAGTGTCAGCTAACAACTTAAACTTTTGATTATTCACACCGTTCAAAATGGTATTAGATCTGGAGTTAAAATCTAAAGACAATTTTTTTACCCAAAAATATTTTCACGTGCTTAGTTCAAGAAAAAGAATCAAGCTGCACACAAGGAGCATTTTGAATGTCTAAAACAAATGATAAAATTGTCACTTCTCGTACAATTAAGCTTTTAGATATGGCAGTTGACACTATGCAATCTCGAACTGCAAGGCCATGCTACCACATCTTACGAGGATATATATTAACTGTTTGCTCTCATTTCCAAAACTTCTTCTGAACAGAACAGACTATTGAACTTTGCCATGGTTTGAATAGCTAAATTGTTGCACTTGCAGGAATCCAGCCTGCCTGACATATTAACTGAGAACAGTTGGGTGTCTCCTAAAGCTGCTTTAAGAAGTACTAATGGAAATACTATTCCGGAGGGGATGGGCTTGAGTGTAGATAATACACCTTCATCGAGTATCAAGATTGAGCGTCCTATAAAATCTGTTACAGAAGCTCACATAGAGTCAGACAATCCAATATTTCCACTTGTGAGCAGAAATGTGGAGGTACCAGATCTTCTTGAAACAAATTCCTCTAGGCCTGATCCTTTTAACTTGGTCCAATTCAGTGCGGAAGTAAGGGAATCCATTAATTTAGATCACATGGAAGAAGAACCTGCTTCAGATTCTCGAGATTCTTCTGCGTCAACTGCAACAGGGGGTTACATTGGCTGCACCGACTTCTTAGAACCAAATAAAATTTCAATTTCTTCCGTTTCCTCAAGTCTTTCCCCCTTGTATCGTGGAAATCAGAAGATACAAATCTTGCACAACAGTGCTGAGTTGCAAGTTTGCTCTAAATGCCTGAAGGTGCGGCTTGGAATTAGTACAAGGTTTGTTGATTATGCTGGCCGACCACGGTTGAGTTTTATGGTGGATGCATCATCACAGCTATGCCAACTTTTGGATGCAATTGATAATCTTGCTCGGAAGTTAACCGAGGATACAGGTAGCATGTCAGAATGGAGGCCTGTGGTAAACAGAAAGCCTGGCTTTATGAACTGTCCTACCATTCGCTTAAAGTAAGTTCTGATCTTCCTTTCTTTCTTTCCTAGACAGGTGAAACCTGCTTATTTCTCCTGTTATTAGAAACCAGGAGAGCTTTTTCTTTGTGCTTTTTCTGGTATGCTCTTGATGCATATGAGATCAAATTTTCCTTTTCCATTATGCTTTTTAATGTGAGGTTAATCTGCCTCTGTATATGCTGGTCTTCCTTCAGATTTTCGAACCTGATGCACAAGTAATAGATCACCTTTTAGTTCATGGCTAGTTCAGGCTTTCATAGTTTGTATTGAAAGTTGGGATAGAAAAAAGGGTATATAACATAGAAAATGTATTACTATTATATTGTCTCCGCTTTCGTTCACACCTCCACAGCTCCACTCCCCTGGACAACGAGCCTTTTTACTGATCAGTATTCCTCTTGCGCTTCGAAACTAATATTATAGTGTATGTGAATGTGCAGTTTACCAACTGTGGTAGATGGTAATATCTCCCGCTGGGTCACAGAGATATACAAGAAAGAGTCTTCCACAACACAGAAGCTCATGTTCAGTAGGTTTGATGTGGCAGAACTGGATTCCTTGATTACTCCAGGGACTCTGTTGGATGCATACTTCTCGATGGATTCATATGACTACCAACAGATTGCAGGCATCCGCCTGGTGGCTAAAATGTTGATTGTGCATTCCCCTGATAGATGAGATGCCTTGTCGACTGGCATAACTTATAGTTGTACAATTTGCTTCTAATGTCTATGTAGTTCTTTACTTGGGGCGTAGGAGTATCCTATACAGTCTGACAAGAATGATATTCAAATAGTTTCCTCTAATCTAATAATTTGGGTGGTTTTTCTACTTATTATAAGTTGAATAACCTCTATACACAGCCCTTCGTTGTTTCTCTTGAACATCCAAAATAACTTAATGCAGCACTTGATAATGCTCTGCAGAGAATAAAAATATTGGATAACATTGGACAAAATACACATTAGTTGACTCTGATGAAACTGTTCTCTGACAAGCTTCACGGCAAGTTAAGGAGAAGGTGTATCGTCGTATACAATCTTATGATCGAAAGTAGGGATGCAATTTGTATCAGACAACCCCCCCCCCCCCCCCCTCAACCACCCACAAAAAAGAGTGAATTAACGACCATTCTTTCTACTTAGATACATAATAAAAATGTGGAGCTCTCTCGTTAATACCAACAGAATTGAAACTCGATATAACTGAAGGAAAACTATATAGGTACGATAGGAGGGTATGGTTAAGCAGGTAAGCGAATGCTCTCTCTTTCGATCTGTGGTCTTGTGTAACGCCTTTCCGCCTATCTAATTTTTTTTCTCTTTATTCAAAGTAAGCAGATTGAAAGCACGAATTTGTGATCTTCTGTAAAGCCTTTTCATTTATCTATTTTTTTTCTCTTTATTCAAAGTAAGCAAATTGAAAGCACAAATTTGTGATCTTGTGTAAAGCCTTTTCACTTATCTATTTTTCTCTTTATTCAAAGTAAGCATATTGAAAGCACGAAACTGAATGTCTTAGCGTGCCTTTACTCTAATTCAAAATTCGTCTCTTTCTTTCTATTTCAATTTCTCTTCCTTCATTCCTCGATCCGCTTGTAAATTTTTGATCACTCGTAAATGATTGGTGTTAGAATTTCTCACTAATCAGGTGTGATCAGTCACATAATCTTCATATGATATTGTAACCTTCTTCTCAAATAAAATCACATATTTCCTATCTTGCGCCACTTGCTTTATAAGTTGCAAGTATCTTGGTATGACTTGAATAAGTAATAATAATTGACTGCTTTGTAGAGTTTGATAATGTGGTAGTACACTTACATGCAATAGATTGTATGAAGAAAGAACTTCATGTGATGCCCTGTTATTGTATTATCAATAAAACCTTGACAATATTTGTTAGGATAAAAAGTTTTATATCAATAGTTTCTTTTGCAGTATATGGATGATCATGTTTCAATACATCTATTATAATTTTCATGAGGTCTAATGATCTTTATTTATATCTAGTGATATTACAATCAATGGGGTACTCAATGGAACCACTTTAATCTATATACAGATTTAATGAATCTTTATTTACCAAATTCGTAGATATCTTTATGCTGCAGAACAATTTAAATCCTTCAAAGATTCACACATAAATTCACTGTCTAGCTAGACGTGATAATAATATATTATACACATTTAAGTTTTTCACGTATTGCCAAAGTGAAAGAAACCTTATTGCATCCACCACAAGAAAACACATCTCCATATAATAATGCCAAATTTTTTGAAAAAAGAACTTTATGCCACAAGGCACAAATCATACTTTATTTCTTATAATTTTATTTTTTATTTCACTTTTCACACAAGGATCTATTTGTACCCCAAGTGGCATTATACCTTAAGGTCAGTGGACTATAGGCCCAAATTTTCACTTTTTTAAGTAGAATAAAATATACTTGAATTGTGTATTTTCATTTGACCAATCACTTATCTGTCCACACTCTTTGATAGATTTGAATTCAATATCCTCATTACTATTTATAATGTTGAAAGCTATATTATATAAAAGTATAACACCCCACCCGTTTGAACATTTAAATTAACTTGTGCTTTTGGGATAAGACTAAGACTGCTTAATATGTTAGGAAGGATGTTTATGAGGTATTTTAATTGCATAATGGTCGTATGTTAAGTTTTGAAGTCAAGTAAGTTGCAAAATAAAAGTCGGCAAAAATTATTGTAAATTTGTCTAAGAAATTCTCTGAAAATTTTGATCAAATATCTTGAAACTTTTCTCCCGATCTATAAAGAATTAATGGAGCCCCCGACCTATCAAGTCAAAGGTCTACGAGTCTACTTTCTAATGTGCCAAACCATTCATTCCTACCACTTCAGAATATAGAGATATTCATGTTTTTATAAGATGTTTTTATAAGACTGCACAAGCATATAGGTCAAGGTGGGTCCAAGTCGATGGAGTGGATATATATTGCGATTTCAGCTTTAAAAATTCATTTTTCTCTCAAATGAACTTCGTCCTAAGTCTGAAAAAAGAGCTTAAGTTCTCCTTACACCAAAATACTCCTTAAAGTTTGATAACTAGAGCTTAAGTGCTTCACAAAATTATTCTACACATTGAGCCCATCGTTTTGACATAGTTTTGTCCGTATTTTGTGTGGTACTGCTCTTTCAGACTTTGAAAAGCAGAGTTTTCAGGGAATTAGTGATATGTGGTAGTAGATACGGAGTTATATTGAACTGTAAGAATCTCGTACACTTATCTATTTGTTGAATCGAGATTCTCAGCTTCTAGTTACGAAAAATTGTAGTTGCCAATGACTTGTAGTAGTTTCTTGTCAGTTAATATTGGAATTCAAATTCCATATTGTAGTAGCGGTGGTGGGTCCTTCTAACAGCTTTTTTGGCTTGGGATTTCAAAGATTTTTATCGAGGTAATCTTCCTCTTACGACCCTCTTTTATATTTCGATATTCTAGTATATTTTTTATAGATTTTTCAGCCACGAAGTGGTGTTTTAGATACGTGGCTCTGGGATGCCCCTTTGTCTTATTGAGTTTGATTATTACTATTTTATATTGATGGTGTTAAGATGTTAGAGGGACTGGAGATTTGGTGTGATTCTTATCTATCATGCCCTGAGTCTATACTCTAAACGTAACACAGTGCTTAGAGCAACAAGTGACCCAAGCTAACTCATGGTATGTCATATACTAAGCATTCTGAATAATATCATTTAAGATGAATGACTAAGTGAAAGCAAAACTGAATAAAATATTAGTTTTTGAATTTAAGCTGAAAATCTCTGAATATAATGTAAGTCTGAAAAGTAAAAACCAACTGAACAAGCTGAAGTCTGACTCTATGTCTGAAAGCCTCTACTACTGATGAGTTGCTGGGATAAGCCCCTAGCTAACTCCAAATACTGAAAAATCTACTAAAGAAGCATAATATAAGTGTGTCCTCAGATAATGAGGACTCACCATTGGTAGTCACTGATATGGCGCTGCATCGAGCTAATCGTGATGCTGAATCTGAGAACCTAAACCTGCATCATGATAGGATACAACATATAGATTATGCTGTCAGTACTTTGAATGTACTGAGCATGCGAGATATGCAAGCTAAAATATAAATGTACATGCTAAAATGTTGATATGTTGTTTAAAAACTGTAAACTGAAATTGTAGTGCATAGGCCAAAACATAATGGACATAAAATTTGAAATGAAGGAATATTCCAAAATATACATACTAAAATAGTAAAGCTAAATTGAGGGCCTAGTACATAACTGGTGAGTCTAATTCTATGGGAGAGTTTGTTAACCGACATAAACCACGTGAGCTAAACGTGGAGTCCGATGTATACGCTCTATCAAGAAGACCCAATATACCTTGCCAGAGTATAGAGGCATGACTGGCATGATCACTAGGTCTGATGCCCAACTGAGGGGCTAAATAAATCTACGGTGATACGTAGTTCTAGGAATTTAGGGTACGCTAAACCCTAGTCCAACTTGGTGCTAATTACTACTCCCAAAATTGATTTCTGATAACTCTTTTAAAACTGGAGTTCTAGAATATTGTGTCAGAACTTAACTAGTCTAAAAATATTATTGTCTGAAAAGCTGTAAGCTGAAAACTGAGTAATTCCACGCTTTAAAATTGAGTGCTAGTAGACTAGGCTAAATTCTGAAGAAAATCAATTCTGGTTAAAATACTACAATTTCAGCCTAAGTTCTTGGCTTTTCATTCATTCAAAAAGTTCATGCAACTTCACTGAAGAGATATGATATAAATCATTTAAAACCAGAAAGGAAACATGTAATCATCATAAGAACTAATTTTGAGAAATTCTGCAAGATAGGATAAAAACCTCAATTTCATAAAGTTATAAAATTAACATAAAAGTCTGAGGTTTTGGACTTAAGGGCGAACTAAACCCTTACTGGATACCCACATAGCTGGTAGAAGGAGATTCTTGAACTGGAGATGGAGTTTGGAGCTTTGGAAAAGAAAATCCTAAGCCAGAGAGCATTCTTTCTGAACTTGAATCGATGGAATTAACAAAAAATTGCCTAAGTTTGATTAAAATCCTCTAAAAATATACCCAAAATGACTTAGTTTAGGATTTAAAAGAGTGAGAAAAGATCGGAATGCCTCTGAATATAACCAAAAGTTTCAGAAAATCTCGCTCGATGGGCTTGTTCGATGGCCCATCAGACCTGCCACAGCTCGTGGCATGTGGCCGTCAAAAGGGGACAGACTTGTTCGGTCCTCTGGACCATTCCCATGGCTGAGGCCTACGACCTATGGGACCTTTCACAACACGTGGCCTTGGCCATTGGGCTGGAGGGGCTAGTCAGGGCCACAGGCCATTTATCATGGCGGGCTCTCATGGCGCATGATGGCTCCCGTGGCTCATGGGCCAGCCTGTTGGGGATGAAGGGACATGGCAGTTCTCATGGCACATGCAATGGCCCATCGAGCCTCCCACAACTGATGACGTCCAAAACAACTCTCCTGAAGGAGGTGGCAACGATCGTCGAGCAAAATAATAAGTAACCGAATGCGAGGTCAGGGTCAAATCAACGGAGATTCGTACGGAGATTCACTACTAAATGTCAAGTTGATTCACAAAAATAAGCAAAGTGTTCAAATAAGTAAATAATAGTAGGGAAAATGGTCTGGGAACTAAAATTCAAATTGTAACAAAATAACGACGCAAACAAAATTATTTTAATCAACATTGGAAGGTTAGGGGTGTGCTTCCGATGGGGTCATGCAATGGGATAGGTGTTAATTATTCAAGCTAATTCTCAATAAAAGTATGGGTAGCCTTGGTGATACGATTGATGCGCCCAAATTACACCTCTAAAAGAAGCGCAAGCGGTCGCTGTTCAAATATAGAACCCATTAAAGGTTGGGGTCGATCCCACAGGGAATATGGAAGGACTATGGTCGACTAGTGTATACTTCAAGCTTTTAGTCAGTTATTTCCCGTAAAAGGTTTTTTTTTGTAGCAACAAGTAATTATTGTAGCAATCACGTATCAGGTAACCAATGTTAATTTCAAGAGTATTTATCAATAAGAGAAGTGACTAGGGCAATGGTCCCCATGACATTATAACTTAGTAAGGCTTTCGTACTTGGTTCACTAGGTTGGTGCTTAGCATGAAGAATCGGTAAGTTAGGTTCACCTAATTCATTGGTCCGACAACTAGGTGAATCTCACCACACGCCTTGGTCCGGCCGCGGGTGTCGCTTTACTAACCCTTACCCTTGATCCCAGATTAGCTATTCCCGGACAAGGTCAAGCTATTAGACGAGGGTTGATAGCCTCGAATCTCGTTGTTTACAACCCTTTTACCATCCGTTACTTCCTTGGTCTGGCAAGTAAAGATAAGGCGAGTTCTAACGTTTGCAACCGTTAAAAAGAAATCAAAGTGAAGGGAGGAACAATACATGCATGAACACCTCCCTAGATTACCTAAGTACTTAGGCTACATCGTTAATCCTTCATGGTTTCCACAACCCTAGTTGTGGATTTAGCTATTCATGTTCATAAGCATGCAATCAATGTTTGTTTGATCAATCATCAGAAGATACTTACAAAGAAGAATAAGAAAAACCAGAATCTTGAAGAATAATCTCAAGAACACTTCAAATTATCAAGAACTAGTCTTCGAATTCAACACCAAAATCAAAGTAACAAAATATCCGAAAGTAACTTGAAATAATTCATGAACCCTGTGAAAATAAAACCTAGGGGAAAGTATTTATAGACAAAAGAGCCAAATCCTAATTAAACTGGAAAATCTGGACGCGGTCAGCTCCGACGGGTCGCCACACAGGCCGTCGCTGAGGCGACGGGCGTCGTGGCTTCCCGTAGGCCTTCATTGGGTCTTCAGGAAAGTCCTCTGGCACATTATTATGGGTGAAGGTCGACGGGCCATCACAGTTGCGACGCCCATGGCAGACTCACATCGCCTGGCTTGGTCTCTTATTAGTTCCCCTGCCTGGTTTCCACGGGCAGCTTGTGATGGGACGTCGGGCTGGCGACGGGACGTCATGTAGCCCGTCGTCCTTCCTTGTCTCTTTGCACTATCTGCTGGGCCACCTTGACGGACGACTCCACAGGCCGTTGCGACTGCCACAGGCAGTTTTCCAGCCCGTCGGGGTTGCCTAGTCATAACATTCTTGCTGCCTCTCTTTGACGGTCAGCCCCACGGGCCGTCGTGGATGTGACGCCCGTGGTGGCTTCATTTTAGCCCAGAAATTGTAACTTTTGGCTTTCTTTCCTGCTTCATACTTTGTCCCTGTACACTTAACAAAAGACATTAAATCTAACTAAAAACGCTCAAGAACTCCTAAAAATCCTATGTTTTAAGCGTCGAAAGTGCCGTCAAATCCCGACACATCAACACCCCTCAACTTAGAATCTTTGTTTGTCCTCGAGCAATAGACACAAAAAAATAAAACAAGACAACGCTTAATCAAAAAGAAAACCAGGAACTACAATAGTCATATTGCTTAGCAATTCAATTCATAACGAGTACCCCCCTTTCTTTCAAGACAAAACCAGTGCATAGGTTCTATTTATCAAAATAACACAATGGGATCCAAGGATGACATTACATTATCAACAGATGCTATGGCATACACATGTGAGATTCATACTAGCATTTAGCAGTCAAAGTCGCTCTAGTGCCCTTACCACAAAAAAGTCCCATTCTCACAGCAGTACAGATATATCAGGGACTGAACTAAGCACTCACACTCAGAAAGATATTCAAACAATGCATGCACAATACCATAGGCTTGCCCTTATTTTCTATGCCTTAGCTTTCAAACAGTTGGGTTAGGATCACTATAGGACTTTCTAGGCTTGTAACGTAGGCTCGAGGACGGGTATGTTAGACATAGGCAATAGTAACTAATGCCCTCCTTGACTCTACGCTAACTTGGCTCCACCCAACAAACCAATTATCCTCTTTTCCACCCTTTTTTCTCCCTTTTTTTGTTTATTTTTCGATAAGTGACTGGCGCGGCTTGTGTTTCAATCATCTTATTCTCTTCTCTTTTTCTTCTTTTTTTTCAACATAGCCACCGCACCCCGTTATTTCTCTTTTTTCATTACTAGCCTTTTCTTTTCATACCCCTACTACTTACTCACCTCTACAGTAGCCACCCTCAACTTAGGAAATTTTCCTGAGTTGAGGTACACGATATCCAAGGAGGGACCAGGGCCAAACTAAAGGTTTTGCAAAAAGACGGGGAATGTGATTAGGCTAAACAACAAAATGGGTCTATTTAGGCTCAAAATTACGGATCAAAAGGTATTACATCATTTGGTTGGTCTTTTGGGATAGAGTGGACTAACTCAAAAATGGCCTATGATCCTTTCCTAACCAACTATTCTACGACCTTGGCAAGACTAACCGGACAAGTTCTAGCTTGGCACACAAAGCAAGAGCCAGACAAATTCATCTCACACACACCTGGCACAGAGTCGACAGTCACACGCTACCTACTAGGTTCATGATCTGCTTAAGCCAATTATCAGATCAATATATATAATGTCACATGAGGATCCGCAACGGTTAATCTATCAAAACTAGATACCAATAAACACAAAATTGGAGGGGTCTCCATTTTTCATATCAAAATTAGTTCGAAAATCACACATATAGACTGCACTAAGTTCCTTTTCTTCTTTTACTATATACAACCTATCCTAAATATGTCGGTTCAACAGAAATTAAACTCTTTAGGGAAAGAACAAAGGCAAGAAAACCCTAAAGAGTCGGGTACCTTGTGAGTACCCTCATGGGTTGCCTCCCATGCAGCGCCTGATTTTTATGTAGGATTTTGGTTTGTTGGTGGTGGTGGTGTCAATTTTGGGAGAAGGAGGGTTGATGAGTGGAGAGTATCGAGTTTGACTCCATTCCTTTGAGGTCAAACAATACTTAGAGGCGGGGGAAAGGGAAAGAACACGCCGGGTCGGGTACCAAAAACAAAAGATTTAAAGTGTTGACCCTCTAGTTGACCTACCCAGGAGACGGGATGTGTGATGTCTCGTAAGACACGCGATGCCCCGTTGTAGTCCTCTTTTACTCATACTTTAGCCTATTACTTGAAAGTGGGGAGTGACGCCCAGGACGACGCTCGTCGGGGCTCGACGCCCCGTCATATAGGCCGTCGGATTGAGGCAGTCACTTCCTTACTCGACACTTAGAAATTTTTTTGGGACTTACCTGGCGATGCCCATTCCTATGCCCGTTGGAGTCACGACGGCCCGTCATATGGGATGTGGTAATAGGGCAGATGGATCTTCTTTCTACACTTAGAAAATTTGGCTTTTTCTAAAAAGGGCTTCATGACCAACCCGACGCTCGTCAAGGCCTCGACGGCCCGTCATGTGGGACGTGGGAACTGGGCAGACCCCTAATTTGAATACTTAGCCTAATTTCCAAGGGGGGTGTTCTGCATTCCCACGGGCGTGGCATCTGCGACGTCCCATCACTTTGCCCGTGGAGACCCCTTTTGCCCGCAATTGCAACATTTTTACGTCAACTCTCATCCTCCTGCAAAACGAATGCACATATCAACCCATGGGTTGCCTCCCATGCAGGGCTTGAATTAACGTCGCGGCACGATGCAAGTATTTTGGCTACTCAGACTTCGCCAAAACACTCTATAGTCTTTATACTACAACTAATATAAAGTAAATTACAACATCATGGGTTTCCTCCCATGTAGCACTTGATTTAACGTCGCGGCATGACGCAGGCTACTTGACTACTCAGACATCATCAAGCTCCTTGGTTGGGATGAGATCATCTATGCTCCATACTTCAATAGTCTTGATCTCCTCTGCTGTGCCGAAATATGCTTTGATCCTCTGCCCGTTTGCCTTGAACCGTTTTCCCTCAAGGTTTTCAAGTTCAATAGCTCCATGAGGGAAAAATTGCACCACCTTTAAAGGTCCAATCCACTTGGACTTCAACTTGCCAGGAAACAAGCAAAGTCTAGAGTTGAAAAGCAGGACCAAGTCACCGGGCTGAAAGTCTCTCTGCTCTATCTTCCGGTCATGATATAGCTTCATCCTCTCCTTGTACAGAGCTGAACTATCATATGCATTTAGTCGGAATTCATCCAACGCATTCAGTTGCCCTAACCTTTGGAGTGATGCTGCACCTCAATCCAAGTTCAGCTTCTTCAAAGCCCACATGGCCTTGTGCTCTAGCTCAACCGGAAGATGACAAGTCTTACCAAATACAAGCTGATATGGAGACATGCCTATTGGAGTTTTGTACGCAGTCCGGCATGCCCATAATGCATTCTCAAGCTTCCGCGACCAATCCTTTCTATTTGCATTAACAGTTTTGGACAGGATTGACTTGATTTCTCTATTGGAGACCTCCACTTGCCCACTCATCTGCGGATGATAGGGGGTTGCAACTCTGTATTTCACTCCATATTTTTCAAGCAAAGCACGACACAACTTGTTGCAGAAGTGAGAGCCTCCATCGCTAATGGACCTTGGCGTACCGAATCTGGAGAAGATGTTCTTTTTCAAGAATGCTGTGACACATTTACCTTCATTGCTTGGAAGCGCAACTTACTCCACCCATTTAGACACATAGTCAACAGCTACCAATATATACCGATTCCCGTCAGATAGCACAAACGGCCCCATGAAGTCAATGCCCCACACATCAAATAGCTCAATCACAAGGATGAGATTCATAGGAAGCTCATGCCTCCTTTCCTCTGACACCTGCTATAAGCCTTAGCAAACTCATGGGTATCTTTATGAATAGTCGGCCAATAATAGACGCATTGTAAAATCTTATGGGCCATCTGGATACCACTATGATGACCTCTAACAGGGGACAATTGGCATGCTTCCAATATCTCCATCATCTCAGCTTCTGGTACACATCTTTGTATTATGGTATCAACACACACACGAAATAAGAACGAATCTTCCCAAAAGTATTTCTTCACGTCAGACGTGAACTTTCTCCTTTGGTGAACGGACATATCATCAGGCACTAAGTCACTTTCCAAATAGTTGGCAATATCAGCAAACCATGGGATCAAGTCCTGAGAAGCAGCCAATACCTGTTCATCAGCAAACCAATCATCAATCTCGAGCTCATCATTCAGTTTCAGCATAACTTCCTCTTCCAACCTAGACAGATGGTCTGCCACCTGATTTTTTGTACCCTTGCGGTCTTTAACCTCGAAGTCGAACTCTTGTAACAACAACACCCATCTAATAAACATTGGTTTTGCGTTCTTTTTCTCCATGAGATAGCAAAGAGCTGAATGGTCAGTATGCACCAACACCTTGGTGCCAAGCAAATACGATCTAAATTTCTCGAAGGCAAAGACCACAACAAGGAGTTCCTGTTCAGTCACTGTATAGTTCTTCTGAGCCGGGTTAAGTGCCTTGCTAGCATTGTAGATAGGATGAAGAATCTTCTCGGACCTTTGGCCTAGGACTACTCCTAGCATCACACATAACCTCAAATGGTTGCGACCAATCAAGAGAAATAATAATAGGAGCTGTAACCAACTTCTCTTTGAGGCACTCGAATGCCTTGAGACAAGCATCATCAAATACAAATCTTACTTCTTTCTCCAAGAACTTTCACAACAGATTTACAATTTTGGAGAAGTCCTTGATAAATCGCCGATAAAACCCTGCATGACCCAAGAAACTCCGGATACCTTTCACAGAAACTGGTGGAGGAAATTTTTCAATCACCTCAATCTTTGATCTATCAACTTCTATGCCCTTCTTTGAAATTAGGTGACCAAGTACGATGCCTTCTTTGACCATGAAGTGACACTTCTCCCAATTTAGCACTAGGTTGAACTCTTCACACCGTTTCAACACACAGCCCAGATGATCTAGACAATCTTAGAAAAAGTCACCCACCACAAAAAAGTCATCCATAAATACCTCTATCGTGTCCTCCACCATATCAGAAAATATACACATCATACATTGTTGAAAAGTTGTTGGCGCATTGCAAAGACCAAACGACATCCTTTTAAAGGCAAACGTCCCGTATGGGCATGTGAATGTGGTTTTCTCTTGGTCTTCTGGGGCAATAGAGATGTGATTATACCCAGAATAACCATCAAGAAAGCAGTATCAACCTTTACCAGCAAGATGGTCTAGCATCTGATCCATGAATGGCATTGGAAAATGATCCTTCTCGGTCCATGCATTTAACTTTCTATAATCTATGGATATGCGCCAGCCTGTCACTGGACTCATCGGTATCAACTCATTTTTTGCATTAGGGACCACAATGATCCCTCCTTTTTTTGGCACGCACTGAACTAGGCTTACCCACTTGCTGTCAGAAATTGGGTAAACCACATCTGCATCCAGTCACTTTATGATCTCCTTCTTAATGACTTCTTGCATAGGCTGATTCAATCTACGCTGATGCTCAATAGAAGGAACACAATCAGGTTCAAGCTAGATTTTGTGAGTGCAGATTCCAGGCGGAATCCCAATAATGTCTGTGATGGTCCACCCAATAGCTCTCTTAAACTTACTCAATACTGCAACCAGAGCCTTAACCTGCGCTTCACCCAAATCTAGATCAATGATTACTAGCAGGTCTCATTATCTCCCAAAAATACATACCTAAGATGAGCTGTCAGTGCTTTGAGCTCCAAGACTGGTGGCTCCTCAATAGATGGACGAGCCGGTGGTGTCGTCCTATTCTTTAGGTCCAAATCCAACTTATTAGGTGCATAAGTGTAAGTCCCCAAACCTTAAAGGGCTACAACTATCTCGTCATATTCATTAATGTCGTCACCCTCAAAATTCATGATGACTGCTGCAAAGGCTTCTAAACCAAGCCACTCTTCAATAGGTACCACTAGCTGGTCTTCATCAACTACATCAATCACTGACACCACTTTCATATCATCATGCTACTTCATCGACTTGCACACATTGAAGGTCACCTCTTCATCATTTAGCCTGAATTTTGATCTGACCTATTTCCAAGTCAACCAAAGCACGCGCAGTAGCTAAGAATGGTCGCCCTAAGATAATGGGCACCTCAAAGTCGACCTCGCAATCTAGGATAACAAAATTTGCAGGAAAGATGAAAGTGTCAACCTTTACCAATACGTCGTACAGAATTCCCACAGGCCTCTTCACCGTCCGGCTAGCCATAAGTAGCCCCATTTTAGTCGGAGAGGGGGCTCCCAAGCCCAACTGATTATAAATGACCAACAACATCAGATTTATACTGGCCCCAAGATCGCACAAAGCCTTTGCGAAGTAGAATGCTCTAATAGTGCATGGAATGGTGAAAGCTCCAGGATATTCCTTCTTCTGTACCATAGAACGGGATGCTATTGCACTACAGTGGTGCAAGTTATTCACTTGCTCAAAACTGACCATTTTCTTCCTCGTCACCAAGTCCTTCATAAACTTAGCATAACTAGGCATTTGCTCCAATGCTTCGACCAATGGAATATTCACTGATAGATGCTTCAGCATGGAGATGAACTTATGGAATTTACCGTCCTCTACCTTCTTCTTCAACCTCTGGGGATAAGGTAGAGGAGGCAATGGTATAGGCTTCAGGACCGGTGCAACCTCCTTGTTCTTACCTTTCTGCTCTGACGACTGCGTCTCAAGCGGCCCTTCACTACTATCTTTCTGTGCGGATTCGGCAACAACCTTGGCATCATCCTTCTCAATCTCAGCTGGCTCATCAACAACAATAGGCATGGGAGGATCAACCGTCTGCTTACCGCTCTGAGTAGTCACTGCCATAACCTGTCTATCATTCTTTGGATTCTGAACTGTGTCACTTGGGAGAGAAACCTTTTGGCGCGGATTCATACTAGTTGACAACTGGTGGAATTGTGTCTCAAGCTGCTTTATGGAAATGGCGTGAGACTCCACCTTCTGGCTAAGACCTAAAATTTCAGGTTTGATCTCCTTCATGCTTGCATCCATAGAGTCAACCTTTTGGAACACTTTGTGGATCAATTCCCTTATGGAAGGTTACCCTGCCCGCTCTTCACGATTTGCAGGTGGCACGTAAAGGCCAGTCTTGTCATTTATGTACCCATCCTTTTTCTGCCAGTCACCATCTGCTCTATCTCTAGTACTGGACCAATTGTAGTAGTCATCCCTATCTCTGTTTCTACCTTGATTTCCTTGGCCATAGGCCCGGAAACCCGCCCCTTGATCATTCAGATAACTAATTTCTTCGTCAGATAAGTACTCGTCTGACCTTGGTGCTTTGCCTTGGGACCCTACCGCTTTCACTTTTTCTACTCCCTCATCCAGAATTTTCTTTGCCAGCAACCCAAGTGTCATGTTCATCTCAGCCTGTGTCTGTTTAATGTATTCTATCTCATTACGATCCAAAAACTTGCCAACTGCATAAGTACCTACTGACATTTCTGCATCTCTCGTACGCCATGCCTGGTTAGTCTTTGCGACCCTATCAAACTCTCTGCAGCTTCAGGGTATGTGTTTTCTATGAATGCACCTCCAGTCATAGTATCAACTACAACTTTAGTATTTGCATTCAGAGCCTTATAAAATATCTCCATCAGATGCCAATGAGGGATTACGTGTCTCAGAACTTGCTTCATCTTCATTTTGAACCTCAGCCAAGCCTCATATAGAGCTTCTGAGGGTAGCTTCCTGAAATTATATATCTCCTGCTTCAGCTACAACATCCTTGATGGAGGAAAGAACCGCTCTAAACACTGAGTCTTCGGCTTATACCAGGAGTATATAGAACTATCCGGCAGTTCTGAAAGCCATGCAGATGCTTCATCAGTCAATGAAAATGGGAACAGTCTTAGTCTAATCGCCTCTTGACCCACTCCTAGCATGTTATACAATTTGCTGACGCTCACAAAGTTATTCACATGTAGAATTTCATATTTGGTGGGTTTTCCTGAATAAAGTCCTTTCATGGTTAGCAGTTGAATCATGGCACTCGTGATGTCAAACTTTGTCCCATCAGCTAATGGTGGTAGCACTATGGGCCCAGTGGAGCCATACTCTTCCTTGTCATAATCATCTACATCATAATAGTGAGGAGCCTGCCTTTGCTGCTGCATTTGTCGACCCCTATTATATGGGGCATGATAAGGTACTGCCTCGTCCCGGACCGCTTGCTACCTTCCACGTCTTGCTCGCTCAGCTGCAGCATTTTGAGCTACAAGATCTAGTGCAATTTTCTCATCTTTGGAAGCAAGGGCATCTTTGCCTTCCTTTTGGCGTGCTGCTTCATCCTTTTTCTGTTTCTCGGTTTCAGCAATTAACCGAGCAGTAATCTATTCTGGAGTTTCATGCTCTCTATCCTTAGCCATGTTTCTCAGTGTTTTGGAAAGCTCCAGATCATAAGAGATCAAGGGATTTCCTTGACTCCTTGTACTTTGCATGCACAAGTATGCAACCTGTGATCAAAACAAAAACAATAGAAAAAGAAAAATCAGGAAATAAGGACTATAAGTGAAATAAATACAATCTCTCTTAGTCCTAAGCCGTATTCCCCGGCAATGGCGCCAAAATTTGATGCGCCCAAATTATACCTCTAAAAGAAGCACAAGCGGTCGCTATTCAAATATAGAACCCAACTAAAGGTTGTGGTCGATCCCACAGGGAATATGGAAGGACTATGGTCGACTAGTGTTTACTTCATGGTTTTAGTCAGTTATTTCCCATAAAAGGTTTTTTTTGTAGCAACAAGTAATTATTGTAACAATAACGTATCAGGTAACCAATGTTAATTTCAAGAGTATTTATCAATAAGAGAAGTGACTAAGGCAATGGTCCCCATGAGATCATAACTTAGTAAGGCTTTCAAACTTGGTTCACTAGGTTGGTGCTTAACATGCAGAATCGGTAAGTTAGGTTCACCTAATTCCTTGGTCCGGCAACTAGGTGAATCTCACCACACGCCTTGGTCCGGCCGGGGGTGTCGTTTTACTAACCCTTACCCTTGATCCCAGATTAGCTATTCCCGGACAAGGTCAAGCTATTAGATGAGGGTTGATAGCCTCAAATCTCGTTATTTACAACCCTTTTCCCATCCTTTACCTCCTTGGTCCGGTAAGTAAGGATAAGGCGAGTTGTAACGTTTGCAACTGTTAAAAAGCAATCAAAGCGAAGGGAGGAACAATACATGCATGAACACCTCCCTAGATTACATAAGTACTTAAACTACGTCGTTAATACTTCATGATTTCCACAACCCTAGTTGTGGATTTAGCTATTCATGTTCATCAGCATGCAATCAATGTTTGTTTGATCAATCATTAGAAGATACTTACAAAGAAGAATAAGAAAAACCAGAATCTTGAAGAATAATCTCAGGAACACTTCAAATTATCAAGAACTAGTCTTCGAATTCAACACCAAATCAAAGTAACAAAATATCTGAAAGTAACTTGAAATAATTCGTGAACCCCGTGAAAATAAAACCTAGGGGAAAGTATTTATAGACAAAAGAGCCAAATCCTAATTAAACTGGGAAATCTTGATGCGGTCGGCTCCAACGTGTCACCACACGGGCCGTCGTTGAGGTGACAGGCGTCGTGGCTACCCGTCGATCTTCATTGGGTGTTCAGGAAAGTCCTCTGGCACATTCTTATGGGCGAAGGTCTATGGGCCATCGCAGTTGCGATGCCCGTCGCAGACTCACGTCGCCTGGCTTGGTCTCTTAGTAGTTCCCCTGCCTGGTTTCCACGGGCAGCTTATGATGGGACGTCAGGCTGGCGAGGGGATATCATGGAGCCCGTCGTCCTTCCTTCTCTCTTTGCACTATTCGCTGGGCCACCTTGACGGGCGACGCCATGGGCCATCGTGACTGCCACGGGCAGTTTGCCAGCCCGTCGAGGTTGCCCAGTCTTAACATTCTTGCTACCTCTCTTTGAAGGTCAGCCCTACGGGCTGTTGTGGATGTGACGCCCGTGGTGGCTTTATTTTAGCCCAGAAATTGCAACTTTTTGTCTTTCTTTCCTGCTTCATATTTTGTCCCTGCACACTTAACAAATGACATTAAATCTAACTAAAAATGCTCAAGAATCCTAAAAATCCTATGTTTTAAGCGTCGAAAGTGCTGTCAAATCCCGGCACATCAATGATATCGCCCAACGACATTCATGATGGACCTATACTTCAAGGTCTAGACAAGAGGATCCAAGCCACACTCACCCTTAGAGCATAAAAGAGAGCTTGGAAGAGCCTTATTACACTCCAAGTGAAGCAATTACACATTTGGACAATTGCGTGGAACAAAGAGGAGGCTGCCAGTGAATCTGCCCAGTGGTGCAACCCAGGTTCAACATGCATATCATCTGGTGTGAAACGCACACTAACTTCACACATGAGGTGCGACCAGCACAATGGCTGGTGCACTCATTACTTCAAATGCACCTCCAGCTACACCAGACCTGTCATGGGCCCATTTTTGAAGTCTTCCAAGGTCACTTTTGGGCCTTGATGTAATAAATATAAATAGGGGTTCCCTTACCTCTAGCTCCTTAGTTGTTGAATGATTGAGATATGCTCTTTGAGGACTCATATTATAGTTGTTAGCTTTTAGTGTAGGTAAAATCTATTGGGTGGATTCCTAATAGTACTATTGGATGGATTCCTAATAGTTTAGGTGAGTGATTAAGGGTGGATTCCTTTGGTAGCTTAATAACATATTTTGCTTGAATTTTACATGAGAATACTCATTTGTGGATTCATTTAGAGTACTTCTGCCTTATTGATTCAAGCTGGATTATCATTTGGTTATTGTAATTAATTGGGAGGTGAAGGTATAAAGTCCTTTGTTGCTCATAATTGCAATTTCTTAGTGTTAATTCACATATCTTTTATTTATTTCAATTCCGCATTGGATTTTGATTAGTCTCCCTAATCGAGATCTTATTATTTTGGTATCAGAGCTTAGACTAAAGAATTGTTTCATCAATTCTTAATCCTAGGTTCATAAATCTGAAAAATTTAAAAAAAAAATTGAGGAAAAAATATTTTTGGAAAAATCTACAAAAAAATATTTTGATTTTGTGTTTTTTTTTGAGTTTCTGATACTAGAATCGTGTTTTCTAGTATTGATTGAGTCTAGATATGAAATTTGAGCTTGTTTGGAGAAGTTTGAAGTTTTTACCATTGTTGAGTGAAGAAAAAGCTTGAAGGTCCAACAAGTGTGTTTAAGATCTGGGTGAAATTGGAGACTCAAAAGTATTGGGGTTTGTTCTCCCTATCATAAGGAGTTTAAATCTCAAATTTGGTGCGAATTGGAGTTGAAATTTATTGGGTTCAAAATTTGAATGTTCTTCATGTTCATGGTATTTTTCATACCTTGAAGAAGGAGGATTTCAAAAAAATTGGGTTCGATTGAATTTTAATAGGTGTTAAAACATATTGGGCTTTGTTCTCCTAGCCAATGGGAGTTCAAATATCAAATTTGAAGAAACTCCGAGTTCAAAATATTAAGGTTCATATTTTGGGTTGTTCTTCATGTTCTTGGTGTTCATGGTGCCTTGAAGAAGAAGAAGTGGAAAAAGGTGTGTTTGATTCAAATAAGAAAGAAAAGAAAAGAGTACTTGTATTAGCACAAAAGGAATTTACCAAAAAGGGCAAGTACTAGGAGGAAAAAGTACAAAAAAATCAGAAAAAGGTGAAAAGTTGAAAGCTTCAGGTGTTCTGTTTTGGGCAAGTGCGAAGCGATGTGCGAGGGGAACTTTGGAAGGTGCAAAATGCACCAGACATTTCCCTAGAGTAGTTTACAATCTGTTTTGGGTGTGCAAAGTAAGGTGCAAGGCGCAAAACCTCTTGTGCGAAATGCACAAGCCTCGGCATAAGCTAAAAGTTGCAAATCTGATTTTCTCCAACAATTCTCAGGTTCTATCTTCTTAGTTTCTTTTCTTTAATTCTTCTTATCAAATAGAACTCTTAAAGCTAATTATCAACAAGTAATTGATCTACTTAGTTGTGATTAGTTCTTGAGTCCATTTTCATTTCGTTCTTCTTCTTTCAAAGATTTATCGTTTACAAACTCGTTGTATAACTTCTTGGCTCCGTCCGTATTTTGCTTTGAGTCATCCTTCTTTGATTAAACAAGAATCTATTCTTCCACAAAGAATTAGTAATCCTTGTGTAGTGAAGGCAAAGCAAGTTTGATACCAACTTCGGAAAGAAGCCATAGAAGGTAAGGTGCGTGTCCACATACGAGAGGCGTGCGGAACTTTACTACTAACATTGTTTGTTCATTTTGCAGGCACAAATGTATAAGGTTATTGAACATGCCCTTAAAATAGAAGTTTCAATGAATCTTGTAGAGTCCTATGTCAGATCGGCAAAGATGAATGGGAGGATGGGTGTTTATGATAATAGGATGGCTTATGGCAAGGTTGGAAGCCCAGAAGTTGCACCTCCTACCACCTTTGGACCGGGAGCAAATAGGAATCCGAATTCCTTGATGACAATCACTCGAGGGAAAGCACACGAGTCATGCTACCCCCAAGTCACTCAAAATCCCACTCCACATATCAAACATCCCCATTTCCAAATGTCTAACTTCCCGACTAATGTTAGACAAACCCCTCCTTACCCAAATCGCCAACCAAATCACCTTATACAAGGGAAACCTTCCTTTGTAGAAACTCAAACCCGAAATCCACTATGAAATGCATCACATGCTTCCTTACATGTACCACATTATCTAAACCAAGAGCCTTACCAAGATAACTAATACCAAAATCCTCTGTACAAAGAGATAGATGATGAGACACATGCTAATAGGTATTAGGATGAACCTTAACTTGTTGGTCAACATGGTTATTGTGTACCAAGAGGAAGAGTGCAACTTTAAGGCTATGGTCAAAACCAAGGTGCAGAATGGCAAGGGTATGGAGCTCGAGTTGATCACTATGATGATAGATATGGTGGTGAATATGATATTCGTTATGGTGATAGATATGGTGATCGACATGATGAGCAATATGGAGATCTATATGGTACTAGATATGGTGATTGTCATGGAGATCATGAGGACCAAGATAAAGGGTTAAATACCATCCAAGTGAGTCCTCCAAATTCCCAAGATAGTAGTCAAGCTACTTGTAACACCCCAAAATTCTAAGCTAAGACCCGAACCACTTTCCATAGGTGTCATGATCAATTCCCTATTGTGGAAAGTATTTTGGATGTGGATCATGTTCATAAGAAACTCCCATAAGCAAGTTAAGTTGAAAGAACCCCAACCAAAGAAGTTTTAATGTAAGACTAAACTAGGGTCAGATTCAAATGATCATAACTCCTTGAATATGAAGAACTAGGTAGCCTAGTACCTACCAAATTAAAATTCCTTGAGTCTTCTTTCCAACGCCACCAACCACACATTAATACGAGTTCGGAGTAAGACGTTATCAACATTTTACTAAAATGTGTCTGTCTGTTATAATGAAAGACAAAAATCACGAGAGGAATCCACGGCTCGTGAATCAAACCACAAACCGTGGATTGCATCCGCGGAAATCAGACCTGGAATTCAAATTTTTGTCTGAAAAAACATGAGAAGGTTCCACGGGTCATGAAATGATCCACGGGTCATGAAACCAACTCGTGAAAATAGTCCAGAAGCTTGAAAAGTGGCCTGAAAACCATGAGGGGGTTCCACGGGTCGTGGAATGATCCATGAGTCGTGAAACCAACTCGTGGAAATTAGTCCAGAGGCCAGAAACTTTACCCAGGAACCACAAACCCTTTTCACGAGCCATGGTCCATTCCACGGGTCGTGGTTCATGCCCGTGGAACTCGACAATGAGTTTTTTCAGCAGTTTTCTTAACTTAGTATCCCAGAGGTATTTCAGACCATTACTTCTTCTTTTAGCTCCGACTATAAAAAGTTTTAGGATTATTTTATTATGTCAAAATACCTCCCAACTATCAGTTTTTCTCATTCTTTCTCTCAAGTTCGTTTCAAAGAAGAAAATAGCGTTCTTCTCCAAAGTTCAGACCTAGGGCTTCTCTTCCAAGCTTCAAACTTCAGATTTTCTTCAGGGATCTTCTTCAACCAAGTATGTGGGATTCCAATGAGGGTTTCCTTTCACCCTCATGCCCAAAGTTTCAGATTTCAGTATGAATTTACAAGTTATGATTCTAGGGTTCTTACCCAAACATGTGTTTCACTATGAATTTGATTTCTTGATGATTCTACATAACTACTGGCCTTGTTAGAACAATTTTTACCTGAATTCCTGCAAATAGATTTCAAAACCCAAGATATTTGGGAGAAGTATGTTTTAGCCTGATTTTACAATATTTTCTCAAAATTTAGATCTCACTTCAGAATTTAGTTTCGTTTGTCAGCATTCAGTCTAAACAAGTTTAAGTTTCCTCATGATGATTTTAACTATGGGTTTTCGCTTCCAGACAAGTATACGTGATTCCCAATCACTTTAGTCCAGTTGTTTTAAATTCAAAAGAACTATGCATGATTTAGCAGGCTTCGGCCTACCTTCAGTATGATCTATAAAATATATTTTAAATATGAACAGTTTTTACATTCAGATATGTCACATAATACAAACCTTTGTCATGCATGATTAGTCAGTCTGAATTACATGATTAGAATGCTTCAGCCTTAATATTTTGCATTTTCAGAACATCAGTATATTTGAACTATCTAGTATTTCTGTTGCATTCATTGCTTTATATTCAGTTGGGAGTAGGCTTAGCACCGAGAGGACGAAAGGATGAAGGCTCAGGTATCAGATTAGGCTGAGGTCTTTAGTAGGAGTCCCTAAGTCTCATAACTACGGCGCCACCATAGGTATCAAAGGGGTCAGCTGTCAGATTAGGTTGGACAACCTTATCCCTTGTGGACATCAGTTTAGTGGATCTACGTCAGATTCGTTTGTACCCTTGGCAAGGTATGAACACCCTTCCATCCAGGGTTATAGGTTGGCCCCATAGTTAGCTCAGCTTGGGGTATTTCAGTTAATTGTAGCTCCCAAAGTCCATATTCATTATTACATGATCTTGTATTCAGTTATTCAGTTCAGTTCAATATTATACAGTTGCATGTCTATATACTTGGTCATTGCATCAACTTATACCTTTAAGCTCGTATTTGGTACACTATATCAGTATTTTCAGCATGTTAAGTAGAAGAAACTAACCTAAGGATTTACTTTAAACACGACTTTTAGCATGACTCATGATTTACAGATATACTTCATCTTTTCAGTCTATGGATCCCCAAATAACAATTTTACTTATCTTAAAATATTATGATCTCACAGTTATAGTTCAGAAACATGATTTACACCTTTTTCAGTAAAAGATCTTATATTCTACAGTTTTGACTCATGCACTTCAGATGTTATACTTAGTCCAGTTTTTAGCCATATTTTCAGTACATACGTATTTCTCATGATTATTAAGTTAGTGCATATCTCACATTCTCAGTACATTCAAAGTACTGACCGTATACCTTCCTTGTGCTACATCTTTTTATGATGTAGGTTACAATGCTAGCTCCCAGGATCATGGTCAAATAGATTGCAGCTTCCAGACAACAAGGGATGAGTTCTCCTTATTCGGGAACTCCAGTTAGTTAGTAGTCGTGGTAGTTTATTTTCAGTTCTTGTATATTGATTAGAGGTAGTTTGGGGTCATGTCCTGACTAACTATAGTCAGTGTTAATAAAGGCTTCATAGACAGTTAGACAAACAATTACTCAGTCAGTTGTATTAGTTTTCAAATGCTATTGTATCTCAGTTTATGAAAGTTCATTTTGTTATAATATTTTTAAAGAGCTCAACACATTTCACATTTCGCATTATCTTTCAGTCTATATATCAGTAGTATGCTAGTCCATGTGTTAGTTGGGGTAACTTATGACTCTAAGCACCGTGTTACGTCCAGGGTGTAGGCTCGAGGAATGACAAATTTGGTATCAGAGCACAGAGTTCAAGTGTCCTAGGGTGTCTGTGAAGCCGTGTCTAGTAGAGTCTTACTTATAGGTATGTTGTGCACCACACTTATACTCAGGAGGCTACAGGGCATTTCGCAAATGTTTCCCTTTATTCATACTCCAGATCGTGCAGTAACGTTGTTCCTTCAGAAACTTATACAGATTCATGCGTTAATCTAATTCCTCCAATTATGCCTCATCTTCGAGGTGGTGGGAATAGTAAGGCTCAAATTCTTGTCAGTGAGATTCTCTCTTATTGAGCCATCAGAAAGTTAATAGACTGCACAAGGGCTTGAGAGGATCCCACTAGTACGTAAGTCTACTGATTCAAAAGCTTGTATCCTTTTTCACTCATGTAGTTGAGCCTATGATAGAATGTGCTCCCTGTCACGCCCCGAGGCTACCCCCTGGATGTAACATGGGACTTGAGACCACAAGTTCTCCAAACTAACCCCTTGGTCATAGCATACTCAAGCATAACAAAGATAAGCGGAAGCATAATAGATAAATCTAGAATCACATACATAGGTAATCAATTCGAATGGAAATATAAAATCTGGAAAGAGACTCGAACATTGTCTATGTCTGAAAAGCCTCTACATGACATAAGGAGTTGCTAGGACAAGACCCTAGATAACTCGAAGTACAAAATTCAGAAGCTAACACAACTAGAAACATATATATAGTCCTCGACCTAAGAGGACTCACCACCAGCTGATAAGATGTGGCCCCGGAACTCTAGCCACGAGTCTGGGAAGGAGCACCTGAATCTGCATCATCAAAGGATATAGCGCAAGATATGCGTCAGTACTATAGGATGTACTGAGTATGTGAGCGATGCATGAATCATGACAAAAATAGTTTAAAACATGCTTACGAATGAACTTGTTACTTAAGAAGGACCATAAGTAATTATCAAGGTATAAAACATAAAACATGAAATAAAGCTTAAGTTTCATAATATGGATTCATATAACTTCATAGCTTGAAAATAAACATGTAGGAGTTTCTCTTAACCCACATTAAACCATGCTGAGCTACATGGAGTTCAGTGTCTTGCACCTACTGAAAGAGTTGTCCTAACCAGCCAAGGTTAGAACCATTTCATACCAGGATCCTATCATAATAAGCCTCAACACGGGCAACCTACGGTGGCAATGTAGTTTTGGACTTGGGTTATCTGGACCCTCGTCTCTCGGTGCTAAATACTACTCCCAAAATATAATAATAACATGAGCTCATATACATGTGACATATCTAATGCCAAACTTGTTCATACTTGTTCATGACTTGTTCATACCCCGGATCATCATACTACTCATGAGTTTTAGTTTAGGAAATGGCTCATGAGCATTGATCGAACATCAGGTGTCTTGCCTTGCATCATACTTCATAACATGGAAAAACTTACATAATTCATGACTTGTAAAATTTGCATGGCTCTAGTTCAAATTTCATAAAACATATACTTTCATAGAATCATAGGAACTAGGCATGCACATACATGAAAATCCATTAGGGACATGCTGTCAAAATCCAATTTGCTTAAATCAATCTTCATACATGTAGAGATTTCCATGGTTAAACTTCAATTCATGTAATAAGAGTCAACATGTAAAAACCCATGTGAAATCATGAAATTTAATAGTAATTTCATAATCGAAATCATAAGAAGATCATATTTAATAAAACCAATAAGAATTTATATAAGAACCCTAATTTTAAGATCATGAAATCAAAATTTGAATTAGGGATTTTGGGCACAAGGGTGAAAGGAACCCATTGTTGATTACCCACATACCTTGGTTGAAGATAACCCACTTGAATTGGAAAGATTGAGGAGACTTGAACTTGAAGCTTGAGACCTTGAGCTTGAGAGAGTTCTTTTCCTTTTTGAGAGAAGAGTGAAGTAATGATAAGGAACTTAGGCTAATAAGGTGAAAACCTTACTTGAAATAGCCAAAATGACCTCACTTAGGAGTTAAAGGGTGGGTAATAACTAAAATACCCCTGGGATTTAATTTAGAAAAATTTGGAAAATGGGTCGGCTGCTGGTTCTTTGGGTTGGTTCCATGGGTCATCGTTGGAACCATGACTCATGGTTCCAACTCGTAGAACCTGGTCGATTAGACACTCTGCAGGAACATTTATACGAGTCAACAGGATGGACCCATAGGACTAACGACGGGTTGTCGTTTGGAGTCATCATTGCTTGGAACGCAGTTGAACCTTGGTCAATCCATGACTCAAGACGACAGGTCATCGTCTGGATGATGGGTCGTCGAACCCAATCATCATTTCAAAGGGACCTGTCACTCCTCTGATCTGAGTTCCATGAGCGGATAGGACAGACCCGTGGTTTAAACCACAATCCATAGAACCCACTCGTGGTTCCAAACCAGAGGCTGATCCAGCCTAAGGCCAACCACGACTCTATTCTACGACCTGTGGTTTGAACCACGGTCCGTGGTTTGGACCCGTAGTTACTGGAACATGAATTTTTTTGAGGTTCTTAACTTAGATAGCTGGATATGTTTCCGGGATTTTACAATATCTCCCCCTTGGGATCATTCATCTTCGAATGAAGACTAGACAAGGAAAACTGAGGAGAAAACAACCCAACCAAACATCAAATCATGGAAATCAAAGAGTAAACATAAAACCTAAACTTTTCAACTTGGAAACATGATAAACTAACTTCGTAAAACATGGATGCCTGCTAGAATCATGAGAGGAATAGATGGAATAGAATCGAAGGGACATACTAAGGAGGAAACTAGTACCTCAAGCTGAAACTAAATCGGAAGGAAAGAGATGAGGGTATTTGGCCTTCATGGCCTCTTCTGCTTCCCAAGTAGCACCCTCTACAAGCTGATTTCTCCAAAGGACTTTCACCGAAGGGACTTCTTTGTTCCTCAACCTTTGAATCTGACGATCAAGGATCTCCATAGGAACCTCCTCATAGATGAGACTATCCTTCACACCCACATCCTCCAAAGGGACAATCAAGCTCGGATCACCAACACACTTCTTCAACAAGGA
Organism: Jaltomata sinuosa; assembly: GCA_003996215.1. Lineage (NCBI taxonomy): Eukaryota > Viridiplantae > Streptophyta > Magnoliopsida > Solanales > Solanaceae > Jaltomata > Jaltomata sinuosa. The sequence goes on along the minus strand of QJPP01003140.1, from coordinate 44,478 downwards.
AACATGGAAAACTGGATGAACCACTTTCAACTCTGTTGGCAACTCCAAATCATAAGAAACACTACCAACTCTCCTCAGAATCCGATAAGGACCTACAAAATGAGGACTAAGCTTTCCTTTCTTGCCAAACCTCATCACACCCTTCATGGGTGACACCTTTAGGAAGACCCAATCATCAACTTTGAATTCCAACTCCCTTCTCCTCACATTCACATAAGATTTTTGTCGACTCTGAGCGGTCTTCAACCTCTCCCTAATAAGCTGAACCTTCTCCATAGTCTCATGAACTGAATCTAGACCAATCAAGGCTGCCTCACCTACCTCAAACCAACCAATAGGGGATCTACACCTCCGGCCATAAAGGTCCTCATACGGAGCCATCTGGATTCTAGAGTGAAAGCTGTTGTTGTAGGCAAACTCGATAAGAGGTAAGTGATCATCCCAATTACACTTGAAATCAATCACACATGCTCTCAACATATCCTCCAAAGTCTGAATAGTGCGCTCTGGAATAATGTTTCCTTCGAGTACGAGGCAAACCCATAATGAAGTCCATATTGATGGCTTCCCATTTCCAATTGGGAAGGTGTAATGACCCTTCCGGTCATTTACACATTTTCGCCTTTCTTGTACCATTAGAGCTTACTTGTAGCGGCTCAAGTCATTTATGGCTTGTCGGGACCGGTAGTTCGGTGCCCGGGCCATTTGTTTGGTATTTATGGCCGTTCCTCATTTTAGAGCTTCAACTTTGGAAATCGTTGACTTCTAACAATATTCTTGGTAATATCAAGGAATTAAACCAAGGTTCTAGGTCAAAGGAATCCCTTACTCAAAAGTTCAAGTTAAAGAAATGCCTCGTGTAATACCTCGCCTGTTTGAAGGTTTAAAGTAACCCGTACTTTCAAGGTAAGATTAATAGTGTCTAATAAACTAAGAAGGATGTGTTATGAGATATTATAATCACAAAATGGTCATATGTTATGTTTTGAATTCAAGCAAGTTGCGTAACAAAAGTCGGAAAACGTTATTGTAAATTCCTTTAAGGAATTCTCTTCAAATTTGGGTTAAATATCTTGGAGTGTTTCTCCCTATATATAAAGAGTTAGTGGGCCCCCAATATACCAAATTGAAGGTCTACAAGTATAGTTTCCAACACACTAAACCCTTCATCCATATGACTTCAGAATAGAGAGATATTCACATTTTTGTAAGACTGCGCAAGCAGACACGTCAAGGTGGGGCCTACATCCTAATTCGATTCAGCTTATAAAAGCTGATTTCTCCTTCGTTTTAACCCATATTTTCACCCAAAATTCGTAGAAAATCAGAGGGAGAGTCCATAAAAAATCCATGGACTTTGATCCTTTCAATTCGGAAGTTTAATGGAAGTTGCTCTACGTCGCGAGCTCGTCATTTTGGTATAGTTTTCCCCGTTGATTTCATGGCGTATCTTCGTGGGTGTTGATGCAGCAATCCAGCAGGTGTTTTCTGAGTATTTTGCAGTATCTATGGAGTTATATTGGCGAGGTATGGATATCGTACACTTATCTATTTGTTGAATCAAGATTCTAAGCTTCTAGTTTCGAAAAGTTGTATTTTTCGATAACTTGTAGTAGTTTCTTGTTTGATTTGGATATGTTTGTTGTTCCTGCAAGGAGGTAGGTTGTTAATCTTGGGATATTGAATATTTATGTCAAGGAATCTCTCCCCTACGACCCTCCTTCGTTATTATATATTCTAGTATTATTTTATGGATTTCTGAGCCACGAAGTGGTATTTTAGATTTGTGGCTTTGGACAGCCCCTTTATCTTGTTATGTTTGGTTATTGTTGTGGTGTTCTGGTTGTGGTAAGGTGCTGGAGGGATTGGGAAATTGTGAGATTCTTTTTGGGATCGCATACAATAGTGATTGGATTGGACAATGTGAAGTACGCCTTGAAATAGTGCCTCGGGAGCTCGTCGCTCCTTTGAGATGTGGTTAATATATTATTGTTGGATTTATCTGCCATTTCTTATTGTTAGCCTCATTTTATGTTTTGGAGTTGGCTGGTCGCGGGTGTTACATTAACACCTTATCAAATGGCTATGGCTCGTTCTTGCAGCCTCGTCGATTCTAGCAATTGTTCCATTACCTTGGTTGGTCAGCCTTCATAGAGACGCCTTTAGGGCTTTAGTTAAAAGTTATTTTTTGTGATTTGGAGCTTCCCGGAGCAGTTTGAGCCTGGACGACGCTGTTCCCGCAACTAGTCATCGGATGACAGGTAGGTTATGGTTTTTCCCTATCTAGACTCTGCGTATATAGGCTATAACTGCATTAATTAGCATCCTTGGATGGGTTGTTATAGGTTGGTACCCCAGACCTTGTCTGCTTTTCGTCCGTCTATTTCATATGTTGTTTGTAGTATTCGCGTAGTATTGTATATTACCTTTGTGGGTCTGTGTGGCCTTGTATTGACTCTGGAACATAGATGGTGGGTTATTTGGGGAATGTCCGTGAGACCCGGACATAGAGATAATCCTTTTAGGCTGGTTATGTCTTTTGAGTAGCTGCTGGGTTTGTGCAGGGCTAATAGGAGTTGTTGTGAGCCGTTGGGCTACTTTTATTTTTGTGTGCGAGCATATCATCCAAGAAAAAGGTTTTCCCCTGCATGTTTTACTACAGTTTTGGCTGCGATCCACTACTGGCTGTTTTCCTAAATCTACATGGCCCTGGGGCCCTTTTTTGGTACTTCTCTGTGGGGCAGAGCACCAGGATTGATTTTATTACTGATACTAGTCTCTGCGGGGCAGAGCACCAGACTTGATTTTATTACTGATACTAGTCTCTGCAGGGCGGAGCACTAGACTTGATTTACTATAGTTTTAGACCTGGTTACGCCCGGGCACCTTTGGAGGGGTTTTTGAGGCATTTTCTACTACTTTAGTCCTGGACAGGGTCTGGGCATGCATATTCAAGACTGGGTCTCTATCTTGATCGTGGACTTGCTTCCGAATGACATGTCTTAATACTGAGTTTTAGTATGGGGTCGGGGACCTCCATGGACCTTGCCACTCCGGGCCTGGGGTTTTGGGATGCGTGTGCCGGAGGGAAGGGTATACGGTGGAGTAGAGGTATACGGGCTGAGTCCTTCCTGTGAACCTGCCTGCTGGGCCTGATTGGCACCGTAGGAGGTACATACAGAGGTTCTATTTCACATCATATCATATCATGCATTGGATTCCACCCTTGTTTGCTGTGTGTTCAGTGTACGCTCTGATAGTATGGGATGCCGGAGGGTTTGCTTTCACTTGATTGTGTTCCTCGGTTGTATGGGCGGCCGTTGGGACTGTAGGTAGACTATATTTACTCCTATCTTTATTTAGAGCTTATCTTGGCACTCGATTAGTGAAGGATTAGTAATGGTTAACCTGTTGAGGTTTCGGTTATGGGATATCTGATTATTGTGAGGGCTAGGGAGTCCTATCTTATTGAGGCACTTTTGTGTGGCCTTCTGAGCAGAGTGTGAGACTCTTGTTCTATTCTTGTGGGAAGCTGAGTGGTATCTCTCGGTTATTATGGTCTAGTTATTTCATCCTAGGGTGGTACTTGTGAGGTGATTCCCTGGTTATGCTATCATGTGATTGGATTGGTGTTATGATTTCCTTATACTTGTTGATTCCATTTTGAGTATGTTAGACTGCTCTCCATCTTTTTCTTTTACTTGAGATTACCGATATACCGCCATTTTATCAACTCTCTCTCTACTTACTTATATCGTTGTACAAGGACTCCAGGTGCGTTCTTCTTTCCTTCACCAGTGATTCTGTGTGATTGTATCTCTGTGCTAGCATTTGTTACTTAAAGCTCTTGGTTATGGATGATCTGTGCTATCTCCTCGTGCCTTACTTATTGCCTCAGTGACTGCTTTCTTGCTATCTGTTACTTACTGCTTTTATATCTTATATGTGCTCAGTCGGCCTATGATACCTACTGAGTACCTGTGGTTTTGGTGCTCATACTACACTTCTACACTTTTTTGTGCAGATATTAGCTGAGCTTTCGCTGTTGATCACGTTGGAGACTCGTACAGCTTTTGGATCTTTGAGACTAGGGTGAGCGCCTAACGGTCGGGGCTTGTCTATATCTCATCTGTTGTACTGTTGCTCCTTGTACTTTCAGAGGCAATTTATGTTGTATTTTGTTACTACTAGCACTTGTATCCTATTAGAAGCTTCTGTACTATTGATACCAAGTCTTGGGGTTGGTGTAGTTTCCTTTATGTATTAATATTCTAGTTTTGCTTTCGCTTATTTCTGCTTGCTGGTGCGTTTTGGTTAGGTAGTATCCCATTACTAACTGTTCTGGACTACGGGAATTGGTTCGCCTACTCGGGGATTGTAGGTGCCATCATGACTTGAGAAATCGGGTCGTGACAGCTTGGTATCAGAGCTCAAGATTCACCGGTGTCATGGTACAAAAGCAAGTGTCTAAGTAGAGTTTCGTGGATTGGTACGATGACGTCCGTATCTTATCTGCGGGAGGCTACAGGGCATTGTTAGGAAATATTTCATTTTCTTGGCTCCTCATTGTTCGTTCCTGGCTCTATTGACTTTTAAACTTTGGTTGTTCATTCATTCTCGAATTCCTTAGATGAATGCGATAGAGGTTGGTGCCGAGGCTTCTGTGCTTGTTGCTTCAGTGCTTCCACTAGCTCCAGGACTCCAGAGTGAGGGTTTACTGCACTAGATAGTGCGTGTGGGGTCATCCTAACCTCCGACTGGATTTATAGCGACCTTAGCGCTTCAGGACATCGTGGCTAGGACTCTGAGTCCTCCGGTGAGTGTTTCAGTACCTGGTTTTGTGAGTGGTGCTTCAGTTAGGGTTGAGCTTCTAGTTCTTCAACAGGGTTGTCTGTCGGTATTGGAGTACGAGGTAAGATTTTCCCATCGGACTTCATCTGGTATAGGCTGTTTTCGGTGTGGTGAGCATGGGCACTTTGCTAGGAATTGCCCCATGATTGTGTATCCCAGACAGCCTGGTTGTTATCATTGTGGAGAGACTGGTCACCTTTATAGAGCTTGTCCCCGGCGAGGGTCGGTTGGGACTTCAATTTTGATTACTCAGTCCAGAGTTAGATCCCGTCAGCTTGAAGCTCCTCTTGGTGGGACAGAGGTAGAGGTTCATGATACTATTGCTCCAAGTCAGGCTTTTGCTACCATTAACTTATGTTAGTCCCGCTCGTGTTGCGACTCTATCCCTTCTGTCGTTTATTTTCTTATATACCTACTTGCTATTTGTTTAAGTTTTTTGGATACCCGAATTGTAGTACCAATATGTTATTTTATTGGTAGTTTATTCTTTAGTAGTGGATGGGGGTAAGTTAGCCTTGAGAGGTGTTTTCCCGGAGTTGTAGCTCGTGGGTAGTTCTTGTTAGTCTGTTTCTAGTTGGGTTATCCCTGTTTCATTGTGATTTTGGACTTATGGTTGAGTTGACCTTGTTGAATGGTCCTAGATGGTTATTGCCTAGGCCGTTATCTAGCGTGGCTAGAGATCCGTGTGATGGTTTGGTGTATTACCGGTAGTTGGGCCGGAGTTGAGATTTTGCCTCAGTTGGGAGATATTGGTTATGCTAGTGTCCATATATTGGTTTGGTCTCCCGAGTGTCTAGAGTCGACCCTCTTTGTTGATTAGTTTAGGAGGTTGGAAGGTATGTGGGTTGTTCCCATAGTATCCTCCACTTCCTGATCCATTGGGTGTTTGGTCATATCCCTAGCTCCAGTTCGAATGAATCTTGATCGTAGTTCTTTCGATGAGCTCTGGATGTTGGCATCGTGATTAGGTCTTGACTTTAAGCACTTTCGACTAAGTGTTGATCGTAACCTCGTGGTTGGGTTGTATTTGTAAGCATTTCAGGTGAGTTGGGCATCCGACCCATTCTTCTCCTGCCTTATTGAAGTTGACGTGTAGCTATGAGTATTAAGGTAATGGCTTCAGGTTCTTATTCGAGAAAGGATTTGTAAGGTTTAATATGTGCTAAGGAAGGATTTTTGTTTAGTTGAAAAAGAAGGGAGATAACTCTTTGTATGTGTTTATGTGTCCTCGTAGTTGCCTGAGGTGGCGATGAAGGTTTGCTTTGGGATTGTGTGTTGGTGATTCGATCCAGCCGTCTACACATTGCCGTGGGTTTTTCATCGATTGGTTTTTGTTTCAGTAGCAACTACGGTGTTGGCAATTTGCATATTCAGGCCTAGTTGGCTTGGGTTCTTACGGGTTCATTGGCAACATCCTGGTTCGACCAAGGCTTTAGTTGGTAGTTTTGAAAGTCGGTGTTCAGAATCATAACTTGGCAGGTTACATCGGATGGTTTATGGCAGTTTCTATTTGGTTGCAGCATCCTAGTGCCGGGAGGCAGTGGGTGCGGGCAACTTAGCTTCTTTACTTCAGTTGTGGATGCGGCTATTGGCCTTGGACACCTAGTCTTTGGCTAAAATCTGCAAGAGGCGAGATATTCTAGATTTCAGCAGTGTTCTAGTTAGTACGAGGTTCTTCTACCATGGTTGGACAAACTCAGTGGCGTAAGTTTAAGCTTCAGCAGTGGTGTATGCTTTATGTGGTCAGCTTATGCGGGTTGAGACTAGCGATGCTATTTTGAGCTCTGATGATACGTAGAGACTGGTAATAGCCATTTGTTTGCCCAGGATTTGAAAGCTTGTTTAATTGATTCCTCCAGAGTTATTATTTATGTGGGGTTCCAGTGTTGGTTAGACTCGGCCAGTATATACTAAAAGTTCATTAGGGTATATGCTTCGAAGTGGTTGGTTGTTTGCAGAACTAGTAGAGCGGTTGATTCGAGCCAAAGGAATGAATTGAAAGTATATGCAAAAATTTCTATGGCTAGATGGTAACTTTGAACCCCAGGCACCTTTTTCCTTTGCCTTCAGGGTGGCTGGACTTGATATTCGTGGCATGGTGGACTTTTTCTTTAGGTGAGATTCGTAAGGCGATTTCACATTCAAATGGTGTTCGAGTGTCGGAGTAGCAGCAGTGTTTTCTAGAGTTGGGAGTTTGGCTCATGGTTACAGACTTCGTGGTAGGCTTACCATACTTCTTGCAGGATTGTGGTTTTAGTTTGGGTCTTTTGGGCAGGTTGCCCTGGTTCATTCACTTTCAGTTGATTCAGACCTAGCACGGTTCAGTTAGCAAGTTCGATGTTAGCAAAAGTGTTCATTCATTGGTTGATGGTCAGTCAGGGCATGTAAGTTTTGTTTTCAATGATATGCTACAGGTTGTTGTCTTGGATGGCTAAGGCTAGTAGCCTATATATTGGCTTAAAATGCATTTGAATAAAATGGGTGACTTCGTTCGTGCTAAAGTATAAGCAGAAACTATGGATCTCCGGTGTGTCAGTTGATTCTTTGAGGGTGGTTTGAGTGTTCAGCTTGTATGCAACTTCCTTTTTATGGTGCTAAAGGATTCAGCTCAGAATAAAAAAAATGGCTTTTGCGGAACAGCGGGTTCATGAGTTAGAGTTTTGGGTTGATGGATTTTCTTGTAAACTTGGTATGGTTTTGAGGATTCGAGTTTTCTGTGTTGATAGCCTTGATGCTCTGGTTTCGGTGTTGTGTAAGTGCTTTTTGGTTAAGATTCTCGAGGTTCAGTTTGGGTTGGCAGATCTTTGGAGGTTGAAATCTAGCTTGGCTAGTAAGAAATTAACACTTGGTTGCTTTCTTTGGTTCTGTTCTATTGGGTGCCGTCCGGTCGTGGAGGCTACCCAGGTTGTCTGAGAGAGTAGTGCGGGCGTCGTATCCGCTATTCTTAAATCTCTGGTATTTTCTTCCTTCCTAACTTTCGGGGACAAAAGCCTTTTTAGTAGTGGATAATGTAATGACCCTTCCGGTCATTTACACGTTTTTGCCTTTCTTGTACCATTAGAGCTTACTTGTAGCGGCCCAAGTCATTTATGGCTTGTCGGGATCGGTAGTTCGGTGCCCGGGCCATTTGTTTGGTCTTTATGGCCGTTTCTCATTTTAGAGCTTCAACTTTAGAAATCGTTGACTTCCGATAATATTCTTGGTAATATCAAAGAATTAAACCAAAGTTCTAGGTCAAAGGAATCCCTTACTCAAAAGTGTGAGTTAAAGAAATGCCTCGTGTAACACCTCTCCCGTTTGAACGTTTAAAGTAACCCGTACTTTCAAGGTAAGATTAATAGTGTCTAATACACTAATAAGGATGTGTTATGAGATATTATAATTGCAAAATTGTCATATGTTAAGTTTTGAAGTCAAGCAAGTTGCGTAACAAAAGTCGGAAAAGGTTATTGTAAATTCCTTTAAGGAATTCTCTTCAAATTTGGGTTAAATGTCTTGGAGTGTTTCTCCCTATCTATAAAAAGTTAGTGGCCCCCCAATATACCAAATCGAAGGTCTACGACTCTAGTTTCCAACACACTAAACCGTTCATCCATACGACTTCAGAATAGAGAGGTATTTACATTTTTGTAAGACTGCGCAAGCAAACACGTCAAGGTGGGGCCTACGTCCTAAGTCGGTTAAGCTTATAAAAGCTGATTTCTCCTTCATTTTAACCCATATTTTGCACCCAAAATTCTTAGAAAATCAGAGGGAGAGTCCATAAATAATCCATGGACTTTGATCCTTTCAATTCGGAAGTTGCTCTATGTCGCGAGCTCGTCATTTTGGTATAGTTTTCCCCGTCGATTTCATGGCGTATCTTCATGGGTGTTGATGCAGCAATCCAGCAGGTGTTTTTTGAGTATTTGGAAGTAGCTACGGAGATATATTGGTGAGGAATGGATCCCGTACACTTATCTATTTGTTGAATCAAGATTCTAAGCTTCTAGTTACGAAAAGTTGTATTTTTCGATAACTTGTAGTAGTTTCTTGTTCGATTTGGATATGTTTGTTATTCCTGCAAGGAGGCAGATTGTTAATCTTGGGATATTGAATATTTCTGTCAAGGAATCTCTCCTCTACGACCTTCCTTCGTTATTATATGTTCTAGTATTGTTTTATGGATTTCTGAGCCACGAAGTGGTATTTTGGATTTGTGGCTTTGGACAGCCCCTTTATCTTGTTATGTTTGGTTATTGTTGTGGTGTTCTGGTTGTGGTAAGGTTCTGGAGGGATTGGGAAATTGTGGGATTCTTTTCGGGATCGCATACGATAGTGATTGGATTGGACAATGTGAAGTACGCCTTGAAATAGTGCCTCGGGAGCTCGTCGCTCCTTTGAGATGTGGTTAATATATTATTGTTGGATTTATCTGCCATTTCTTATTGTTAGCCTCATTTTATGTTTTGGAGTTGGCTGGTCGCGAGTGTGACATTAACACCTTATCAAATGGCTAAGGCTCATTCTTGCAGCCTCGTCGATTCTAGCAATTGTTCCATTACCTTGGTTGGTCAGCCATCATAGAGACGCCTTTGGGGCTTCAGTTAAAAGTTATTTTTTTTGATTTGGAGCTACCCGGAGCAGTTTGAGCCTGGACGACGTTGTTATCGCAGCTAGTCATCGAATGACAGGTAGGTTATGGTTTTTCCCTATCTAGACTCTGCGTATATAGGCTATAACTGCATTAATTAGCATCCTTGGATAGGTTGTTATAGGTTGGTACCCCAGACCTTGTCTGCTTTTCGTCCTTCTATTTCATACGTTGTTTGTAGTATTCGCGTAGTATTGTATATTACCTTTGTGGGCCTGTGTGGCCTTGTATTGACTCTGGAACATAGATGGTGGGTTATTTGGGGAATGTCCGTGAGACCCGGACATAGAGATAATCCTTTTAGGCTGGTTATGTCTGTTGAGTAGCTGCTGGGCCTGTGCAGGGCTGATAGGAGTTGTTGTGAGCCGTTGGGCTACTTTTATATTTGTGTGCGAGCATATCATCCAAGAAAAAGGTTTTCCGCTGCATGTTTTACTACAGTTTTGGCTGCAATCCACTACTGGCAGTTTTCCTAAATCTGCATGGCCCTGGGGGCCCTTTTTTGGTACTGTTGATGATAGAAAAGGGGATTTTTGGATGTTTTCACACTGATTTTATTACTGGTACTAGTCTCTGTGGGGCAGAGCACCAGGCTTGATTTTATTAGTGATACTAGTCTCTGCGGGGCAGAGCACCAGACTTGATTTTATTACTGATACTAGTCTCTGCAGGGCGGAGCACTAGACTTGATTTACTACAGTTTTAGACCTGGTTACGCCCGGGCACCCTTGGAGGGGTTTTTGAGGCATTTTCTACTAATTTAGTCCTGGATAGGGTCTGGGCATGCATATTCAAGACTGGGTCTCTATCTTGATCCCGGACTTGCTTCCGGATGATATGTCTTGATACTAAGTTTTAGTATGGGGTCGGGGACCTCCATGGACCTTGCCACTCCGGGCCTGGGGCTTCGGGCTGCGTGCGCCAAAGGGAAGGGTATACGGTGGAGTAGAGGTATACGGGCTGAGTCCTTCCATGGAACCTGCCTGCTGGGCCCGATTGGCACCGTAGGAGGTACATACAGAGGTTCTATTTCACATCATATCATATCATGCATTGGATTCCACCCTTGTTTGCTGTGTGTTTTGTGTACGCTCCGGTAGTATGGGATGCCAGAGGGTTTGCTTTCACTTGATTGTGGTCCTCGATTTTATGGAAGGCCGTTGGGACTGTAGGTAGACTATATTTACTCCTGTCTTTATTTAGAGCTTGTCTTGGCACTCGGTTAGTGAAGGATTAGTAATGGTTAACTTGTTGAGGTTTCGATTATGGGATATCTGATTATTGTGAGGGCTAGGGAGTCCTATCTTATTTGAGGCACTTTTGTGTGGCCTTATGAGCAGAGTGTGAGACTCTGGTTCTATTCTTGTGGGAATCTGAGTGGTATCTCTCGGTTATTATGGTCTAGTTATTTCATCCTAGGGTGGTACTTGTGAGGTGATTCCATGGTTATGCTATCATGTGATTGGATTGGTGTTATGATTTCCTTATACTTGTTGATTCCATTTTGAGTATGTTAGACTGCTCTCCGTATTTTTCTTTTACTTGAGGTTACCGGTATACCGCCATTTTCTCAACTCTCTCTCTACTTACTTATATCATTGTACAAGGACTCCATGTGCGTTCTTCTTTCCTTCACCAGTGATTCTGTGTGATTGTATCTCTGTGCTAGCATGTGTTACTTGAAGCTCTTTGGTTATGGATGATCTGTGCTAGCTCCTTGTGCCTTGCTTATTGCCTCAGTGACTGCTTTCTTTCTATCTGTTACTTACTGCTTTTATATCTTATATGCGCTCAGTCGGACTATGATACCTACTGAGTACCCGTGGTTTTGGTGCTCATACTACACTTCTGCACTTTTTTGTGCAGATATTAGCTGAGCTTTCGCCGTTGATCACGTTGGAGACTCGTGGAACTTTTGGATCTTTGAGACTAGGGTGAGCTCCTAACGGTCGGGTCTTGTTTACATCTCATCTATTGTACTGTTTCTACTTGTACTTTCGGAGGCAATTTATGTTGTATTTTGTTACTACTAGCACTTGTATCCTATTAGAAGCTTCTGTACTATTGATACCAAGTCTTCGGGTTGGTGTAGTTTCCTTTATGTATTTATATTCTAGTTTTGATTTCGCTTATTTCTGCTTGCTGGTGCGTTTTGGTTAGGTAGTAGCCCATTACTAACCGTTCTGGGCTGCGAGAATTGGTTCGCCTACTGGGGGATTGTAGGTACCATCATGACTTGAGAAATCGGGTCGTGACAGAAGGTCAATAGCTTGAATCATGCCACCCGACCTTTGATGCTCCACCTTCATTTGTTGACAGTTGGGACACTTAGCCACAAACCCGACTATGTACCTCTTCATACCATTCCACCAAAAGACTTCTCGTAGATCACGATTTATCTTAGTAGCACCCGAATGGATGGAATATCTAGAACTGTGAGCCTCAGTCAGAATTTGATATCTCAACCCATCTACATCTGGCATACATAAGCGACCCTGGTAACGAAATACACCATCTCTACCTTGGGAGAAAACTTCCACCCACTGCTGATAAACTGCACCCTTAAGCTGAAGTAAAATTGGATCATTGTCTTGCTTTGCCTTCACTTCAGCCACTAAGGAAGATTCAGAACCATTTCGCACAATCACACCACCTTCGGTCGAGTCCATAAGGCGAACTCCCAATCGAGCAAGCCTATGAACCTCTTTAACCAATTCCTTCTTTCCCTATTCAATAGAAGCTACACTTCCCATGGACAATCTACTCAAAGCATCCGCCACAACATTGGCCTTACCCGGATGGTAAAGCACACTCATATCATAATCCTTAAGGAGCTCGAGCCATCTCCTTTGTCGCAAATTCAACTCCTTCTGAGTGAACACGTACTGGAGACTCTTATAATCGATAAATACATCCACATGCACACCATACAAGTAGTGTCTCCAAATCTTCAAAGCAAAGACCACGGCTGCCAACTCAAGATCATGAGTAAGATAGTTCTTTTCATGAGTCTTAAGCTATCTCAAAGCATAAGAAATCACCTTACCACGCTGCATCAAAACACAACCCAAACCAATCCTAGAAGCATCACAATACACAACAAAATCATCTAGGCCCTCGGGTAGAGCTAACACTGGAGCTGTGGTCAATCTAGTCTTCAATTCCTAAAATTTCTTCTCACACAAATCGGACCACTAAAATTTTACTTTATTCGGAGTCAATCGGGTCAAAGGGGCAGAAATCGAAGAAAAACCTTCTACAAACCTCCTGTAGTAACCAGCCAAACCCAAAAAGCTCCTAATATCAGACGAAGAAGTAGGTCTAGGCCATTTCTTTACTGCCTCTATCTTTTGAGAATCAACTCGAATGCCATTTTTAGTCACAATATGACCCAGAAAAGCAACAGACTGCATCCAAAACTCACACTTGCTAAACTTAGGAAACAACTATCTATCCCTGAGAGTTTGCAGCACAACCCTCAAGTGATCCGCATGCTCCTACTCGCTCCGAGAGTAGATGTGGATATCATCAATGAAAACAATAACAAACATATCCAAATATTGTTTGAACACATGGTTCATCAAATCCATAAAAGCTGCAGGAGCATTCGTTATTCCAAAAGACATCAGAATAAATTCATAATGACCATATTGAATCCTGAAAGCTGTCTTCGGAATATCACACTCTCTAACATGAAGCTGATGATAACCGGATCTAAAGTCAATCTTAGAGAAGAAACTAGCACCCTGAAGCTAATCGAACAAGTCATCAATCTTAGGAATGGGATACTTATTCTTGATTGTGACCTTGTTCAACTGACGGTAGTCAATACACATCCTAAGGGAACCATATTTCTTTCAAACAAACAAAACTGGGGCACCCCATAGAGAAATGCTAGGCCTGATGAAACCTTTATCAAGAAGATCCTCCAACACTTTATGTTCAACGAGAGCCATTCTATAGGGAGGTATAGAGATAAGATTTATATCTGGGAGAAGATCTATACCAAAGTCTATCTCCCGCTTGGGAGGAACTCCAGGAAAATCCTCGGGAAACACTTCTGGAAACTCATTCTCAACAGGAGCAGACTGAAGGGATGGGGTTTCGAACTCCGTGTCTATAACCCGCACTATGTGATAAATATACCCTTTTGAAATCATCTTCCTGGCCTTAAGATAAGATATGAAACGACCTTTAGTAGAAGGCGGACTACCTTGCCATTCTAAAATAGGTTCATTAGGAAAACTGAAACTGACAACCCGAGTACGACAATCAATAGAAGCATAACATGCATACAACCAATTCATGCCAAGAATGACATCATAATCAGTCATCTGCAACTCTACTAGATCTGCTGAAGTGACTCTATGAAGGACTGAGATAGGGCAATTTAGGTAGATTCTTTTGGCTAAGACTCACTCACCAACGGGAGTAGAAACACAAAAGGGTTCTAAAACCAATTCAAAACAAACTTTGCACTTGCATGCCACATAAGGGGTCACAAAAGATAAGAAAGCACCGAGGTACAACAAAGCATACACATCGAAAGAGAAGACTTTCAACATACCAGTAATAATGTCTGTGGAACCCTTCTGATCTTGATGAGAGGACATAGCATAAAGGCAGTTTTGGTGCTGACCACCAGAACTAGAAGTTGTGCCCTGTTGGGTTGGTTTACCTCCTGAAGCTGCTGGGGTAGACTGAGTCCTACCACCTTGCCCCTTCTTAGCTGAAGGGCAGTATCTAAGCAAGTGCCCAGTCTGTCCACACCTATAACATGCCCCCGAGCCCAAATGACACTCTCCTGAGTGATTCTTCCCACACCTGGTACAAACGGGGAAAGAAGGCCCCTTAACAACACTTTCCTGAGACTGAGAATAAGAACTAGATCCTCTACCACCCTGATCATGATGAGGCTTCTGAGTCTGGGTAGGAACACTAGCAGAAGAATGAACGGATCCTGATGACTTTTTCTTGAAATAAGAGTGATGTCCACCTCCAGACATGTGATGACCAAAGCCTAATCCCTCAGATCTAACCCTCTTGTTCTCCCTTGCCATCTCCCTAAGCTTGTCACCCTCAATCTGATGGGCATAATTCATGAGTCAGGAAATGTTCATATCACTCAACAACAAAGTAGACCCACACACTTTCTTCACCACATCTAAAACCCCATATATAAACTTGCTCATTTGATCATGCGGGTCCGCTACCATGGAGGGAGCATATCTAGACAACTGAGTGAACTTCAGACTATACTCTTGAACCAACATCGACCCCTATCTCAAGTTCACAAATTCCTCCACCTTCTCTTATCTCAATTCATGGGGAAAGAACCTATCAAGGAAGGCCCTCTCAAAACACTCCAAAGTCGTGGGGACCACGTCCCTCACCCTAGCCTCCTTCGATTGCCTGAACCAAATATGGGCTACATCTTTGAGTTGATAGGATGCAAGCTCAACACAATCAACCCCAACCACTTGCATAACTTGAAAGATCTTCTTCACTTCATCAATGAAGTTGAGCGGGTCCTCACTCACTTTTGAACCCCAAAATTCAGGTGGGTTCATCTGGACAAAGTCACGAACTCGAGCCACTACCCCACCTTACGGATGAACGGGGGAAGGAGCCTGTTGATTGGCTTGAGTGGCCAAAGTCTGGGCTAGCAAGTAAATGGCATTCCTAAACTCCTCATTCGTGAATTCAGGAACCAAAACAGGAGGAACAACATTCTGAGCGGCTCGGGGAGGCATAACACATCGAGGAGGCATAATCTGAATTGTTCAAGATGAGGATTAGAGGGACATAAGAGTTAAGTTCTATCGCACGACGTGATCATGAAAGAAGTGAAGTTTTCCTAAGACACCTCATAGATTCCCTCTCAATTGTGTGGCGTGCTTCACACACATGAAAGAGACTCTACTCGATGCGGCTTTCAGACATCCTAGGACTCATGGACCTGCGGCTCTAATACCAAGTTTGTCATGCCTCGACGTTACCTCCTAGACGTAACATGGGACTTGAGACCACAAGTGCCCTAAGCTAATCGCTTGTTCATAGCATACTCAAGAATAATAAAGATAAGCAGAAGCATAATAGATAAATCCAGAATCACATACATAGGTAATCAAGTTGAATGGAAATATAAAATCCAAAAAGAGACTCAAACACTGTCTATGTCTGAAAAGCCTCTACATGACATAAGGAGTTGCTAGGACAAGACCCTAGCTAACTCAAAGTACAAAATTCAGAAGCTAACATAATGAGGAACATATATATAGTCCTCAACCTAAGAGGACTCACCACCTGCTGATAAGATGTGGCCCGGGAACTCTAGCCATGAGTCTAGGAAGGAACACCTGAATCTGCATCACTAAAGGATGCATCGCAAGATATGCGTCAGTATTATAGGATGTACTGAGTATTTGAGTGATGCATGAATCATGATAAAAATAGTTTAAAATATGCTTATGAATGAACTTGTTACTTAAGAAGGACCATAAGTAATTATCAAGGTATAAAACATAAAACATGAAATAAAGCTTAACTTTCATATAACTTCATAACTTGAAAATAAACATGTGGGAGTTTCTCTTAACCGACATTAAACCATGCTGAGCTACATAGAGTTCAGTGTCATGCACCTACACTGCAAGAGTTGTCCTAACCAACCAAGGTTAGAACCATTTCATACCAGGATCCTATCATAATAAGCCTCAACACGGGCAACCTATGGTGGCAATGTAGTTTTGGACTTGGGTTATCAGGACCCTCATCTCTCGGTGCTAAATACTACTCCCAAAATATAATAATAACATGAGCTCATATACATGTGACATATCTAATGCCAAACTTGTTCATGACTTGTTCATACCCCGTGTCATCATACTACTCATGAGTTTTAGTTTAGGAAATGGCTCATGAGCATTGATGGAACATCAGGTGTCTTTCCTTACATCATACTTCATAACATGGAAAAACTTGCATACTTCATGACTTGTAAAATTTGCATGGCTCTAGTTCAAATTTCATAAAACATATACTTTCATAGAATCATAGAAACTAGGCATGCACATACATGAAAATCCATTAGGGACATGCTTTCAAAATCCAATTTGCTTAAATCAATCTTCATGCATGTAGAGATTTCCATGGTTAAACTTTAATTCATGTAAAAAGAGTCAACATGTAAAAACTCATGTGAAATCATGCAATTTAATAGTAATTTCATAATCGAAATCATAAGAAGATCATATTTAATAAAACTAATAAGAATATAGATAAGATCCCTAATTTTAAGATTATGAAATCAAAATTTGAATTAGGGATTTTGGGCACAAGGGTGAAAGGAACCCATTGTTGATTACCCATATACCTTGGTTGAAGATAACCCACTTGAATTGGAAAGATTTAGGAGACTTGAACTTGAAGCTTGAGACCTTGAGCTTGAGAGAGTTCTTTTCCTTTTTGAGAGAAGAGTGAAGTAATGAGAAGGAACTTAGGCTGATAAGGTGAAAACCCTACTTGAAATAGCCAAAATGACCTCACTTAGGAGTTAAAAGGGTGGGTAATGACTAAAATACCCCTGAGATTTAATTTAGAAAAATTTGGAAAATGGGTCAGCTTCAGGTTCTACGGGTTGGTTCCATGGGTCGTTGTTTGAACCATGACTCATGGTTCCAACTCGTAGAACCTGGTCGACTAGACAGTCTGTAGGAATATTTATACGAGTCAACAAGATGGACCCGTAGAACAAATGATGGGTCGTAGTTTGGAGTCGTCATTGCTTGGAACACAGTTGACCCTCGGTCAATCCACAAATCAAGACGACGGGTCATCATCTGGATGACGGGTCATCGAAACCAGTCATCATTTTATAGGGACCTGTCGCTCCTCTGATTTGATTTCCACGAGTGGATAGGATGGACCCGTGGTTTGAACCACGGTCCATAGAACCCACTTGTGGTTCTAGACCAGAGGTTGATCCAACATAAGGCCAATCACGACTCCATTCCAGGACCCATGGTTTGAACCATGGTCTATGGTTTGGACCCGTATTTCCTGGAACATGAATTTTTCTGAGGTTCTTAACTTAGATAGCTGGATATGTCTCTGGAGTGTTACACTCTCAGACCCTCTTCAAGAAACTTTGCTACAAATGGCACCTTAGCCAAAATTATAGTTTTCTAAGTGCTTTGGTAGTATAGTCACTCAATAGTTAGTGTGAATGGAGATGTTATGGGCGATAAGTAGTTGAATGGCCCCAGAGCTTGGTGTATGAATTGAGAAGTATAGTAGCTATAAGATGAGGATGATTATGCTAGTTTTATGGAATCGACCTAGTAGCTTAACATAATGTATGCAGAGAATTAAGTTGATTAAATTATAATGAGTATGGTGGTGCAGGCAAGATGTATATGTGACCCGTAGAAGAATTAGTAAATTGTGACTAAGTCATGAGATAAAGGAGAAATCCTTAAGCATTAGAAAGGTAGATGTGTACCCAGAGTTGTATGTTGTTGCATGATATTCAGGAGATTATAGATAGACAATGATGAGTCCCTTAGCGTCATTTTAATTTAGTTAATCTGGGTGGATGTGAACTTAGAGATGCGATGTTAGTATACGAATAAGCAAAGATCAGATTGCTAAGTATTTGAAGAAGTTGTTATATATCCTCTAGTGATAGCCCTTAGGGTAAAGAGGGAGCTAAGAGATGACTTAGAAGGAGACCTTTTAGCAACTTCAATTATAGCCTATCGGGGAGAGTTTAGCGTCCAGTCCAGGAGTGCTGTGATACCCTGACCTTACAAGAGTTAATTCATTATAGCTTAGCTAGGAGAGAGATCCACAGAATTAGAGGGGTGACGTTGAGCTAAGGGGAAATGTTAGAATGAAGAACAAAGTCGAGCCTTGTGATGCAACTAGTATAGAATTCTAGAAAGATCTATGATAGGATACAACAGTCCATTCTTATTCCAGCGGATTCCCAGTGCTTCAGTCAAGATAACACCATACTCAGACACATTTATGCCATATTCATGAACACGTTCATGCACTCTATGCAGATTCATGTCCATGCTCAGCTCCTAAAACAAATAGAAATTACTCAAGACAGCAATTCCAGTCTTACTCTATGACTCTATGAATCTCAGCTTCATGCCATGAGACTCTTATATAGGTAAACTCATTTCTCACAATATGCTTAGTCCTATGTACTCATTTCAATCCTCAAGGTATGACTTAATGGCTAATGAAATCATGCTACATCATGTATATTCTCAGACCAGATCTCTTTAATAGTTCATGATTATGAGTTCCTTACTCTAACCATGATGCCTATGTCCAGGATATGAGACACTCAGGACTTTGTACTTGACTTCTTAAACCTCACCTTGAGTGGCTAGATCACACTAAGTGTAAGTAAAGACTGATCAGTATTCCTTCATTCGTGATGCTCATGCTCCCACTCTATTCCTTTTTGTGATCTTGGTTTTTGTTGTCACAACTGTCAATTGAGGAAGCTGAGTAGTAACCTAGATTGGAAGTACTAGATTTTCCCTTTTTGGTATCCCTTTGTTTATATTCTTGTAGTTGCAGTTTCTAGATATGCTAGGGAAGAGGATAGAAGCCTCATACAGTGCCAACTACAAAGAAACCATAAGGTGATCATAGTGATAAGCTTGGATGTCATGATGAAATACATATGGGCCTTTGCCTTGTGCGACTAGTGACCTATTTGTTAGAACTCAAGGTTAGTTGATTTTTGTGATAAAGAGGAATACCATTCTTGGGAGATGACTCTAGATGCAAGAGACTTAGTCAAGATAGGCTTGAACATGTCGAAAGAATATAGTTAGACTCAGACCTCAGAATCTATATGTGCACTGGTGAAAATTTTAGTTACAAATGGTAAGGGTGTTCCTAAGCTTAAAAGTTGTCAACCGTATTGTCTAAGGCAGGAATAGTCTTGTTCTTACTCCCTGCCCAGGGTTCTCCTACCTTTTTTCTAGTAGCTTCAACTATCAAGATAGCAGACTCCCCATCTCAGATCAGTTCAGACTTGCCGGTAATCATTCCTAAGGCCAGAAGGCCCTACGTTCAGTTAAGTCCATGCTAGTGAGTTCAGTTTAGAAGAGAATAGTTTTCTCGTACAATTACTCCTCCCAGTTTTATGTTCCTTTTAGTTAATGTAATTTCTAAGAATACGTGCATTCTTTATGAGATCCAGCTAAGTCCCTACTCTCACTCTAGACCAGTTATCATGTTGGATATTCAGTTTCATGTCCCATCAGTTGTTCTTATGATCGCAGTATGCATACATGACTCATGAACCCAGCTCAGTTCATATTTCAGTCATAAATCAGTTACCATGTCAGTACTCTAGATTTTAGAACTTAGTTGGTGGGATTGCAACTTTTTCCCCATAACCTCAGCCTAGTTAGTCTTCGTTCGAGGATGAATGATCCCAAGGGGGAGATATTGTAACACCCCAAAATTCTAAGCTAAGAATCGAACCACTTTCCATAGGTGTCACGATCAATTCCCTAGTGTGGGAAGTTTTTTGTATGCGGATCATGTTCTTAAGAAACTCCTATAAGCAAGTTAAGTTGAAAGCACCCCAATCAAAGAAGTTTTCATGTAAGACTAAACTAGGGTCATCTTCAAATAATCATAACTCCTAGAATATGAAGAACTAGGTGGACTAGTACCTACTAAATTGAAGGTCTTTGACTCTTCTTTCCAATGCCACTGATTGTGAATTAATATGAGTCAGGAGTAAAAAGTTATCATCATTTTACTAAAAGGTATCTGTCTATCAAAATGACAGACATAAACCATGAGAGGAATCCACGGCTCGTGAATCAAACCACGAGCCATGGATTGCATCCGTGGAAATCAGACCTGGAATTCAAATTTTTGTCTGAAAAACCACGAGAAGGTTCCATGGGTCGTGGAATGATCCACGGGTCATGAAACTAACTCGTGCAAACAGTCTAGAATCTTGAAAAGTAACCTAAATACCACAAGGTGTTCCACGGGTCATGGAATGATCCACAGGTCGTGAAACCAACTCGTGGAAATCAGTCCAGAGGCCAAAAACTTTGCCCAGGAACCACAAACCCTTTTCACGAGCCGTGGTCCATTCCACGGGTCGTGGTTCATGCCTGTGGAACCCGATGATGAGTTTTTTTCAGCAGTTTTTAACTTAGTATCCTAGGGGTATTTCAAGACCATTCCTTCTTCTTTTAGCTCCGACTGTAAATAGTTTTAGACTTATTTTATTAAGTAAAAATACCTCCCAACTATCTGTTTTCCTCATTCTTTCTCTCAAGCCTGTTTCAAAGAACAAAAGAGCGTTCTTCTCCAAAGTTCAGACCTAGGGCTTCTCTTCCAAGCTTCAAACTTCAGATGTGCTTCAGGGATCTTGTTCCACCATGTATGTGGGATTCCAATGAGGGTTTCCTTTCACCCTCATGCCCAAAGTTTCAGATTTCAGTATGAATTTATAAGTTATGATTCTAGGGTTCTTACCCAAACATGTGTTTCACTATGAATTTGATTTCTTAATGATTCTACATAACTACTGGCCTTGTTAGAACAATTTTTACATGAATTCCTGCAAATAGATTTCAAAACCCAAGATATTTGGGAGAAGTATATTTTAGCCTGATTTTACAATATTTTCTTAGAATTTAGATCTCCCTTCAGAATGTAGTTCTGCTTGTCAGCATTCAGTCTAAATAAGTTTAAGTTTCCTCATGATGATTTTAACTATGGGTTTTGGCTTCCAAACAAGTATACGTGATTCCCAATCACTTCATTCCAGTTGTTTCAAATTCAAAAGAACTATGCATAATTTAGTAGGCTTCGGCCTACCTTCAGTATGATCTACAAAATATGTTTTAAATATGAACAGTTTTGACATTCAGATATGCCATATGATACAAACCTTTCTCATGCATGATTAGTCTGTCTGAATTACATGATTAGAATTCTTCAGTCTCAGTAATATTTGGCATTCTTAGAACATCAGTATATTTGAGCTATCCAATATTTCAGTTGCATTCATTGCCATATATTCAGTTGGGAGTAGGCTTAGCACCGAGCGGATGAAGAGATGAAGTCTTAGATATCAGATTAGGCTGAGGCCTTTAGTAGCGTCCCTAAGTGTCAGAACTACGACGCCACTGTAGGTATCAAAGGGGTCAACTGTCAGATTAGGCTGGACACCCTTGTCCCTTGTGGACATCAGTTTAGTGGATCCACGTTAGATTTTTTTGTACCCTTGGAAAGGTATGAACACCCTTCCATCCAGGGTTACAGGTTTGCCCCATAGTTAGCTCAAATTGGGGTATATCGGTTAATAGTAGCTCCCACAGTCCATATTTATTATTGCATTATCTTGTATTTAATTATTCAGTTCAGTTCAGTATTATAGTTGCATGTCTATATACTTGGTCATTTCATCAACTTATACCTTTCAGCTTGCATTCGGTACACTATATCAGTATTTTCAGCATGTTCAGTAAAAAAAACTCACCTAAGGATTTACTTTAAACACGACTTTCAACATGACTCATGACTTTTAGCTCAGTTGTACTATTTCATGATTTACAGATATACTTCATCTTTTCAGTCTATGGATCCCCAAATAACAGTTTTACTTATCTTAAAATATCATGATCTCACAGTTATAGTTCAGAAACACGATTTACACCTTTTTCAGTAAAAGTGCTTATATTCTACAATTTTGACTCATGCACTTCAAATGTTATACTTAGTCTAGTTTTTAGCCATGTTTTTAGTACATACATGTTTCTCATGATTTTTAAGTTAGTGCATATCTCACATGCTCAAAACATTTAAAGTACTGACCGCATACATTCCTTGTGCTATATCATTTTATGATGTAGGTTACAGTGCTAGCTCCCAGGATCATGGTCAGACAGATTGCAGCTTCCAGATAACAAGGGATGAGTTCTCCTTATTCGGGAACTCTAGTCAGTTAGTAGTCATAGTAGTTTATTTTCAGTTCTTGTATATTAATTAGAGATAATGGCGGGTCATGTCTCGACTAACTATAGTCAGTGTTAATAGAGGCTTCATAGATAGTTAGACAGACAGTCAGTTAGTTGTATTAGTTTTCAAATGCTATTGTATCTCAGTTTATGAAAGTTTATTTTGTTATAATATTTTTAAAGAGCTCAACACATTTCAGCTTTCGCATTATCTTTCAGTCTATATCTCAGCAGTATGCCAAGCCATGGATTAGATTGGGGTCACTTATGACTCTAAGCACCATGTTATGTACAGGGTGTAGGCTCGAGGCGTGACACTACTCAAGCTAATTACAAGGCAAGATGGGAAGACCAAATAACATGAGGTATTTGTGTTATTCCTAACTTCCCTCATCCTTCTACCATTCAATGTTTTAAATGTCAAGGTAGAGGGCATATTTTAAGTGACTGTCCTTATAAGAGGCCAATTGTATTCATTTTTTATGAATCTTATACTCGTAATATGACAGAGTGTGAGGTGAAGTGTGACGATAATGAGACTAAGATTAGGCATGGGGAAGCAATCTCAAAAGGAGATGATGAGCAATTAGAGGAAGACTTCAACTTCTCTTGTGCCTTAAGACATATCATAGAGGACCTTCCTAAAGAGGAACTTCACTAACGTGTGAACCTATTTCATACTAGGTGTAAGATCTTGGAGAAGGTATGTTCCTTGGTTGTTGATAGTAGGAGTGGAGCTAATTATATAAGTAGTAGGACAGTTGTCCAAATAAAGATCCCTACACAAAGGCACCCCAATTCATATAAACTCTAATGGATCAAAGAGAGTGGTAAAATAGAGGTAACCGAGCAAGTATCCATAATGTTTAGCATTGGCAATTATCAAGATGAAGTCCTATGTGATATTATGACCATGATAATATGTCATGTATTGCTTGGAAAACCGTGGCAAGTTGATCGGGATGTCCAGTATCATAAAGGGTCTAACAAATACTCATTTGTAATTGGAGGACAAAAGTGCAGTCTTACACCTTTGATACCCCATCAAGTGTGTAAGTACTATAAAATCTTGAGAGAACTTCGAGAAGTAATCCAAAAGAAAGAAATTGAGAAGAATGAGAAAGAAGTGTTGCTTCTGCATAAGAAAAAAGGCTTCACTAATGAAAGAGCTGACTTGTTTGTGAACGTGGAGCCAAGTGAATGTTTGAAAGGCATGGATGAGGAACACTCCTTAGTGGGACTCATCAACATGGATCTTGTATTGCACACTAACCAAAGTACTAGAATTTTTCCTAGTACCAATTCTTCTATCTTGTAGGTTCACAAAGGGATACTTTCCAATGAGGTTCCTAAAGGATCATCTCACCAAGAAGGAACTGAAAGCTTAATGGGATCTGAAAATATGGATTCCAACTTTTGAAAGAAAAGAAAGGACCAATCATATTGGTCCAAGATGATGCTTAAGATGGAAACACCTTGTGAGCCATGGTTGGGACACAAGCATGAAAACTTGACACCTCAACCCCAAGATATGTATCCATTCCCTCCTATTCTAAGTGACCCTTGGAGTCATGATGACATTTCCTTAAGGTAGACCAATCCTTGAAATTGTGTGACTTTATATCCTACCTTGAGAGTGTTGATGTGTCTCAAACCTTGTCATGGTTTGTTGACACTATGCTTAAATTATGTGAGCTCCGCAAACCAAAAGCTCCATCCATTTGTTTCTTTGGAAAGAGTGCATGGTGTGTACTTGATGCCTGAATCTTATTTCCTACTCCCTATCATACTCATATGGATAGACAAGTTGAGATGTTAGGATGGACTCTTAGGAGTATGCTACGACTCATGAATAGGGAGAACCTAAATTTTTGGGAGGACTACTTGTTGAAGGAAAATGTAACCCATAGTTCCTTCAATCTCCCTAGTGCCATAACTCCATGTGTTGATCCACTCCTTTTGGGAGCTTGTTTGATAAAGAAAGGTAAATTGGACTTTAAATACCTTATCTTCCCTCCTTGTGTTCTAAATAGTGATGAACTTCTTGCTAGCATTCAAGGTTCGAAGATGTACTTACAATTGAGAACACTTGGAATGAGTTTGGTGATCTTCAATCCTTTCTCCACTACTTGTTTGCATTTGATGAACCCTTTCTAGTGGGTGATATCATGCTTGTGACACCAAGGGAAAATGTATCATTACCTACTTTGGGTGTTACCTATATACTTGCATCCTTGTTTGACACACTCGTTCATAAGTTGTGTGAGCCACAACTTGTGGATGCTAAGTTTCTTATTTGTTTGCGGGAGAGTCCTTGGATGTTCAAGACTTTTTGTCACCTTCATAGGATTGGATAATTTAAAGTATCAAATGAGACTCTTGGGAGCATGCTTAGTGCCATAAATGGAAGGAACCAAACTTCTTGGGAAAACCACTTGATTGGGAGTGAATTGAGTTCTTATAGATTCCACATCATCCTTTATAGCATGACTCCATTGAAAGATATCCTCCCTTTGAGGAGTTGTTTGAAAAGAAAAGGTGACACTTGTGTGATGAACCACAAGTTGATGTTATGTGTACAAACATGTGAGAATATGCTTGTTAGGATCCTTGTATATAATTGTAAACTTGCATATGAGGACACCATGATTGACACTAGTGATATTGTTACCTTTTATTACTATCTTTTTGCATATAATGATATTCATGAGTGTGTTGAGGTTACATCTTATGTAAACTTGAATCATGTGAAAAGAGAAGGTGAAGTATGTCCATATGTCATCACTTCATCCATAGGTGTTCCACCTTGTTGTGGTTTTCTTGATACATTTCTTAGACTTGATGGTATTCTTGCATGTGGAACCACCTTGGATGAGACTAGAATGCTAAACACCTTTCTCTACTACCTCTTTGCATTCGATGATGTCTATGTTTGCCTTAAAGATGCATTGGAGAGGGGTAGGCTAGTTATTAGGTCACACCCTTGTTTGTATGACAAAGATGAGTGAGTCTCATATCCATTTGACCCTGGAGACCCTTCATATGTATGTGAGCTTTTAATGGTACCACCCTTTGGATGGTCCTATCTTTTTGTTGAGTGGAATAACCAATTACCTTGTACTCCATATGTTGACTTCATTGTCATTACAATGGGGAATGCTTGGTTGTTCCTTGAGAATGTGCCACTTAGGCATACTACTTCTTGTTCTAACCCATATGCTAACCCTCATACCATGATGAATTTGTGGTTGTTTGTCCTTCCTATATTTTTGCAATGATAGGATTCGAGGATAAATCCTTTTCAAGAATGGGAGGCTGATACGATATCGCCCAGTGACATTCATGATGGACCTATACTTCAAGGTCTAGACAAGAGGATCCAAGACACACTCACCCTTGGATCACAAAAGGGAGCTTGGAAGAGCCTCATTACACTCCAAGTGAAGCAATTCCGCATTTGGATGATCGTGTGGAGCAAAGAGGAGGCTGCCAGTGAATCTGCCCGATGGTGCGACCCAGGTGCAACACGCACATCATCTGGTGTGAAATGCACACCAACTTCACACATGAGGTACGACCGGGACAATGGCTGGTGCATTAAGCACTTCAAACACACCTCCATCCGCACCAGACCCTACATGAGCCAGTTTTTGAATTCCAAGGTCTCTTTTGGGCCTTGATGTAATAACTATAAATAGGGGTTCCCTTCCCTTTAGCTCCTTAATTGTTGAATGATTGAGATATGCTCTTTGACAACTCATATTATAGTTGGTAGCATTTAATGTAGCTAAAATCTGTTGGGTGAATTCCTAATAGTACTATTGGATGGATTCCTAATAGTTTAGGTGAGTGATTAAGGGTGGATTCCTTTGATTGCTTGATAACTTCTTTTTCTTGAATTTTACATGAGAATACTCTTTTATGGATTCATTTAGAATACTTCTGCCTTGTTGATTAAAGTTGGATTATCATTTGGTTATTGTAATCAATTGGGAGGTGAAGGTGTAAATTCCTTTGTTGCCCATAATTGTAATTTCTTAGTGTTAATTCACATATCTTTTGTTTATTTCAGTTTCGCATTGGATTTCAATTACTCTCCCTAATCGAGATCTTATCACTTGGTTACAATCATGCTTAGTTGTATTTAAACCCACTAATCATATATACACTATGGTCTCTTTCGAACCCCACAGTTGAACAATAAATCAACCAATTGGCTAGGTGAGTTAGGCTATTTATAGCCCAAACTCTTAGGTGAGAATTTCCTAAATCAAGCTATTTCTAGCCTTAATTTATGGTGGAAATCTCAAATCCCCACTATTGAATTCTTACCCAATTAATGAACTTCTTCTTCAAGCAAACACACAATTAGTAAGCTAAATTAATGTTTGCAACTATCTATTGTATAATGAAAACATGAAGGATTCAATAGATCCACACATAATAATCAATTATAAACCTAAATAATCAATACCCATTCCCAAATTTAAACACCCATTATGCACACACCCCTAGAAATGAATTTAGCTATAAATAATGAAGGAAAAAGAGAATATACCAAATGGATTTTCAATAATTCCATTTATTCTTCAATAACTAGCTTCAAATTCCAATCTCAAGTATCAACAATAGTGTTTTTCACTATAAAGAAGAAGAAAACTTGTACTCTAAGGTGCACTCTATTCAATAATCAATTGTGAATTGAAAAACTGATGTATATTCCTTGCACAGATCCCAAAAAGGGTCTTGGAAGCTTCCCAATTATGCCACAACAAATCTGAACCATTTTGCCCTTTGGGCCACTTGCGAGACCACATGCAAAGGCACCTGCGGTCGCCCATGAAGACTTGAAGCATGCAGGTGCCAATTCTTTAAAGCAATGAAACTCCTGCCGCTTGTGACCCCATCTGCGAGGGCATATGTGATCTCCCTTGGCGACTTGTGGCGCATAGGTGCATGATTGTTAGGTAGTGTTTCAGATTTTTTGTGCGCTGGCACTTGCAAAATGCAGGTGCTATCATGTGATGTGCAGGTTAGCTCACTGATGTGCTGGCATTCTACGACATATTTGACTCCTTTAACTAAGAATAATTGTAAGTTTTCAAGCAAACATTGTTGGTTTTGATCGTATTTGTGTTTTACTTGCAGGAAATTGAACAAAGATAGAAAAGAGTGAAGATTTGCTAGGAAATGGGCTCACTGTTTGGTCTGATGACTTCCATGACAAACTTTCAAGGGCGTGGGGATTCATCACTCAAGTCACCAAGTGTGACAGAAATGGAGGAGGTCACTGGTTAGGGTGACGACTCACCCGATGATTCGTCACCCAGATGACGAACCACTATGCTAACCGTTAAGCTGAAGCAGAAATGGCGACCTCCACTGGATTAGGTGATGACTCACCTGAAGAGTCATCAAAACATTGGTGAGTCATTAACCCAACCCACCAAGTCAAAGCAGAGATCTGCATTTCACTGGATTAGGTGATAACTCATCTGATGAGTCGTCACAAGCCTGATGAACCACTAAGTCAAGCTGTTAAAGTATAAGCGGGACTCCGAGTTCTATTTAGGATATTATTTTCCTGGACAAGTATAAATACCCAGTGTTAGGGATAAAAATATTATTTGATATTGGATATTTTCCTTTGGTTTTTGAACGAGTTTTGAACGCAACGAACGAGAGAAAATGTTACAATTGTCATCTTTTGGGATTTCACTGTTTGTGCTTGGATTTTTATCAAGGATTAAAGTTTGAAGTTTGTGTTCATATATTGTAAGAACCTTTTGTTTATTGTATGAATACTATTGTCTTCTTCTTCTCTAAAATCACGAGTGGCTAAAACCCCACAACTAGGGTTGTGGGATCCATGGCAAAAGTAATAATCTAGGTTATGGGTGATATTGGGTTCGTATTATATGGTTTATACATTGTTAGTCCTACACTTTTACTATTTTCTAATGGTTTCAAACATTAGAATAAGCCTAGGTTTGATTTTCTTTAACTAAGAAGTTAAAATCGGGTAAAAAGGATTAACAACAAGGATTCGAAACTACCAACTCTGGTCTAATGAATAACTCTTTAGCGAGGTTAATCTACTTGGAGTATTAATTGAGTTTTGTATTATATCTTTTCAAGTTTGAATGAATTGAAAAGAAAAGTGTCTATTTGGTTGAGAAACACTTAGACGTAAGAATGAATTCAATTACTTCATGTTATGCATATGAAAAGAACCCGTTTGAACTAACCCGAGGTTATTTACGAAGCCATGGTGAACACATCCCTAGTTCACCTCTCATATTGATTTTTTTACTCATTATAATTTGTTGTTTACCATTTGAAATAACCAAGAAACAATCAAGTTTGATCATTATAAATCCCCCCATTTTCCAAAAATTATTGAGTAATAGTCATCTAAATTACTATGACTTAATTTTTGCCATATTCCCTGTGGGATTCGACCCTAACCTTTGTTGGGTTCTATATTTTATAATGACTGCTTATACTTCTTAAGTGAGGTGTAATTTGGGCGTATAAGATTTTACTGCCATTGACAGGAAATATAGTTGTCTATTAAGTCTGGTGTAATTATTTGACTCTTAGTCATATTTCCTAATTTTACTTTTATTTGTTGTTTGTGATTGTTACAGAGTATAGATTTGTGCATGCCAAGTACACGACGCTCCAGTAAACCAATATTACCCTACGACCCTGAGCTTGCTAAAACTCTAATGCTAAATATGAATTCACAATAGCGTGAGGAAATAAGGCTTGCTGCAGCCCAACAACACCTGAACGATGAAGATATTAAGGTAGATCCTGCGTTGGGTGATGATGATGCGGCATACAATGTTAATGTTGCTCTTGCCGTTTAAAGGCCAAAACAGAGAGGTAGAGGTCAAAAACAGCCAAGGCAGTTTTATTTGAATGATGATAAGGATCTTGACGTGGATGGAGTTGGTGCTACGGGTACCATTGTCCTTCCCCCGTTAGCGCCTGGAGCTAAGTTTAATATCACTAGCACGATGATCCATTTGTTGATTCTGAAAGGGCTATTTAGAGGAGTGGCTGGTGATGATCCCAACTGACACCTGATGAATTTTGTGGGAATTTGCAAATCAGTTGAGCTATCGGGAGTAAGTCAGATGATTATCAGGCTTAGGTTGTTCCCATTGTCTTTGTCTGATGAGGCAGCACTATGGTTGACAGACTTCACTACTTATTCTATAAAAAACTGGAGTGAGCTAAAAGGAGCTTTCCTAGAAAGGTTCTTTCCTTTGTCCAGGATGATACAATTTAGGCAACAACCATATGAGGCCTTACATGAAACCTGGTTGAGGTTTAAGAAGAAGTTGACTCAGTGCCCGAACCACCAACTGATAGATGAGTTTTTGATGTAAACATTCTACAGGTCCTTAAACTCAACTACCAAGCCAACTCTTGATGATGCTGCAAGAGGAGCATTCATGGGGCTTACATTTATAGAGGCAACAACTATCATAGACCAGCTCAACAAGATAAACAGAGATTGGTATACCCAAGACTCCGAAGTAGCAAATAGTATATATGCAGTGGGGATGTCGTCTGAGCAACGCAGGAAAGAAGAAGAACATGACTATTACATAGACCACTTGAAGACACATATGGACTTTCTAATGAAACATTTATTGGTAGGTGGAATTGAGAAGGTAAAAGTTATAGGTTCACAGAGTAGAGCAATTGAGGAAGAGTCTGATGAAGAAGCTAATTATTTGGGGGGTTCCCAGGCTTATGGCCAAGGAAACCAAGGTCGGAACTTCTAATGAGATAATTATTATATAAAGCCTGGCTATAAGGATCGGGAGCAAGGCAACTGGAAGAACAAAAATGACAGATGTGGATTTTATGTACTAACAGGGAATCGTGATAAAGCTAGCAACAGTGCAGGTACTTCAAGTATGGAAGCGATGTTAGCTAAAGTGTTATCAAAGGTAGAATCAATTGACTCGGGAGTGAAGGAGATAAAAGGTTAACTATCATCCATGGGTCAGTTGGTGGACTCATATTCCACCTCGATTAAGTAGTTAGAGCAGCAAATGGGACAACTTTCAGCAACTTTAAATCAAAGAAAGAGTGGTACTTTGCCAAGTAACACTATACAAAACCCAAGGAATGATGGGAGTTGCATGGCAATTACTACACGGAGTGGCAAATTTATTTCGGAATCACATCTGATAATTCAGACTCAGACAGGTGATATTGATGATGATGATGAGTTAGTAGATGATGAGAATGAGGTTGATGAGAGTGCAGACATACCTGCAAAAAAACCCACCATGGTAGAGGATACTACTCAAGTGATTAAGAATAAAGGAAAGGAAGTTGAAAAACTTCCAACTCAAATAGCCAAGCTTCCTCCTCCATTCCCTCAAAGAATCAAAAAGAAAGTGGAAGACGGAAAGTTCCATAAATTCATATCTATGATCAAGCAAATATCAGTAAATATCCCTTTGGTGGATGGATTCTCTTGAGAAAATGCCCAGATACGCCAAGTTTATAAAGGACTTGATCACTAAAAAGAGGTCAGTGAGTTTTGAATCGAAAGATAACCTTCACCACTGTAGTTGGATTTTGTCAAGGTCATTGGTCCAAAAGAAGGAGGACTCGGGTGCCTTTACCATCCCGTGCACAATCGGGGAGTTCAACTTTGCAAAGACACTCTATGATTTAAGAGCTAGCATTAATTTGATGCCGCTAACTATTTATCGGTAGTTCAGCTTTGGAGCCCCCAAACCGACTACCATGAGGCTACTGATGGATGACAAATCAATAAAGAGACCAATGGGTATACTTTATGATGTTCTAGTTAAGGTTGGCAAGTTTATATTTCCCGCAGACTTTGTGATCCTCGATTGCGAGGTAGATTTTGAAGTGCCTATAATCTTGTGATGACCCATTTTAGCAACGAGAAGAGTACTGGTTGATATGGAAAGCAATGAACTGACATTCAGGCTGAATGATGATATAGTCAAGTTTAATGTTTGCAAGTCTATGAAGAAGCCGAGATACATGAGTGTCATCTCAGTTATTGATGTGATTGTTGATTCTGAAGTGGAGGTACTGGTTGAGGAGAGATTTGCTGTGGAGACGTTGGCTGCAGTAATGATAAACTTTGATAGTGATGACATCGAAGACTATGAGGAGACAGTGAATGCTTTGGTAGGTATGGGTTCATATTTCTATGCCCCAAAGAAACTAGACCTGGACTAGAAAAACAGAACGACGCCTCCATAAAAGCCTTCGATTGAAGAGGCACTTGTGTTAGAATTGAAAGAATTGCCGGGCCATCTCAGATATGTATTTTTGGGCGATAATAACACATTGCCCATCATTATTGCTGTAGATCTTATGGAGTGGCATGTAGAGGCTTTATTGTCTATATTGCAGAGGTATAAAAAATCTATTGGCTGGACTATCACAGATATCATCGGGTATCTACTAGGTATTTTGCCCTAATAAAATACAGCTGGAAGACGGGTGTACTCCTACCACTGAGTATCAGCGAAGGATGAATCCACCAATCCAATAAGTGGTAAAGAAGGAAATAATTAAATGGCTCGATGCAGGAGTGGTGTACCCTATATCAGATAGTAAATGGGTAAGCCCAGTTCAATATGTTCTTAAAAAGAGAGGTACGAATGTAGTGGCAAATGAGAAGAATGAGTTGATAACACTGAGACCGGTCACTTGGCAATGGGTCTGTATGGATTATCGGAAGCTTAACTCTTGGACGCTGCGGGATCACTTCCCTATGTCCTTTATGGATCAAATGCTTGATAGATTGGCTGGGAGAGGATATTATTGCTTTTTGGATGTGTATTCGGGTTACAACCAAATATCAATCGCACTAGAGGATCAGGAGAAAACCACCTTCACATGTTTGTATGGAACTTTTGCCTTTAGGCGCATGCCTTTTGCCTAGTGTAATTCTCCAGCAATGTTCAAGAGATGTATGATATCCATATTCTCTGATATGGTAGAAGATATGTAAGAAGTCTTTATGGATGATTTTTCTATGGTTGGTGACGCGTTTGAAGATTACTTGACTATTCTGGGTCAAGCTTTGCAAAGATGTAAAGAAGCTAATCTTGTTCTCAACTGGGAGAAATGCCACTTTTTGGTGAAAGGAGGCATTGTGTTGGGGCATAAGATCTCAGTGAGAGGTATTGAAGTCGATAGATACAAGATTGAATTGATTGAGAAACTACCTCCGTCAGGCCCTAAGGTTACCCCCTAGAGGTAACAAGGGACTTGGAACCACAAGGATCCGAAGTTAACCCTTGGTCATAACATTCTCAAGCATGTAAAGGAAAATGAAATAGAAGCATCATAAAGAAATCTGAAACAGGGAGAGATATCATAAATAAAGAGTCTAATAGGAAATACAACTCGAAGATCACCTCATAACATCTATGTCTGAAAGCCTCTAAAACTAGCATAAGGAGTTGATGGGATAATACCCCAACTAACTCAACAATCTGAAAGGAAAGGATACATAGAAAAGATAGAATAAAGCCTAGTCCTCGCACTATGAGGACTCACCAAAGATGAGCGTGAGTGGCCGAAAACTCTATCCACGAAGCTATAAAGGGACACCTGAATCTGCATCATCAAAGGATGCAGCGCAATATGTGTTTGTACTATGGAATGTACTAAGTATGTGAGCAATGCATAAATAGAGTAAAACATGCATTAAAAGGTATTTAGGTAAATCCATGCATAGTAAAGATCATGAGAAGATATCATAGTGGAAATCAAATCACAAGGCAAAAGCCAACTTCAAGATGATGTTTCATAAGAAAGTTTATAAAGCTTATAAAACTTCAAAACATAACATACGGGAGTTTCTTATAACCGACATGAGACCACGTGAGCTACATGGAATCTAACTGTATAACCCCAGTTAGCAAAGCTGACTCTGAACCCTGCCAAGGAATAAGTCACCATATCCAACTATATAACCCTAGTTGGCAAAGCTGTCCTATGCCCCGCTAAGGCAAGGACAACATACATAAAGACGTGGATCCACTCTCATAAGCCTTTAAGGCACATATCATATCATATCATATCATATCATGACCTACGCTGCCAACGTAGTTATGGGACTAAGGGTACTCTCACCCCGTCCTCTTGGTGCTAAATACTACTCCCAAAACATGCATACATATAGCTCATAATCATGAGGGCATACTCTCATGCCAAATCTTGTTCGTAGGGGCATACTCTCATGCCAAATCTTATTCATAAGGGCATAATCTCATGCCAAATCTTATACATAAAGTATGGAAACACATCGGGTATCATGAAACTTTCATATCATAGTTCATAAGCTTAGCATAACCATTATTCAAAAACATGTTTTTCTTTCTAAATTCATACTTGAAGAATTGGGCATGCAATTTCATAAATACATAAAGGCTATGATATCTAATCATGCCAAGTTTCTCTTGAAAATATGCAATTTCATAAATACATAAGGGCCATGATATCTAATCATGCCAACTTTCTCTTGAAAACATGCAAATTCATAGTTTCATGCTGGAAATCAACTTTCATGATTGGGATTTTAAAACCAATAAGAGAATCATACTTAAATCATTAGTAATCAAGAAGAAACCATGAATTTAAACGTAGAAACTGATTTCATAAACTTTCCCCAATTTTTGGATCAAAACCCTAATTTCATATCTTCATATTTTAAAATAAGAATTGGGGAATTTGGGAACAAAGGTGAAAGGAACCCATTGTTAGAAACCCACATACCCTTGAAGAAGATAACTCACTTCAATGGAAAAGAACTAGGAGGCTTGAACTTGAAGCTAGGAGACTTGAGCTTGAGAGAAACTTTGGAGAGAAATCTTCCTTTTTTGGGAGAAGAATGAGGAACTTAGGAGAGACTTAGGATAATATGGGTGAAAACCCTACTAGAAATAGTCAAAATGGCACCACTTAATAGTTAAAAAGGGTGGGAAATAACTAAAATACCCCTGGACTTAATTTAAGAAAAGCTGGAAAAATTGTCGAAGTCAGTGACCACGGATTGGAAGACAGTCAGTCGTCCAGAAGGACGAACTGTCTAAGGGAACCGTGGTTTAACTGAAAGAGTCTGGGGCTACTAGACCTCAGGGATTACAGTTAGAGCAACAACCCATCATCCAGAAGGATGGGCCATCCTTCGACTCATCATTTCTGGCACTTGGAAGATAGGTTTCTGAACATAGGACGACGAGTACCAAGAATGCTAAGAAGATGGTCCGTCGTCTAGAAGGACGGACCGTTCTTGGAATTATCATTTCTGGGACACTCTGAGGGGTCTTCTAGAGATGGGACGATGGGAGCACAAGACAGGCCCGTGCTTCCAAATGACGGATCGTCGTCTGAGCCGTCGTCTCTGGAAACTTGAAATTTTCTAAGATTTTTAACTTAGATAGATGGATACGTGTACAGGGTGTTACAATATCTCTCCCTTGGGATCACTCATCCTCAAATGAAGGCTAAACAAGGGAAACTGAGGAGAAAACAGCCCAACCAACATCATAACATAGAAATCAAGGGGTAATAATGAAAGCTAAACTTTTTGACTTTAAAACATGATAACCTAACCTCATAAAACATGTATGCATGCTAGGATCATAAGGCAAACCGGTGGAATGGAATCGTAGGGACATACTAAGGATGGAATTCCTTTCTCAAGCTGAAACTGTATCGAAAAGAAAAGGATGAGGGTACTTGGCCTTCATGGATTATTCTGCTTCCCAAGTTGTTCCTTCAACTGAGTTCTAGAAGCTGAAGTACTATCGTGGTAATCGACTTCTGATTGAAATAAAAACTGAGCTGGTTTTATGAGACACGTATGCATGCTGGGAACGTAAGATCAGCTAATGGGACAAGAACTGGATATCTAACATGATAGTTTGTCTGGGTTAAGAGTAGGAACTCAGCTAAAACTCATAAAGAACAAACATACTCTATAACTCATAGTTAACCGAAAGGGACACCAAACTGAGAGAGTTAGATATACGGGGAAACTATTCTCTTCTGAATACCACTCCTACCATTGGCAACTAACAACCTCAACAACACACATAAAAGTACTAAGGTGTAAGTCTAACTATTCGATTCTCCATGTTCAAACCTATCTCGACCAGATATCTTGCATCCAAAACGTCTTCTAAGGATAGTATTCCCTCTTATCACAACAACCAACTAACCTAGGGCTCCCAACCAAAGGGTCACTAGTTGCGCAAAACAATTATCCACATGTATCCCATCATGATATTCAAGCTTATAACTATGGTCACCTTATGGTTTCATAGCTTACCCTATTTAAGAGTTCTCTTCTCTTTCCTACCATAACTAGGAATCGCAAATTCAAGAACTTCTACAGAGGGACATACTAAACTTCCTCATCTAACTATTTTGCATGAATAATCCGTATCTTATAATTCACCCACACCTAGAAGTCAAGTGGAACAAGTACACTAACAAGGAAAAGGAATATGCTACCTCCCACCTAGGCTACTACAAGGCCTTTCTACCCTAACACTTGTAACATCATAAACCAGAACCATTAAAAGAAAAGAGCAGGAGTAGGAGCGTCACGAATGAAGGATTACAGATTGATCTTAACTTACACTTAGCTTGATCAAGCCACTCAAGGTGAGGCTTGGGGAATTGAGTGCATTAGGCATGAAAACTTCACATACTGGGCATATAAGACATGAGTTAGTGGGGATCACCGCCCCTCATCATCAAAGTCAAAGATCAAAGGGATTTAGAATAAGTAAATCATAAGCATGAATCATTTCATGAATTAGGTTTGAGAATATACATGGCGTAACATGCTTTGATTAGCCATTGAGGTATTTCTAAAGATTGACTGAGCAAACATAACTGAGCATACTGTGATATATGAGTTTACATATATAACGGACCTCGGGGCATAAAGCTGGGATTCATAGACTCGCAGAGTAAGAGTAGAGTCATTGTATGAAGAAATCACTTGTCATTCTAGAAACTGAATATTAGCGTGAATCTTGATGGAGTGCGTAAATTGAAATAGAACCATGGCGCTGACACATAAGGCATGCAAAAGGTATCATAATGGCAGAAGTATACATAGGATGCTAGGATGGAAATAAGCTTCTGCCTCCCCTCTTGACTTTGTTCTAACACCCAACGACATCACTGATAACGCTCAAACTACACCTCTATTTAAGAAGCGTAAGCGATCGTTGTCAAATATATAACCCAACAAGGTTGGGGTCGAATCCCACAGAGAATATGGTGATGATTAAGACTTTAGTGAAGTAGATGACTAGTCGTCACAAGTTTCCAATAAATAGGGGGGGGTTTTGTAATCAACGTGAACAAAAGCAACAATTATGTAAGAGAAATAATCAGTAGGAGAGAATGCGAACTAGGGACGTGGTTACCATGGCGTTGTAACAATGTCGATTCTAGGCTTAACCGGGTTCTTTCTATATGAATGTCACGATGTGATTGCGTCAATTGTATCGTCTAAACGTCTCTCGACCAAATAAACAAATTTCCTTTTATCTTCTCTCGATCTCTAAAAGATGTGCTTTTTAGCTCTCAATCCTAACATCAAGTAGATTAATCCAGTTACGGCATTAATCTTTAAGACGAGAGTTGGTAGTCTCGAATCCTTGTTGTTAATCAAGTTTCCCGGTTTTAATCTCTTTCTCAAGCAAATTAAACCTAGGCATGTTCTAATGTTTGCAACCCACTAGAAAACGTGACATAATGTATGATTAACAACGTGACAATACATAAATCGAACCCAACGCTCCCCGGAATCTCTATTGCTACGTTTGCCATGGCTCCCACAACCCTAGTTGCGGGAGTTTTAGTTAATCATGCTATAAAGAAAAGAGAAGAGAATTGAATTCATAATAAGGCGAAGAAGTTCTTACAATATAATGAAAACCAATCTTCAATAATCCAATAACAAGAAAAACCAAGAACTCACGAACACGAATTCAAGAATCCGAAAACGTGTTGTTGCTCTCAAAAAATGACTAAAAACTATTCTAAAACTATTGGGTGTCTTCTAATTACATAAACCTATCATAGGGTATTTATAGGAGTCAAAGAAACCAAATCCAAAACGGGCTAGGAATCCCCAAAACGCGGGTCGCCGCCTCACGCCACTGCCTAAGCTTGACGGTCAGGCTGACGGACCGTCAAGGCAGTGACGGACCGTCGCTTGGACCGTCACTGCTAGGCAGTGGTGTCGCCTCCTTTGCTGCCTCCACGCGACGGTCTATGTGACGGACCGTCACACATGTGACGGACCGTCACTCAAACCGTCACCCTTAGGCAGAACTTCGTTTTTCTCGTATTTTCTTCCGTTTTCGTGTTTGCTTCCATTTCCTACAAATACAACATAAAAACCTCAAAAACAACAATGGTTGCTTGAAAACGTACGATTGTTCTTAGTAAAAAGGAGTCGAAAGTGACGTAAATTAGCGTCACATCAACACCCTCCACTTAAAACGTTCGCTTGTCCTCAAGCAACATAACATAAAACAATAATACGACTCAACTAAGAACACGAACTCATGTCTATAGCACTTCATGGTCATTCTAAACTTATTCAATTAAATCAGGCTCCCTCGTAGCACACGTATGTATGAAACACTAACTTGCAAGGATCCAAACATGTCATTCCGATATGATAGAATATTATGCATACACATATGCAGCTATCCTAACAATCAATAGACAATATAGACATCTTGGTGCCCTCACCACAAAGAAATCCCACACACAAGATTTGGGACTAGGTAAGCGCTCACCCTCACAAACGATTTCAACCACTGCACATGCGATACCATAGGCTTGCCCTTACTATTCTATTTCAGTTCTTCAGAAAGCTACTTAGGATCACTACAGGACTTGTATTTGCTTGTAATGAGGCTTCGGGTGCTGGTAGGATGCATTTAGGGGTTAGTGACTAAGCCCTCCTTGGAACCATTTACATCTTATCACCACATACCTTCACTTTATCCATCCTCATTCACCTTTTTATTTCCTTGATTCTAGATACAGGTGCGGCCTCCTTTTTGACAATTCTTTTTGTTTCTTTTTCGATCTTTTTCATCATTCTTTATTTTTTTCTTTTCTTTTCTTAGGCGCACACCCGGATTTTCATTCTATTCAAAAACAATCATCTCCATCCTCTTTTTCTTCTCCTTTACTACTGTAGTAGCCACCCTCAACTTAGGCTGATTGCCTACGTCAAGGTGCACAATGTCCATTGGTAGGACCCGGGCCAAAACAGGGTTTACCTCTATAGTAGCCACCCTCAACTTAGGTTGTTTGCCTACGTTGAGGTGCACGATGTCCAAGGAAGGACCAGGGCCAAAATAGGGATTCAAAGTTAAACATGAATGGTGACAGGTTATTGAAAGAACAAGGTCAATTATGGCTCAAAAAGGGATCAAAGGGGTTATTTATATTTGGACGGTCTTTTAGGTTAAGTGGACTGCACACAAAAAGGGCCTGTGATCCTTTCCTAAGCAACCAACTTCAAACTTAACAAAATAGACCGGGCAAGTTCTAGATGCATGCACAGAGTAAGAATTTATGACAATTAATCTCACACACTCTTAGCACCAAGAAACTATATCGCTACCAACTATCAAACAACCGCTCGGCTTAAGCATACTCATTCTACTCATAATCACACAATGACATGCAAAGATCCAGACGGTCAATTGTTTCAACATAAAGCTCAAAACCAGAAAATTTTTCAAGGGGCCTCGTTTTTAGACAAGAACAACGCATGCTTGCTATAGACACTAAAAAAAAAAATTTAAAACAACAACCTAAACATGCCGGTTCTACTAGATAGCACACCGGAGGGAAAAGAAATCGGCAACAAAAACCCTCGATGGTGACTCACAGGTTTCCCAACACCCTCAACTTAGACTCATGCATTGTCCCCAATGCATATATGCGAAAGCTAAAAACTGTGAGAATAAAGGAATACCTGTGAAGTCGATATGACTCAAATTCCGGAATGATGTTGGAGACCGCCTGGGTCTCCAAAACAAGAGACCTCGATGGAGTACTTGTGTGCGCCAACCTCATGTTGCGCTCCAACTTCCTCTTTTATTGGCTCCGCAGCTAGTCGTAACCGCTTCTTCGCTCTTTCTTTGTAGATTCTCTTGCGGTGTTTTCGTTTCCTTGAGCTATTTACACCGCTTTCCGCAACATGCTTCTCTTTTCGCGGCATCCTCCTCACAACAGCTAGCGTCTCGACCAAACACTTCTCCTCAAGGTGCACATCCGCAGGAGCTTCCTCAACAGCATTGATGACCGTGACCACCCTCATGTCACTTGGTTGCTTCATCAATTTAGACACATCGAACTTGACCACTTCATTGTTCAATCGGAAGGTCAGTTCATTTTTCTCCATGTCAACCAATACTCTCGCCGTAGCTAACAATGGTCGTCCCAAGATTATGGGAACTTCGAAGTCCACTTCGCAATCCAAAATCACAAAGTCAGCTGGGAAGATAAGCTTACCGATCTTAACTAGCACTATCAGTCAATATCCTCCTACGTGGTTCGCTATTTAGCGAGACGGTCAGCCATCATCCACTCTCCATGGATCGTTGGTTATGAGGGAGCTCCCAAACCCATTTGTCATACAATCTTGGCTAGCCTGCATCAAATTTTTATACTAGCACCTCCAAGATCACAACATAGCTCTTCCAAAGTTTGAAGCTTCCCGATAGTACATGGAACAAGTGAACGCACCTGGAATCTCCTTCTTTTCCACTAATGATCTAGAGAATCAGCGCTTGGCAGTGATGGAGGTTGTCTATCCGGCTTCAAACTTACGTCCTCTTTCTTTGTGATCAAGTCCTTCATGAACTTGGCATACCCGGGCATTTGTTCCAGAGCTTCCACCAATGGTATGTTTATTGAAATCTTTTTTAACATGGTCATGAAGTTCAGGAACTTACTATCGTCAGCTTTCTTCTTCAACCTCTGGGGGAAAGGGGGTGGGTGTCGAAACATCATAGTTGGAAGCTTTTCAGCTTCCTTGCGTTTCTCTGCGGGCTTTGGCGTTTCCTCCTCTACCGCCTCTTTATCATCCGCAGTATTACCTTGAGTCTGAATTTCCGGATGTGATTCCGGTAACATTTTTCCGCTTCTTGTGGTGATCGCCATACAGCTTGCATCATTCTTCGGATGAGTGGTGTCGCTCGGCAAAGTACCTATTTTCCTTGGGTATTTAGATAGATGCCGGATGATAGATCCCTACTTAGCCTGCTCTAGTTCGCTTGATTTTGCGGGTTGAGTGTGACTCCACTACCAGACTCAATGTTGATAACTCATTCCGTATTGCCTTTACCCCAGAGTCCGTTGATTCCACCTTAAGCAGCATCTTCGCCATCATGTTCTCAAGTTTGGACGTCTCAGTTTCGCTGCCAGTTTTGTCCCGATTGCCAGGTGGTATATACAACCCACCTCTATCGGTGTTGTTCCTCCAGCTTCCTTGGTTGCGATTTTTGTAGCCACCATTCTCATAGTGGTTTGGATAGTTCCGACCTTGGTTTCCTTGGCCATTGGCCTGGAAACCCCCCACGTAATTCGCGTCCTCAGTCTCCATATCTTGGGAACCCACAGCTTGTACCTTCTCTATATTTCCTGACGTCAAGTGCCTTGTCAGGAGGTCCAACTGTGTCTTTAGATGCGCCATGTCTTGGTCGCGCTCCTCCTCTTTCCTACGCTGCTCAGCCGACATACCAACTGTATAGGTGCTAGCTGCAACCTCTGCATCTCGTGTGTGCCAGGCCCTGTCCCAAAAATAGCTGTGGCGTCGGCAAAAGTGCGAACCCATAAACGCTCCACCTGTCTGCGTGTATCCAATTGTCGGCTTGGTAGCCCGAATTTAGTGCCCTGTAGAATGTCTTGCATCAAGATTTCGTTGTTTCAGGTCCTGATGGTTCGGGGCACTGTGTCAGTTTCTTCTTTACAATCGCAACCAGGATCTCGTGCAAGTGCTTTCGTGGCGGTTGCTGCCTGAAGTTGCTGATTTTGTCCCTCTGGCAACTGTACTCATCGAGAGGAGGGAAAAGAACCTTTCTAGGAAAGCTCCTCTTCAACTACTCCCCACGTTGCGATATGGTCGGGGTCCAATTCTGTCATACGTCACACGCTGTGGCCTTCATGCAGACAGAAGAACAATCGGAAAACAAACCTTAAGCTCTGATCGCAGTGTGACTCACTCCTGGCAGTTCGAACGACTTGCAGATGCCCACGAAATTCATTAAGTGCTGGTTTGGATCATCCCTAGCGACACCTCGGAACACTCCTCTCAAGTTCAGCAACTGAATCATCGTGCTAGTGATGTTGAACTTGGCTCCGGGCGGTAGCGGTGGAACAATGATGGCGCCAGTAGCGCCAGCTCCATCTAATTCGAAATCCTCATCCTGCAGACCACCAGCATTCAGATTTTTTTGGGCCTGCAGTTCGGCAGCGAGCCTTGCTGCCTCTAGTTCTGTGGCCATATTCCGCCTCAAAGTTCTAGCAAGCTCGGGATCGTAAGGTAGTATTGGTTCACCCGAGCTTCGGGTACTATGCATGCACAACTTTGTACCCTGTCAAAACAAAAACAACAAACAAACGTAAAGCAGGAAATTATAACAAAAAGTCAAATAGACACACCAGACTTAATCAAAAACCGTATTCCCCGGCAACGGCGCCATTTTTGATAACGCTCAAACTACACCTCTATTTAAGAAGCGTAAGCAATCGTTGTCAAATATATAACCCAGCAAGGTTGGGGTCGAATCCCACAGAGAATATGGTGATGATTAAGACTTTAGTGAAGTAGATGACTAGTCGTCACAAGTTTCCAGTAAATAGGGGGGGTTTTGTAATCAACGTGAATAAACGCAACAATTATGTAAGAGAAATAATCAGTAGGAGAGAATGCGAACTAGGGACGTGGTTACCATGGCGTTGTAACAATGTCGATTCTAGGCTTAACCGGGTTCTTTCTATATGAATGTCACGATGTGATTGCGTCAATTGTATCGTCGAAACGTCTCTCGACCAAATAAACAAATTTCCTTTTATCTTCTCTCGATCTCAAAAAGATGTGCTTTTTAGCTCTCAATCCTAACATCAAGTAGATTAATCCAGTTACGGCATTAATCTTTAAGACGAGAGTTGGTAGTCTCGAATCCTTGTTGTTAATCAAGTTTTCCGGTTTTAATCTCTTTCTCAAGCAAATTAACCCTAGGCATGTTCTAATGTTTGCAACCCACTAGAAAACGTGACATAATGTATGATTAACAACGTGACAATACATAAATCGAACCCAACGCTCCCCGGAATCTATATTGCTACGTTTGCCATGGCTCCCACAACCCTATTTGCGGGAGTTTTAGTTAATCATGCTATAAAGAAAAGAGAAGAGAATTGAATTCATAATAAGGAGAAGAAGTTCTTACAATATAATGAAAACCAATCTTCAATAATCCAAGAACAAGAAAAAACAAGAACTCACGAACACGAATTCAAGAATCCGAAAACGTGTTGTTGCTCTCAAAAATTGACTAAAAACTATTCTAAAACTATTGGGTGTCTTCTAATTACATAAACCTATCATAGGGTATTTATAGGAGTCAAAGAAACCAAATCCAAAACGGGCTAGGAATCCCCAAAACGCGGGTCGCCGCCTCACGCCACTGCCTAAGCTTGACGGTCAGGTTGACGGACCGTCAAGGCAGTGACGGACCGTCGCCTGGACCGTCACTGCTAGGCAGTGGTGTCGCCTCCTTTGCTGCCTCCACGCGACGGTCTATGTGACGGACCGTCACACATGTGACGGACCGTCACACATGTGACGGACCGTCATTCAAACCGTCACCCTTAGGCAGAACTTCGTTTTTCTCGTATTTTCTTCCGTTTTCGTGTTTGCTTCCATTTCCTACAAATACAACATAAAAACATCAAAAACAACAATGGTTGCTTGAAAACGTACGATTGTTCTTAGTAAAAAGGAGTCGAAAGTGACGTAAATTAGCGTCACATCAATCACCACCTGAGCCTCCAACATATGACCGATTCAACATCCCACCATCTCCCCCTTAGATTCATGCTACCCTTCTAAGTCTATGGTCCTCTCACCAACCTCTCAAAGGAACTATGATCATTTTATCCTAACATAATATAAATTACTCCAGAATCTAGCACGAACACCCACTTCCTTCTATAGTCTAAGACTCTCCTTCTCCTAAAAGTCTAGGCCTCAACCCTCCTATCCCCACTTAGTTCTAGGTCAAGACAACTCATAACCAAATAGGAATAGGGGTCCAGGGGCTATGGATGCATAAAGGAAGAAAATCTAGTGACGTACCTGATTTAACTCCTAGAGGAATACTCTGATCTGACTGGCTAGGCAATGAAAGGAATTGGTTTTGGAGCTGAACATCACAGTTTCTCTGCTTAGATGAGGGGCAATTCCTGATCCTATGGCTTAACTGACCACACCTAAAACACCCTTCCTTGCCTGCAAGACACTCACCTAAATAAAACTTACCACAACTACTACAACAAGGGTACCTCAAGGTCTTCGGAGCCTTATGGTGACAAGACTGAGGGTCGAGGGTAGGTGTGCAAACTGAAGATGGGGTTGGTATGGATGAACTCTGCTGAGAAGATGATTGGTTCCGTGTTCTGGTCTTCTTATTTTTCCTCTTTCTCTTCTTTAGTTTCTATTTCTCATTCAACTGAGCTGTCATGGTTTGAGCCAATATACAAATGGCTTCTCAAAATTCTGCATTCGTAACCTCATGATCTGGAGTGGTAAGATAGCATTCCTCATGGGGTTTCTTCGTGGAGATATTATTTGGAATGCGTAAGGAACAAATTAGAAGGGTAAGT
>QJPP01003139.1:0-94498 GCA_003996215.1 Jaltomata sinuosa | reverse complement strand
GTCTTGGCATAACAATCCAAAACCACACGGTGAGGGGATCACCAGTCCATGCCCAGTATCACATCAAAATCTAGCATATCAAGAATCATCAAATCACCTCAAGTCTCTGAATCA
This sequence comes from Jaltomata sinuosa, assembly GCA_003996215.1. Lineage (NCBI taxonomy): Eukaryota > Viridiplantae > Streptophyta > Magnoliopsida > Solanales > Solanaceae > Jaltomata > Jaltomata sinuosa. Next base: position 94,384 of record QJPP01003139.1, on the reverse strand, counting down.
CCAACAGATAACATACAGGATCTCACAATCCGATCCACTACTAAAGAATCTCCTACTAGGGTCAAAACAGAAACAGGAACAGATAATGGCTCACTAGCCAACCCCAAACAAGGCACAAAGTAGGCAGATACATATGAACAAGTGGATCCCGGATCAAATAAAGCCATAGCAGACTGATGGCACACAGAAATCGTACTTGTAATCACAGCATCTGAGGTCTCTGCCTCTGGTCTCCTAGGGACCGCGTAAAACTGACGACGACCTCCACCTGCCCGACCGCCATCCCTACCACCTGCTCTGCCGCGTGGAGCACTACCTCTACTCTGACGACCACCCCCTCTAGCCGTAGGCTGAACTGCTCGTAAAGGCTCGGCCAACTGAACTGTACCCTGCTGAGGGCAATCTCTAGCAAAATGACCCATCGCACCACAAGTAAAACAAGCCCCTGATGGCCTACTCAGTCGAGATGAACCCGCAAATCCCGAATGACCACCACGACCTGATGCCCCAAAAACTGTACCCCTCGAAGACTGGTCGCTATAGCCCTGATGGCTGCCCTGACCCTGCTCGAACTGGGTACTACCAAAAGTCTGAAGGGAAGACTGAACCGGTCGGCTGGACTGACCCTGGTACTGTTGTGGCTGATAACTCCGACTCCACTGGCCAGGACCTCTACCACCATATCTGGAACCACTATAGACACCCTGATATCGAGGCCTCTTATCTCTGGACCCCTGATCATGTCGCTGTAGGTCCTCCACAGTGCGAGCATAGTCTACAATGGCCTGGAATGACCGACCACTGGCAATCAATATCTCAGCTGGCTGCCTAATCTCTGGCCTCAAACCCCATACAAATCTGCGAATCCTATCAGCCTCGGTAGGAATGATCATAGCTCCGAACGGTGCTAGCTGATGGAAATGGGTCTCATACTCCGAGATAGTCGTAGATCCCTGCATAAGGTGAGTAAACTGCTCCCTGCGACGCTCACGATCACTCTGTGGTAGGAACTTGGCCATAAAGGCCTCATATAACTCAGACCAGGTCAAAGGAGGTGACGATGGTGGTCTATAAGCAACATGGGCCCTCCACCATAACTTCGCTGGGCCCTCCAACTGATAGGTAGTATAACCAACCCCGTGAGTTTCCAACAAACCCAAATGATGCAACATCTCCTCACAGGTAGTAATAAAGTCATGTGGATCCTGTCCAGAAGTACCAGCAAACCTCGGAGGTGCTAACCTCAAAAACCTACCCAACGCCTTCTGCTCTAACTCTGTCATAACTGGGCGAGGAGCAAGAGGTTGTGCAACAGATGAAACAGGAATGACCTCCGCACGGAGAGCCATAGTAGCAGGCTGTGCTCCTGAGCTCTGTGTACCCAGGGCTGCCCCCTGAGCGGATGTATGTGCTACCTCAGAAGGCCGCTCTCCAATCACACCCAAAAGCTGTAATAGTAATTCCCGAATATCTGGACACTGAGCTGCGGCTGAAGCTGGCACAGGAGTGGGCACTGGAGCTGGTGCTGGAGCTGGTGCTGGAGATGGTGCTAGAGCTGGTAGTACCTGGGCTGCCCCCTGAACCACATGTTGCTCGGGCTCTAACTCCACCCTAGCAGCTCTAGCAGGTGCCACTAATCGAGGGCGTCCTCGACCCTTAGCTGGAGTGGGAGGCTCATCTTCGCGTGATGCCGATGATCTCGTATGAACCATCTGCGGAAGAATGAAGTAGAACAAATGAGATTTCCATAAACTTCAAGGGTTCTACGCACGACACAGAGGCAATGAGAGAGTCGAATTTCCTAAAATGTCACTGTAGCCTCCCGAAGATTGAGTACGGACGTCTCCGCCCCGATCCGCAGGACTCTACTAGACATTGGCTCCTATACCAATGACACCGGTGAACCTAAAGCTCTGATACCAAGTTGTCACGACTTGATTTCTCGGCCATGATGGCACCTAAGCCCCCGGTATGTGAACCAAATCCCGTAGCCCAGAACAGTTAGCAATGGGCTACTATCTAGCAAATAAGGGAATAAGACGAATAAAATAGATAACAGGGATATAAATATATACATATGCGGAAACTAAACCAAACCCTAAGACCTGGTATCATAGTATAGAGCCAACCTACATACACGGAGTGCAAATAATCCAAAGCAATATATACAGATGTCTCTGAATAGTAATAGAGTACATGAAGCAAAAGATAAACTAAAGCTAAGCTCCAATCGCCAAGAGCTCACCCTCAGCCTGAAGTAGTCCTCAACAGATCTCCAAGCACGAATCACAGCGATCTAACGGCGATGGCCCACGCTAGGATCTGCACCCAAAGATGCAGGGGGGTAGGGGTGAGCACCAAATGCGAAGCATAAGGTACCCAGTAGGTATCATAGGCCAACTGGGCACATATAAGATAAAAGCGCAGTAATAGACAGAATAGAAGCAAGTAGTCACAGAAATCAACGAAAGGTACACAGGAACTAGCCCAGAGGGAAAACAACAGAACCACATGTGAGGCTAGTAAGCAGAATATACACACCATAGGCACAGGTGAAGGTAAGAAACAACGCACCTGGGGTCCTTGCAATAACAGTGTATATAAATAAGTTTACGAAATGGACGGTATACCGGTAACCTCAAGTGTAAGAAGAAGAGAGAAAGAGTAATGATAGGCATGCTCAGAGACATGAATCAAACTCAACTAATCATATCAATCTCAATCCAGAAACTAACAGTCTAGCAGTGACCAACCTCATACTTATCCATAATAGAGAACGACTGTGTAAGTAAATAACAAAAGTCTACCTACAGTTCCCTGGCCGCCCATACAACCGAGGAACACAAACAAGTGAAAACAAACCCTCGGGCATCCCATACTACCGGAGCGTGCAATCAGCAAACAACAAACAAGGGTGGAGCCTCAAACAATGAATGATATGATGCATGAAGATCTCAAGTGCCATGGTATCTCTGTATGTACCTCCTCCGGCGCCGATCCGGCCCAACAGGTAGGTTCCATGGAAGGACACTGCCCATATACCTCTACTCCACCGTATACCCCTCCTCTGACAAACGCAGCCCTTAGCCCCTGGCCCAGATGGCAAGGTCTATGGAGGTCCCAGACCCCATACTAAAACTCAGTATCAGAACATGTCGTCCGGAAGCAAGTCCGGTATAAGGATAGAGACCCAGTCTCGAATATGCAATGCCCAGACCCTGTCTAGGACTAAAGTAGTAGGAAAATGTCTCAAAAACCCCTCCAAGGGTGCCCGGGAATAACCAGGTCTAAACAGTAAAAAGTCATCTCAGGTGCTCAATCCGACCGAGGCTAAAAATCATCTCAAGTAGCAAGAAAACTCAACTAGCACTCCGGCCCTGCCGAGTCTAGCGTTAATCGTAAAACTGGTGATTTAAATCATAATTTTACTTTCTTTTACCCAAGAATATTCACAAGTTTAAATCAAACCATTTCCAAATTATTTCCATCAAAACGGGCCCCCCGTGCCATGCAAGGTTTAGAAAATAGTGCCAGTAGGCTCGAAGCCAAAACCATAGTAAAACATGGATAAAATCTCTTTATATGCATGGAAATGGTATGATCACACACAATAGCTGCCCAGCAGCTCACAATCAACCTATCGACCCTGCACAGGCCCACAGCTACTCAACAAGCATAACCAGCCTAGAAGGATAATTCTATGCCCGGGACTCGCAGACATTCCCAAAATCCCACCTTCTATGTTCCAGAGTCAACAAGGTCTCACAGGACCACAAGGGTAAATAAAATATATCGGCAAAATACTACAAGCAACGGAGGAACAAAAGTAGGCGGACATGAATAAAGCGGTCGAGGTCTGTGGTACCAACCTAATAAACCAACCCAAGGATGTTCACTAATACAATTTTATTCTATATATGCGGAGTCTAGGGAAATTAAACCATAACCTACCTGTCCTCCGACGACAAGCTGCTAGAACAACGATGTCCAAGCTCGAACCACTCCAAGAAAATCCAAAACTAAATCGGAATCGGAATCGGATTTGGGATGGAACAACTTGACGTAGATAATTGATTTTCTTTCGATGACCGAATATTGCGTCAATATAATATCCCCTCAGAAAGCTTTATTTTTGCATAGTGAATTAATCGCACAATCATAATCTGTGAAGATTATATGCTAAAGAAATAAGTATGTTGGCAGCAAAAGGATATGAATGCTTGCCAAAGCTATCCATGCTAATGCAAGTTCCAATGATGCCACCAATTGTACACTAATTGCTGCCTAACTTGTTGTACAATGCCTCCACTTCCACGTGGAAGTGGAGGTGGCAACCAATTCTCTCCGTTAGGTATATACTCGGGTATTGTATAAATTCGTAGTATAATAAATATAATATTTTAAATATACCATAATTCATAGAAAATTATTTCAAACAAAACCTACTATGTTATAATAATAATTTATGACATAACTAAATTTACTATCTCTGTTAAAATATTACAATGTATAAAAACCTTATAAAATAAATACATATACACTTATATCGTATCAAAGATATTTTCCATAAACCTTTAAAATATTTTGAAGAGGTAATAATAATATAATATAACTTCCTACCACCTTCGACTTTTAAATAAAATATCTTCAAATACGCACGATTTCGATACTCAAGAATTCTCTCGGGATCCTCCCTTATGTTTTATCACTGTTTCGGAACTGAAATGGCGTTTTAAAATGTGAAGTTGAGGCTTAAATCGAGTTTAACCCGACCCGGTTCGCGACCCGGTACGTAACCCATTTTCTGCAAGACAGTTCGCGGTAAAATAGTCATAACTTTTTACTCCGAGATCAGTTGGACGTGAGGTTTTGTTTGTTGGAAACTAGACTCGTAGACCTTCGATTTGGTATTTTGGGGGATTTCTAACTCTTTATATATTGAGAGAAAATCCCTGAGACATTTGACCCAAAGTTCAAAAAATTTGTTAAAGATCTTACAATATCTTTTGTCGATTTGCTTGACTTTAAAACTTATATGTGGAAATGACCGGAAGGGTCATTACAATATTTGTTGAAGTTTCTACATGGATGAAGCAATGAATCCTTCACTTCTCTTTTAGAGTTATTAAAAGAGTCGATGCTCGAGTTGAACATTCCTTCATCCTACAATAAAGCCAAGTCTATGGTTAAGGATATTGGTCTTGATTATGAGAAAATTGATGCATGTCCCAATGATTGCATGTTGTTTAGGAATAACCATAAGGATGATGAATTTTATCATGTTTGCAGAGCTTCTCGATATATCAAACCTCCTGAAGTAGATAGTGAGGTTGTTGAGCCTGCTAAAAACCTTATCATATTCCAGCAAAAATTTTGAGACACTTTCCATTAATTCCTCTACTGAAAAGGCTATTTATGTGCTCGAAGATAGCAGATTCATTGAGGTGGCATGATGAGAAGCATTCTAAAGATGGAAAGTTAAGGCATCCCGCTGATGGACAAGCATGGAAAAACTTTGATAGCTTGTATCCAGATTTTGCACTAGATTCTCATTATTTGACACTTGGCTTGTCAAGTGATGGATTCAATCCATTTCGGACCATGAGTATATCACATAGCATATGGCCAGTTATTTTGATGGTGTATAATTTACTGCCTTGGATGTGCATGAAACCAAAATACTCTATGCTTTCCTTACTTATTTCTGGGCCTCGATCACCTGGAAATGACATTGATATTTATTTACATCCATTGATAGATGAGTTAAAATTGTTGTGAGATTTCGGGGTTGAAACATATGATGCTTCAAGAAATCAAACCTTCCAAATGTGAGCAACACTTATGTGGACAATCAGTGACTTCCCTGCATATGCTATGTTATCTGGTTGGAGTACAAAAGGAAAATTGGCTTACCCTTGTTGTAATTGTGGCACTAATTCTTGCTATCTTAAACATAGTAGAAAAATGTGTTATATGGATTATCATGTTTTTTTACCCATTGATCATCTGTGGAGATCTAACAAATGATATTTCAATGGAAAAACTGAATTTAGGCCTCCTCCGCCTTTGTTAAAGGGCACTGATGTGCTTAATAGCTTACAAAACATTAACAATGCATTTGGGAAGAAGAAAAAGAGATCAAATGATGGCCCGTGGAAGAAAAGGTCTATCTTTTTTTAATTACCTTATTGGCAGCACAACTCGTTACGCCACAACCTTGATGTAATTCACATCGAGAAGAACATAGTTGATAACATAATTGGAACTCTTTTAGGTATTTATGGAAAAATAAAGGATCATGCAAAAGCTCGTTATGATTTGAAAGAGGTGGGAATTAGAAAGAACCTTTATCCAAAAGATACAACAGATGGCAAGAGAACAAAGATTGCAAAAGCGTGCTTCTCAATGACTAATGGAAAGAAATCAATTTTTTGTGGAGTTTTAAAGACAGCAAAGCTACCTGATGGTAGTGCCTCTAACATATCTAGGTGTGTGCAATTAGATGAAAGAAAATTATCTTGTTATAAGACCCATGATGATTATTTTATTTTACACTACTTACTGCCAATACCAATTAAAAGCATTATTCCTGATCATGTTGTTATTGCTTTGATATTTGTGTTCCTTCTTCCATCATTTATGTCAAAAAGTTGTCACACTGGAGGAAATAGATTGCTTAGAAGTAGAGATCAGAGAAACATTAAATCAGTTAGAGCGAATTTTTCCTCCTATATTTTTTGATATAATGATTCATTTGCCTATTCATTTGGCGAATGAGGTGAGATTAGGAAGTCCAGTTCAGAATTGATAGATGTATCCCTCTGAAAGAGATATGCGTACATTCAAATCATATATCCGTAATAAAAATCATGCAGAAGGATCTATAGCAGAGGCGTATTTGGTTGAAGAGTGTTTAACTTTGTGCTCTAGATATTTGCATGGGGGTGTACGTACCAGATTTAATAGAAGACCCCGAAATGATGATGAATGTGGCTCGGGTGATGCACAAACTTTTAGGTTATTCCCTAACAAAGGTTGTCCTTTAGGAGCAAAGAAATATGCTGATACTATTTTAGATAACAAGTCACTAAATCAGGCGCATGCATACTTATTGGGCAATTGTGATGAAGTTCAAGAGTATATTAGGTACTTTAATCACTTATAGTATTTCCTTCTACATATTATTTTTAACTTCCTTTATTTATTGTTCTAATAAATAAAAATACTTGTTGCGTAGAGAGCATGAAATTGAGGTTAATAATCAACCCCAAAGATGTAAATGGAGCAAGTCCAAGAATCATAGTCAAAACTTCTCTCAATGGTTTGAAACTCGTGCTTTACAAGAGGATGTGTCTAATCTGATAAAAGAATTATCTAGAGGACCAAGTTCAGTTGCTAAGAGATATTCTGGGTATCACACTAATGGATATAGATTCCATACTAGGCAGCGTGATACAAGGCATTAAACACAAAATAGTGGTGTTACATTAGTTGCCTCAACTACAAGCTTCACAAGCTCAAAGGATAAAAATCCAGTTGATGCAGATTTGGCTTATTATGGTAGAATAGTTGAGTTAGACTATTATGGACATTTTAAGGTTGTTTTATTCAAGTGCAACTAGTATGAGGTTGAAAAAGATATTTATGGTCTCTCTTACGTCTACTTCAACAAGAAATGCTCTCAGGAAGAGCCTTTTGTGCTAGCATCTCAAGTTCACCAATGCTTCTATGTGCAAGATCCATATGATCAAGATAGACATTATGTTATGAAGACTGTTCAGAGAGACTTGTTTGACGTAAGTGATCAGGTTGAATCAAATGCCTCACAAAGTTATGGAAATGAGCCTTTTAAAAATTTGATGGCCCCATCTTTACCTGATGATAATGGTGAAGTTGTCTTAATAAGGAATGATATACCAAAAATAATTATTGATGTTATTGATGTGGCTGCCGAAGAATTTTTTGCTCAACAACTTGAAGACGAGTCTGAAGACGAGTTTGAAGATGAGTTTGAAGACAAGTTTGAAGATGAGTCTGAAGACGAGTTTGAAGACGAGTCCAAAAAAGAGTCCGAAGACGACTTTGAATTTGATGATGAACCATGAGTTTATTATGTTGTTGATGGCCCATAGTGTTAGCTTACTCTTTCTGTTATTTGACTCTTTGATGGTACAAAAACACTTGGATAATTAATATGCAGAAACACAAATGAGATTTTGGCAATCTTTATGTATTTTGTTGGCTTCTTTTGTGTGCCAGATTATGATTTTGTTAATGACGCATAGTGCTAGCTTACTCTTTCTGTGGATAAGTTGGGTTTAAAGTGATTGGTATGGATTTGTTGACTATATATGATACAAGTAGAAAAAGCATTTCATACTCACTCTACTATTTGAGGTTGTCCATAAATAAACACAAGTTCCTAGCCCAACAGCAAGGACATTTGGAGAGGACCAATCAACTATGTTCAAGTAGAAGTCATCTTGAAGTGTTGCTGCATCCAGAACCTTCAAGAAATTGTAAGATTGAAAATCAGAAACTGTGCAATTAAATAGAAAATGAACTCCTTGTGACTTGGTACAAAAAGCATATACCTTGTGGGGTGTCTTAGGCACTTTCCTAGGGGGTTTAGGAGGGGTAGAAACCTGGTTAGAGAGGGAATAGTCTGTGTGCCCCAAAACCGAAGGGGAATAAGGAGAATTAGGTCCTAAATTTTCCGTCTTGAACCGCAGCATATTCTTACTGGGACTCATGGGCGAGCCGCCTTTAGAACATGCAGGAGAAGAGAAACAACCAAATTCAGCCCCAAAAAACTCAGATTTCATAGTCTGTATTGCTGTATTTTAGGAAGATTTTAAACCAAATGACTGTTGCACTATATTATAAGTTTGCTACTTTTCCTGATGTCTAGATATTGAAAAATGTTATCTTCTGATGTGCTTGTGGGAAATACCTGCTTGTAGGTTCATCACGGTGGTGCTGAAACCACAGCCGCGGGACTACGAGTTGGGGTAATGTTCCTTCTCGATCTCATATCAGTAGTACTATTCTAAATGGCTAGCATAGATGTCAATCAGATTTTTCTGGATTTTTTGCTCTTTGAATTATATTGAAAGCTCATATGATCTTATGTAATGTCTGCAATCTTGAGCATGTCTAGAGCCCACATTATACTCGTTTATGAAAGTTCATCTGGTTTGGAGCTCTCATTTAATTGAGAAACCTATCAAGTTTTGCTTGTAAGTTTGAGTTGTCACCTCATCATACACATTATTCATGCTTTACTGATTTATGGTTAGCTTTCTAGGTCTTTTTTTCACTATAATCTCAACATTTTGGTAGTATTTTTAAGTATTTTCATTTGTTTCCAGATATTAACTAGTAGTACTATTTTGGTATATGAGATATTGTCACAATCCGATTTCTTGGTCATGATGACACCTACAACCCCTCAGTAGGCGAACCAATCCCCGTAGCCCAGAACGGTTAGTAATGGGCTACCTTCTAACAGTTTAAATAGAAAAGCAGGTAAAATAGCGGAAGCAAGGGCATAAGGAGAAGAAAATAGATAACAAGAGTAATACATATAAAATGCGGAAACTAAGCCAAACCCAAAACCTGGTACCAAAGCGTATAAGAGCCGAACTACATCAGGAGTACTAAGGTCCAAAAGTCATATATACACAATGTCTCCGAAACTATAAGAGTACAAAATACACCAAGGATAACTGAAATCAAGCTTTGAACGCCAAGAGCTCACCCTCATCCTGGATGATCCAAAAACTACACCCCGCATGAGTCTCTGACGCACTAACAGCAATGGCCCGTGCTAGGATCTGCACCCGCAGATGTAGAGGGTAGGGTGAGCACCAAATGCGAAGCATAAGGTACCCAGTAGATATCATAGGCCGACTAGGCACATATAAAGTAAAAGAACAATAGCATATAGGGTAGAAGCAAACAGTCACAGAAATCAACGAAAAGTACACAGGAACTAGCCTAGAGGGAAGACAACAGAAAACAACATATAAGGCTAGCATATAGAATATATACACACAACAGGCACAGGTGAAAGTAAGCACGACGCACTTGGGATCCTTGCAAAAACAGTATATATATATAAGTGTAGGTTCTAAAAATGGGCGGTATACCGGTAACATCAATTATAGAGAAGGGGAGGGAAGGATAAAGTAGACATGCTCGGTAAACAGAATAGAAAACTAGACAAACCATATCACACTCAATCCAGCAGTAACAGCCTGGCAAGTCCAGTTCCACACTTATAAGCGTAGTAGAGAACAAATCCATAATAAAGTAAAGAGAGTCTACCTATAGTCCCCCGGCCTCCCATACAACCGAAGAACACAATTAAATGAACCTCTGTATGTACCTCATCTGGTGCCGATCGGGACCAGCAGGAAGGTTTCATGGAAGGACACAAACTGTATACCTCTACTCCACCATATACCCTTCCCCCCCGACACACGCAGCCCAAAGCCTTAGGCCTGTAGCGGCAAGGTCCATGGAGGTCCCGAACCCCACACTAAAACTCAGAATCAAAACGTGTCCTTCGGAATCGAGTTGGGTTCAAGCCAGTGGCTAAGTCTCAAATATGCATGCCTAGACCCCGTCTAGGACTAAAACATTGAAAAAGATGACTCAAAAACCCTTCCAAGGGTGCTCGGGCACAACCGGGTCAAAAATAGTAGTAAAAACATCTCAGATGCTCAACCCGGCCGAGCCTTATATCATTTCAAATTAGTTAGAAAACTCAGCTAGCACTCCGACCCGTTCGAGTCTAGCAATAGTAGTAAATCGTGATAAAACCATATTTTTAACCTTCTTTTACCCCAAGAATATCCACGTTTCAAGTCAAATAATTTTCCAAATCAAATTTCTCTAAAAACAGTTCTCCGGGGCCATGCAAGGTTTAGAAAATCAGTTTCCGTAGGCCCGAAGCCAAAAACCATAATAAAACATGGAAAAACCTCTTTATTATGCATGGAAATGATATGATCAACCCAAATAGCTTCCCGGCAGCTCATAATCAACCTAACGACCCTGCACAGGCTCCGAAGCTACTCAACAAGCATAACCAGCATAGAAGGATATTTTTATATCAGGGACTCGCGGCCATTCCTGATAATCCCACCTTCTATGTTCCATAGACAACAACACCTCACGGGGTCACAAGGGTAATAAATATATCAACTAATAGGAATACTACATACAATGGAGGAAATAAATAGGAAGAATCATGGAAAAGCGGTCAAGGTCTGTGGTACCAACCTAATAACCCAACCCACGGATGCCAACAAGTACAATTTTACCCGATATATTCGAAGTCTAGGGAGTTAAGCCATAACCTACCTGTTGTCCGATGACAAGCTGCGGGAATGACGATATCTGAGGCCGAGCTGCTCCAAGAAGCTTCGAATGAGAATCAAACTATCAAATTCATGAATAAAATATTAAGACGAGTCTAACGATACCCATATTTCTACAATTGTAGCTGGGTCGATATCCGAGTCAAAAGCGAGCCCATGAGGCCCACAACCCAAAACCAAAAATGAAAAGAACCACGATGACCCCAACAATGCCAAGAAGGCATGCTCCAAATTTGAGCACAATTGGACAAGGGAAGGGCACCAAACTTGCCCGCCCAAGTTGGCGATTAAAGAATGGAAATTTCGAAAATAAAAATGGAAATTGGGCAAGAATTACTTACCAAAATGATGGAAAATTAGCCCAAGACGGATAAGACTTCACACCCACGAACAAGCACAAGCTCAGGGGGTATAATCTATCATAAAATCCAAGCTTTGGATGAGCATCAATGGAGGAATTAAGAGAAAAACCGAAGAAGGCAAGTTGGGGAAGATGACTTACCAAGAGGCGAAGAACTCCGGATAATCGATGAGAAAATAATTTCCCAAGGTTTAGAAATGAATTGGAGAAAAATGGTGGAGATAATTTTGAGTTTTAGAGTGAGAAAAGTGAGGAGAAGGGCTGGAAAAAACGAAATGACAGTAATAAATTGTTGCTGTCCGCAGCTGATTTTCTGCACATTTTAGAAAACTCGACGGAGAATTCTGGGCACAATCGGAAACTGATATTCGAAAACCAATAGTGCTAATGGAGTGGAAACGACGTTCTGAACTTAACAGAATCAATGAAACTTCCTTACGAGGTCGTTTAGGAGAAATGTTGACCCAAGTCAACACTAAGAAAAAGGAACTCAAAGGCTCGAAATGAGTCCGACTCACTCGAAACTCGAACAAACCATCTTCCTAACCCAAACTCAACATTCCGGAGCTGATTAAATCATCGGATTTTGAATCCGACACTCCAATCATCAAAAGTCACTCAAAGTTACACTTTCAACTCCAAATGTCCTGTAAACTGAGAAAACCACACAAAACCCACATCGAAAGTTCTCAGGCCTCAACTAAAGGTCCAACTAAACCAAACCCATCATTCCAGAGCTAACAGAACTTTCAAAATTCAATTCTGAGCACGCTAGCTAAGGATGTTCACCAAAATCAACAATATTCTAAGTTTAAGCTCTAAAATAGGTAAACGGCCAAAATAACCAAACGAACAACCAGGGCACTGAACTACCGGTCCCAGCAAGACATAAATGACTTAGGGCTGCTTCAGGAAGGCTCTAACAGTACAATGAATGCGTAAACGTGAAAATAACAGGAAGGGTCATCGCAATATCCACTACTAAAAAGACTTTTATCCTCGAAAGTCAAGAAGAAGGGAGTACCTGAAGGCTCAAACAACTGTGAATATTGAGCACACAACTCACTCTCGGTCTCCCAGGTAGCCTCCTCGATCGGACAATGCCTCCACTGCACTTTCACAACCAGAATCTCCCTAGATCTCAACCTCCTAATATCTCTAGCCAGAATAGCTATCGGCTCCTCAACAAATGATAAACTCTCATCCAACTGAACCAAATACCAATGCAATACATGAGACTTATCAGGCACATATCGGTGCAACATTGAAACATGGAAAACTGGGTGAATAGCTGAAAACATCGAGGCAATACTAACATGTAGGCAACACTACCAACCCTCTGTAGAATCTCAAATGTCCCAATAAACCTGGGGCTAAGCTTCCCCCGCTGACCAAATCTCATCACGCCCTTCACGGGCGATACTCGGAGGAAAACCAGATCACCAACACTGAACTCCAAGGCACGAAGTCTACGATCAGTGTAGCTCTTCTGCCTACTCTGGGCTGCTCTAAGTCTGTCCTGGATCAAATGGACTCGGTCCAAGGAATCTCTAAGTAAATCTGTACCCTGCGGTCTGGACTCTAACCCATCAAACTAACCAATGGGCGATCTACAATGCCTACCATACAAAGCCTCAAAGGTGCCATTCCAATGCTCGAATGAAAACTATTATTATATGCAAACTCAGCCAATGGCACAAACTGATCCCATGAACCTCCAAAGTCAAGAACACAAGCCCCAAGCATGTCCTCCAGGACCTGAATAGTCCTCTCGGACTGGCCATCTTTCTGAGGGTGGAAAGCAGTACTAAGCTGAACCTCCATATCCAAATCCCTCTATATAGCTCTCCAGAACTGACATGTGAACTGAGTGTTGCAATCTGAAATGATAGAAGCTGGGACCCCGTGTAACCATATGATCTCACGAATGTAAATCTGAGCTAACCTCTCTGCCCCGTAGGAAGTCTGAACCAGCAATAAATGTGCTTACTTAGTCAGCCTATCAATGATCACCCAAATGGAGTCAAATCCCCGAGTAGTACAAGGCAAACTAACAACAAAGTCCATAGTAATACCTTTCCACTTCCACTCAAGAATGGGAAGTCGCTGCATCAAACCAACCGATCTCATGTGCTCGAACTTCACCTGTTAACAGTTCAAGCACCGAGATATGAACTCTTCCACATCCCGATTCATACCACCCCACCAGTAAAGCTATTTCAGGTCTCTATACATCTTTGTTGTGCCAAGATAATTGGAGTATCTAGAACAATGTGCCTCATGGAGTATCAACTGTATCAAATCACCAACTCTTAGAACACAAAGTCGACCCTCAAACCTCAGAATCCCATCAAAACCCAAGGTAGCCCGATTGGCCTCACCCCGCACCACCTGATCACAAAGGTCACACAAACTCTGATTCTCAAACTGTCGGCTCTGAATCTAATCAGCTAGAGTAGAGCAAACCTAAACACTGGCAAGAACTCTTCTGGGATCCGATAAGTCAAGCCTAACCAAATGGTTAGCCAAGGACTGGATATCCAAGGCCAACGATTGCTCAGAAACTAAAAGTGAAGTTAGGCTTCCCATACTCACTGCCTTCTAACTCAAGGCATTAGCTACCACATTTGCCTTACTCGGATGGTATAAAATAGTGAAATCGTAGTCCTTCAGTAACTCAATCCATCTCCTCTGCCTTGAGTTCAGCTCGCGCTTACTCGTAACGTACTGAAGACTACGATGGTTGGTGAATATCTCGCAATGAACTCTATAAAGATAGTGCCTCCATATCTATAGTGCAAAGACTACCACCGCCAACTCCAAGTCATGAGTAGGGTAGTTGCACTCGTGAACCTTTAGCTGTCTCGACGCATAGGCTATCACTCGACCCTGTTGACCCTCAATCGGCAAAGCTAAAACTAGAGCTGAAGTCAATAAGGCCTTAAGCCTCTGGAAGCTATCCTCGCACTGATCGAACCACCGAAATGGAACATCCTTCCTAGTCAACATAGTGAAGGGTGCTGCTATGGAAGAAAATCCCTCAATGAATTGTTTGTAATACCTGGCTAACCCAACAAAGCTGCGAACCTCGGTAGGATTATAGGTCTAGGCCAATCACAAACTGCAGAAATCTTACCTGGATCAACTATAATCCCATTCTTAGACACCACGTGCCCTAGGAATGCAACTGACTCTAACCAAAACTCACACTTTGAGAACTTGGCATAAAGCGATGATCTCTCAAAGTCTGAAGTACAGTCCTCAAGTATTGCTCATGCTCATCTCTACTCCTCGAGTATACCAGGATGTCATCAATGAAGACTATCACAAACATATCCAAGTACGGGCTAACCACCCTGTGCATCAAGTCCATGAATGTTGCGGGGGAATTAGTCAACCCAAAATACATCAGCAGGAACTCATAGTGGCCATAATGTGTCCTGAATGCTATCTTAGGGATGTACTCCCCCCTAATCCTCAACTGATGGTAGCCAGATGTAATGACCCTTCCGATCATTTACACGTTTTTGCCTTTCTTGTACCATTAGAGCTTACTTGTAGTGGCCCAAGTCATTTATGGCTTATCGGTACTGGTAGTTCGATGCCCGGGCCGTTAGTTTTAGCTTTATGGTTGTTCCTCATTTTAGAGCTTCAACTTTGGATATCATTGACTTCCGACAACATTCTTGGTAATATCAAACAATTAAACCAAGTTTCTAGTTCAAAAGAATCCCTTACTCGAAAGTTTGAGTTAAAGAAATGTCTCGTGTAATACCTCGCCCGTTTGGAAGGATTAAAGTAACTCGTGCCTTTGGGGTAAGACTAATAGTGTCTAATATACTAAGAAGGATGTGTTATGAGGTATTGTAATGGAAAAATGGTCGTATGATAAGTTTTGAAGTCAAGCAAGTTGCGAAACAAAAGTCAGAAAAAGTTATTGTAAATTCCTTTAAGGAATTCTCTTCAAATTTGAGTTAAATGTCTTGGGGTGTTTCTCCCTATCTATAAAGATTTAGTGGGCCCCCAATATACCAAATCGAATATCTATGATTCTAGTTTCCATCGCACTAAACTGTTCATCCATACGACTTCAGAATAGAGAGATATTCACATTTTCGTAAGACTGCGCAAGCAGACATGTCAAGGTGGGGCCCACATCCTAAGTCGGTTTGCCTTTATAAATCAGATTCTCCTTCGTTTTAAACCCATAAAAACATACCAAAACCTTAAAAGATCAGATATAAACCTTATAAATAATCCATGGACCTTGATCCTTTCAATTCAGAAGTTTAACGGAAGTTGCTCTACGTCGCGAGCTCATCGTCGTGGTATAGTTTTCTCATCGTTTTGGCTCTGTTTGTTGCTACTGCAAGGAGGCAGTTCGTGTGACTGATATTTTTATGGTATTATCATTTGATTATCGGAAGGTAAGGGTTCTAAATCCTCAACTCATTCTTAATTTGAGCTTTAGAATCAATTCCGAGGAGAACTTATTGTTATCGGCATATTTGTCATGTTTTCTTGCTGTATATTGTTACAGCTCGTGGTGGGTCCTTATAACAGAATGTTTAGCTTGGTATTTCAAATCTTTTTGTCGAGGTAACCTTCCTCCTATGACCTTCCTTCGTACATGTTCTAGTATTGTTTTATGGATTTCTAAGCCTCGAAGTGGTATTTTGGATCTGTGGCTCCGGGCTGCCCCTTTGTCATATTAAATTGGGTTGTTATTGTTGTATGTTGATGGTGTTACGATGTTGGAGGTACTGGGGATTTGTGTGACTCATATTGGAGTCACGAACGATTGTTATTGGATTGAATGATATGAAGTACGCCTTGAAATAGTGCCTCGGGAGCTCGTCGCTCCTTGGAGATGTGGTTAACGTATTGTTGTTGGATTTAGCTGCAATTTGTTATTGTTATTGGCCTCATTTTTATGCTTTGGAGTTGGCTGGTCGTGAGTATGACATTAACACCTTATCAATTGGTTATGGCTCGTTCTTGCAGCCTTGTCGATTCTAGCAATTGTTCCATTACCTTGGTTGCTCAGGCTTCATAGAAACGCCTTTGGGGCTTCATATGAAAGTATTTTTTTGTGTGATTCAGAGCTTCCTGGAGCAGTTCGAGCCTGGATGACGTCGTTCCCGCAGCTAGTCATCGGATGACAGGTAGGTTATGGCTTTCCTGCCTAGACTCTGCGTATATAGGCTATAACTGCATTAATTAACATCCTTGGGTGGGTTATTATAGGTTGGTACCCCAGACCTTGTCCACCTTGTTCATCTATTATTTCATTCGTTGTTTGTAGTATCCGCGTAGTATTATATATTACCCTTATGGTCCTGTGTAGCCTTGTATTGACTCTGGAACATAGATGGTGGTTTATTGGGGAATGTCCGCGAGTCCCACACATACAGATTATCCTTTTAGGCTGGTTATGTTTGCTGAGTAGTTGTTGGTCCTGTACAGGGCTGATAGGAGTTGTTGTGATCCATTTGGCTACTTTTATATTTGTGTGCGAGCATATCATCCATGAAAAAAGTTTTCCCCTGCATGTTTTACTACAGTTTTAGCTGTGAGCCACTACCGATAGTTTTCCTAAATTTGCATAGCCCTGGGGGGCCCATTTTTGGTACTGTTGATTATCGAAAAGGGGATTTTTGGATGTTTTCGCACTGATTTTATTACTGGTATTAGTCTCTGCGGGGCAGAGCACCAGACTTGATTTTATTACTGATACTAGTCTCTGCAGGGTAGAGCACCAGACTTGATTTTATTACTGATACTAGTCTCTGCGGGGTGGAGCACTAGACTTGATTTACTACAGTTTTAGACTCGGTTACGCCCGGGAACCCTTGGAGGGGTTTTTGAGGCATTTTCTACTACTTTAGTCCTGGACAGGGTCTGGGCATGCATATTCGAGACTGGGTCTCTATCTTGATCCCGGACTTGCTTCCGAATGACATGTCTTGATACTGAGTTTTAGTATGGGGTCGAGGACCTCCATGGACCTTGCCGCTCCGGGCCTAGGGCTTTGAGCTGCGTGCACTGGAAGGAGGGGTATATGGTGGAGTAGAGGTATACGGGCTGAGACCGTCCATGGAACCTGCCTACTGGGCCCGATTGGCACCGGTGGAGGTACATACAGAGGTTCTATTTCACACATCATATCATATCATATCATGCATTGGATTCTACCCTTATTTGCTGTGTGTTCAGTGTACGCTCTAGTAGTATGGGATGCCGGAGGGTTTGCTTTCACTTGATTGTGTTCCTCGGTTGTATGGGCGGCCATTGAACTGTAGGTAGACTATATTTACTCCTGTCTTTATTTAGCACTTGTCTTGGCACTCGGTTAGTGAAGGATTAGTGATGGTTAACCTGTTGAGGTTTTGGTTGTGGGATATCAGATTATTGTGAGGGCTAGGGAGTCCTATCTTATTGAGGCACTTTTGTGTGGCCTTCTGACCAGAGTGTGAGATTCTGGTTCTATTCTTGTTGGAAGTTGAGTGGTATCTCTCGGTTATTTTGGTCTAGTTATTTCATCCTAGGGTTGTGTTTGTGAGGTGATTCCCTAGTTATGCTATCATGTGATTTGATTGGTGTTATGATTTCCTTATACTTGTTGATTCCATTTTGAGTATATTAGACTGCTCTCCGTCTTTTCCTTTTACTTGAGGTTACCGGTATACCGCTATTTTCTCAACTCTTTCTCTACGTGCTTATATTGTTGTCCAAGGACTCCAGGTGCGTTCTCCTTTCCTTCACCGATGATTCTGTGTAATTGTATCTCTGTGCTAGCATGTGTTACTTGAAGCTCTTGGTTATGGATGATCTATGCTAGCTCCTTGTGCCTTGCTTATTGCTTCAGTGACTGCTTTCTTGCTATCTGTTACTTACTGCTTTTATATCTTATATGCGCTCAGTCGGCCGATGATGCCTACTGAGTACCCGTGGTTTTGGTGCTCATACTACACTTCTGCACTTTTTGGTGCAGATATTAGATGAGCTTTCACCGTTGATCGCGTTGGAGACTCGTGCAGCTTTTGGATCTTCGAGACTAGGGTGAGCGCCTGACGGTCGGGGCTTGTCTACATCTCATCTGTTGTACTGTTGCTCCTTGTACTTTCGGAGGCAATTTATGTTATATTTTGTTACTACTAGCACTTGTATCCTATTAGAAGCTTTTGTACTATTGATACCAAGTCTTGGGGTTGGTGTAGTTTCCTTTATGTATTTATATTCGAGTTTTGCTTTCACTTATTTCTTCTTTATGGTGCGTTTTGGTTAGGTAGTAGCCCATTACTAACCGTTCTGGGCTACGGGAATTGGTTCGCATACTGGGGATTGTAGGTGCCATCATGACTTGAGGAATCAGGTCATGACAGCTTGGTATCAGAGCTCTAGGTTCACCGGTGTCATGGTACAGAAGCAAGTGTCTAAGTAGAGTCTCTTGGATCGGTACGATGACGTCCGTATCCTATCTGCGGGAGTCTACAGGGCATTGTTAGGAAAAGTTTTATCTTCTTGGATCCTCATTGTGCGTTCCTGGCTCTATTGACTTCTAGACTTCGGTTATTCATTCATTCTGAGATGCCTCATACGAGTGTGATAGAGGTTGGTGCCGAGGCTTCTGTGCCTATTGCTTCAGTGCTTCTATCAGCACCAGGACTCCAGAGTGAGGCTTTACCACATTAGATAGGGGGTGTGGGGTCAGCCCAACCTCCGATCACATATCATCAGAAGACCACAAGGTGAAGAAGAGAAACGACATGTTATTCAAGATCTACATAACTGCAAAAAGGTGAAGAGGAAGTTAGTCCTACCAGCAACTGCTCTTGATCAATTTCTAGAAAAATAAGGGATACATGCAGGTGGTGAAAAACAACATGATATTCACACAACTGATAATTTGCCCACTTCTTTTGATGATGGACATAATAAAGGATTGGATGATCTTGCGGAACAAGAAAAAATTGGTGAGGATGGGTGTGCTAGAGATGAGGATGTGGACATTGATTCTAGTACAAATGGTATGTCTTACACCTTCTAAGCTTATTACTCGTTGTAATTTTTTCCTTATTTATTGGCTCTTACATCAATCCACAGATATCGGAGAAGAAAAAAGTTAGAAGACAAACAACATGTAAGAAAATTCACACAAGAAATTTAGATGAAAGAGAGGAGGTAATATTTTACAAAGGACAAGCAGTGGGACCAACTAGCAAGACAGTTTTTGATTTAAGCAGCTTCATAAGAACAATTGCAAGGAATCCTATATTTACCACCTTGATGTACACTAGTTGGCATGTTGTGCCAAAGGAAAATAAAAAACGCATGTGGGAATATGTCAATTTAAGAAATATCAATATTTGAGATTGTATATTTATTGTATGTTTATTACTAACTCAAGCTAAATATATTTTGTTTTGCATAGTCAAAATTCCTAATTCCAGAAGAAGGAGAGAACTGGGTGATGGATGGTCTTCGTGATGCTTGGAGGCGACGTAAGAGAAGTATTAAATGGAGATGTTTTAATAAGGAACTTACTGATGAAGAAATGCTAGCAAAACTTCCCAACGACTTACCAGAAGTTCATTTGTGCTAGTTGATAGAGTATTGGAAACATCCAACTGTTCAAGTGAGACTAAAACAATGCATTTCTATTCTTTATTTTCAATTTATTAATTAATATATCTCTTTTTACCGAATTTTTAGGCCCTGAGTGAGGTAAATTCTCAAAACAGAAAAAAACAAAAGTGGAGACATCGGATGGGAACTATTACTTTTGCAAGAGTACTCATAGCATTGGTAATATTTAGTACACATATTGTAAAAAATCTGACTTTTATTCTTTTTACGTACTTTATCAGAATGTATTGATGTCTGTTTTTACTTTATTTTGATATAATTTGTAGCGTGCAACCAAAGAAAACAATGAGGAACCATCACAGTCTGAAATGTTTATTGCAACTCATACAAAGACGAGGAAAGAAGTTCAAGTCGATAACCAAATTGTAATAGTAAGTCATTTTTCGTGCTACATTCTTTCTTCTTCTTCTTCTTCTTCTTTCTTCTTCTTCTTTGCTGGACTATTTGCTGGGAAGGGATATGATCATTGTTAGGAAAAAAGCAGTAATTTGTCATATGATAGTTAGCATTCAGTAATTTGGATACCTCAAAAAATTTTGAATACTGAAGAGGCCAGGGGAGTGTACACACACACTACTGTAATGTTGTGTAATGTGTTAGGCAGTTCTAGCACTTAATGACTTTTTTGTTAGTGACTACTTCTGGTTACTATAGATATTGTTTGTGGATATAATAGTTGCATGAGAGTAGTTCCATGAATTGGTGTAGTTTGAGGGAAATGGGTAAGAAGCAGTTTTGGTTGGTCTCCTTGTTTTTAACAACTGTAATGTTATTTGTACCAGCAGTTATAAGTTTGTTTGTGTTTGAAGCAAAGGGAGATAGTATCTCTATTTCCAATCTTGGTTGGCCTTTAGTGAACATTGTAGTGTTTGGTGTGCTTTTGAGTGAGAATTTTACTGCTGAGAAGCCAGTTTCTTCTAAGGATTTACAAAAGGAGTATCTTGTGACATATGTATGTACAGTTATATTGGAATTGTTTTATTTTCTTGAGCTTTCACTTTGGGGATTGTTGATATGTGGATTGTTGCTCTAGGTTTTTGTAAGGAATTTGGATCCAGTTTCTTCTTATGCTTGTCACATGTTGTTTGATTGTGTAGCTCTAGCTATTGGGTTATATGCGTCTTACATATCATGGTTGCCAGCAAATGGTCAGTTTAACTATGTTGCAGTGTCTAATGGATATAATCTGAACCTAAGGAGGATTAGAGATCAAATGATCACTTGACAACATGGTTTAACATGACAGTCTATTGAAGTGATAGACCAAAGTTTGCTTGGGAATAGGATTATATGTTTTAACAAAAGTTTGAATATATGTGGAAAGTGATATAGTAACTTGTGTTGAGTAAACTATGTGAATTACTATGACCATTTTTAGGCAACAATGGAGCACCTCTTCCTTTCACCAACACAACGTTCTTTTCCTTCATTCATTTGCTCATTTCTTGTTGTGTTGTATTATTACCAATCAATATGGATAGATATTCTTACGATTGAGAGAATGGTAAACTCGTTCTATCTACTGGTTGACGGTTGGGGGTTCGGTGGGGGGTGGTGGAATTCCACAAGATTAATATATAGCTGAACTAGAAATTATGTGACTGATTACTCTGTTAGTCTTCTTATTCAATCTACTGGTTGAAGGTTAAGGGGGGAGTTAAAGAAGAAATGTCATAAGATTAAGCTATAGCTGAACTAGAAATTATGTTACTAATTACTTTGTTAGTCTTCTTGTTATATCTACTGGTTGAAGGTTGTAACACCCCGAGATTTGAACCAGCTTTCTAAGTTAAAACTCTGATAAAGAATGGAAATTTTGAAAATAAAAATGGAAATTGGGCAGGAATTACCTACCAAAACGATGGAAAATCAGCCCAAGATGGATAAAAATTCATACCCACGAGCATGCACAAGCTTAGGGGGCAGAATCTATCACAAAATCCAAGCTTTGGATGAGCATCAAAGGAGGAATTAAGAGAAAAACTGAAGAAGGCAAGTTGGGGAAGATGACTTACCAAGAGGCAAAGAACTATGGATAATCGATGAGCAAATAATTCCCCAAGGTTTAGAACTGAATTGGAGTAAAATGGTGGAGAGAATTTTTAGTTTTAGAGTGAGAAAAGTGAGGAGAAGAGATGGAAAAAACGAAATGACAGTAATAAATAGTTGTTGTCCGCAGCTGATTTTTGGCACTTTTTAGAAAACTCGACGGGGCATTCCGGGCACAATCGAAAATCAATATTCATAACGAATAGTGCAAATAGAGTGGAAATGACATTCCAGACTCAACAGAATTGACAAAACTTCCATACAAGGTCGTTTCGGAGAAATGTTGACCCAAATAAACACTAATGAAAAGGAACTCAAAGGCTCAAAATGAGTCCGACTCAGCCAGAACCCAAATAAACCATCTTCTTAGCCCAAACTCAATATTCCAGAGCTGATGGAATCGTCGTATTTCGAATCCGACACTCCGATCATCAAAATTCACCCGAAGTTACGCTTTCAACTCCAAATGGCCTGAAAACTGAGAAAATCACACAAAACCCACACTAGAAGTTCTCAGGCCTCAACTAAAGGTCCAACTAGACCAAACTCATCCCTCCGGAGCTAACGGAACTATCAAAATTCAATTTTGAGCACTTTAGCTAACAATGTTGACCATAGTCAACGATATTTTAAGTTTAAGCTCTAAAACAAGCAAACGGCCAAAACGACCAAACAAATGACCAGGGCACCGAACTACCTGTCCCAGAAAGACATAAATTACTTAAGGCCACTACAGGAAGGCTCTAACATACAATGAATACATAAACACAAAGATGACCGGAAGGGTCATCACTCAATTCCGAGCACGTTAGCTAAGAATGTTGACCAAAGTCAACGATATTCTAAGTTTAAGCTCTAAAATAGGCAAATAGCCAAAATGACCAAATGAATGACCAGGACACCGAACTACTAATACCACTAAGCCATAAATAACTTAAGGACGCTACAGGAAGGCTCTAACAGTACAATGAATGCTTAATTTTGGGTTGATGGATTTTCTGGTAAACTTAGTATAGTTTTGAGGATTCGAGTTTTGTGTGTTGATCGCCTTGGTGCTCTAGTTTTGGTGTTGTGTCGGTGATTTTTGGTTAAGATTCTCGAGGTTCAGTTTGGGTTGGCAGATCTTTAGAGATTTAAATATAGCTTGGCTAGTAAGAAATTAAGGCTTTGTTGCTTTCTTTGGTTCTGTTCTATTGGGTGTCGTCTGGTCGCGGAGGTTACCCGGGTTGTCTGAGAGAGTAGTGTGGGCGTTGTATCCGCTATTCTTAAATCTCTGGTATTTTCTTCCTTCCTGACTTTTGGGGACGAAAGTCTTTTAGTAGTGGATGATGTAATGACCCTTCTGGTCATTTACATGTTTTCACCTTTCTTGTACCATTAGAGCTTACTGGTAGCGGCCCAAGTCATTTATGGCTTATCGGGACTGGTAGTTTGGTGCCCGGGCCGTTTGTTTGGTCTTTATGGTCGTTCCTCATTTTAGAGCTTTAACTTTAGAAATTGTTGACTTCCGACAACATTCTTGGTAATATCAAACAATTAAACCAAGGTTCTAGGTCAAAGGAATCCCTTACTCGAAAGTTTGAGTTAAAGAAATGCCTCGTGTAACACCTCGCCCGTTTGGAAGGTTTAAAGTAACCCGTGCCTTTGGGATAAGACTAATAGTGTCTAATATACTAAAAAGGATGTGTTATGAGGTATTGTAATGGCAAAATGGTCGTATGATAAGTTTTGAAGTCAAGCAAGTTGGGAAACAAAAGTCGGAAAAAGTTATTGTAAATTCCTTTAAGGAATTCTCTTCAAATTTGGGTTAAATGTCTTGAGGTATTTCTCCCTATCTATAAAGAGTTAGTGGGCCCCCAATATACCAAATCGAAGGTCTACAAGTCTAGTTTTTAACGCAATAAACCGTTCATCCATACGACTTCATAATAGAGAGATATTCACATTTTTGTAAGACTGCACAAGCAGACACGTCAAGGTGGGGCCCACATCCTAAGTCGGTTTGCCTTTATAAATCAGCTTCTCCTTCGTTTTAAACCCATAAAAACAGACCAAAACTGGGCATGGCTATGGTAGAGGTCTTGGCATAGCAATCCAAAACTGCACGGTGAGGGGACAACCAGTCCATGCCCAGTATCACATCAAAATCCAACATATCAAGTATCATCAGGTCAGCCCAAGTATCCAAATCACCAACAAATATCACACAAGATCTCACAATTTGATCCACTACTAAAGAATCTCCTACTGGGGTCAAAACAGAAATAGGATCAAATAATGGCTCACTAGCCAACCCCAAACAAGGCAGAAAGTAGGCAGATATATATGAACAAGTGGATCCAGGATCAAACAAAGCATAAGCTGGCTGACGACATACAGAAATTGTACCTGTGATCACAGCATCCGAGGCCTCTGCCTCCGGTCTCCCAGAGACCGCATAGAACTGACGACGACCTCCACCTTCCCGACCTCCATCCTTACCACCTACTCTGGCACATGGGGAACTACGCCTAGCTTGACCACCACCATTTCTAGCCGGAGGCTCAATTGCTCGCAGCGGCTCAGCTGGCTAAACTGTACCCTGTTGGGGGCAATCTCTAGCAAAGTGACCAACCACACCACAAGTATAACAAGAACCTGATGACCTACTCAAATAGGATGAACCAACATAACCTGAATGGACACCACGGCCTGATGCCCCAGAATCTGTACCTCTCGACGGCTGACCACTGTGACCTCGCTGACTGCCCTGACCCTGCTCAAACTGAGAACCAAAATCCTGAAGTGATGCCAGTACTGATCGGCTAGAGTGACCCTGATGCTGCTACGGCTGATAACCTAGGCCCCACTAGCCTGAACCTCTACCACTATGCCTAGAACCACTGTAACCACCCTGATGTCGAGGCCTCTTATCTCTGGCCCCGGTGTTATGACGATGTGAATCCCTAACTATGCGGGCATAGTTTGTAATGGCCTGGAATGACCGACCGCTAGCAACCAGTATCTCTGTAGGCTCTCTGAACTCTCTCTGTAGCTCCCAAACAAATCTATGGACTCTATCTGCCTCAGTAAGCATAATCATGGCTCTAAACGGAGTAAGCTGATAGAACCGGGTCTCATACTCTAAGACGGTCATGGTATCCTGAGAAAGTCTAGTGAACTCCTTCCTCTGATGCTATCAATCGCTCTATGGCAAGAACTTGGCCATAAAGGCCTCATAGAACTCATACCAGGTCAAAGGAGGTGATTTAGAAGGCCTGCAAGCAACCTGTGCTCTCCACCATAACTTTGCTGGACCCTCCAGCTGATATGCAGTATATCCAACCTTGTGAGTCTCCAATAATCCCAAATGGTGCCACATCTCCTCGTAGGTAGTGATAAAGTCATGTGGGTCCTGACCCTGTGTACCAGCAAACCTCAGCGGTGCTAATCTCAGAAACCTACCCAATGCTTTCTTATCCATCTCTGTCATAGTGAGGCAGGGAGCAAGAGACTGGGCAACCGATGGAACTAGAACAACCTCAGCATGGGGAGCTGCAGTAACAGGCTGCGCTCCTAAACTCTGAACACCCAGGGCTGCCCCCTGAGAAGATGTCTGGGCTGTCTCAAAAGAACGCTCCCCAATCATACCCAATAGCTAAAGTAACTAACCCCGAATATCTGAAGACTGAGTTGGGGCTAAAGTTGGAACAGAAACTAATGCTAGAACTGGTACTGGAGCTGGTGGTGCCTGGGCTATCCCCGGGCCCAGATGTTGCTTCTACGGAGCTAACTCTGGCTTGTAGTCATACTCAGGCTCTATATCCACTCTAGCAGCTCTAGCAGCTCTAGCAGGTATCGCTACTCTGGGGAGCCCTCGACCTCTACCTCTACCCCGGCGACCACCCCGACCCCTAGCTGGAGTTGACAATGCACGGGGAAGGAGGCTCTCCTCCGCCAGAAGCTGAAGATCTCGTACGAACCATCTGCGGAAGAGTGAACCAGAATAAGTGAGATTTCTAGAAACTTTCAAGGATACTACGATTGAAAGAGGAACAAGAACAGTTCATTTTCCTAAGATGTCACTATAGCCTCCCAAAGATTGAGTACGGACATCTCCGCCCCGATCCGCAAGACTCTACTAGACATTCGCTCATATACCGATTACACCGGTGAACCTAGGGCTCTGATACCAAGCTGTCATGACCCGATTTCTCAGTCATGATGGCACCTACAACCCTCGAGTAGGCAAACCAATCCTCATAGCCCGGAATGTTTAGTAATACCTTCTAACAGTTTAAACAGAAGAGCAGTTAAAATGGCGGAAGAAAGGGCATAAGGAGATGAAAATAGATAACAAGAGTAATACATATAAAATGTGGAAACTAAGCCAAACCCAAAACATGGTATCAAAGTGTATAAGAGCCAAACTACATCAGGAGTACAAAGGTCCAAAAGTCATATATGCACAATGTCTCTGAAACTATAAGAGTACAAAATACACCAAGGATAATTGAAGTCAAGCTCTGGACGCTAAGAGCTCACCCTCAGCCTGGATGATCCAAAAACTGCACCCCGCACGAGTTTCTGACGTGCTAATTGTGATGGCCCACGCTAGGATCTGCACCAGCAGATGTAAAGGGTAGGGTGAGAACCAAATGAGAAGCACAAGGTACCCAGTAGGTATCATAGGCCGACTGGGCACATATAAAACATATAAAGTAAGAGCAATAGAAGACAGTGTAGAAGCAAACAGTCACAGAATCAACAAAAAGTACACAGGAACTAGCCTAGAGGGAAGACAACAGAAAACAACATATAAGGCTAGCATATTGAATATATACACACAACAGGCACAGGTAAAAGTAAGGATGACGCACCTGGGATCCTCGCAAAAACAGTATATATGTAAGTGTAGGTTCTAGAAATGAGCGGTATACCGGTAACCTCAAGTATAGAGAAGGGGAGGGAAGGATAAAGTAGACATGCTCAGTAAATAGAATAGATAACTAGAAAAACCATATCACACTCAATCCAGTTGTAGCAGCCTAGCAAGTCCAGTTCCGCACTTATAACCGTAGTAGAGAACAAATCTCTAATAAAGTAAAGAGAGTCTACCTACAGTCCCCCGGCCACCCATATAAACGAGAAACACAATCAAGTGAAAACAAACCCTCTGGCAACCCATACTACCAGAGCATATAATCAACAAACAGCAAACAAGGGTAGAATCCCGAACAATGAATGATATGATGCATTAAAACCTCAAAGTGAAATAGAACCTCTGTATGTACCTCATCTGGTGCCGATTGGGCCCATCAAGTAGGTTCCATGAAAGGACACAGCCCATATACCTATACTCCACCATATACCCTTCCCTCCGACACACGCAGCCCAAAGCCTAAGGCCCAGAGTGGCAAGGTCCATGGAGGTCCCAGACCCCATACTAAAACTCAAAATCAAAACGTGTCCTCCAGAATTGAGTCCAGGTTCAAGCCAGTGGCTAAGTACCAAATACATGCCTAGACCCCATCTAGGACTAAGACAGTGAAAAGGATAACTCAAAAACCCTTCCAAAGGTGCCCGGGAACAACCGAGTCTAAAACAGTAGTAAAATATCTCAGATGCTCGACTCGGCCGAGCCTAAAGTCATTTCAAATTAGTAAGTAAACTCATCTAGCACTCTGACCCGGTCGAATCTAGCAATAGTAGTAAGATCATGATAAAAACCATATTTTTAATCTCCCTTTTTCCCCAAGAAGATCCACGTATCAAGTCAAATAATTTCTAAATCCAATTTCACTGAAAATAGGCCCCCGAGGCTATGCAATGTTTAGAAAATTAGTTTCCGTAGGCCCAAAGCCAAAAATCATAATAAAACATGGAAAAACCTTTTTATTATGCATGGAAATTATATGATCAACCTACATAGCTTCCCGACAGCTCACAATCAACCTAACAGCCCTGCACAGGCTCCGAAGTTACTCAAAGAGCATAACCAGCCTAGAAGGATATTTCTATGTTCGGGACTCGCGGACATTCCCGATAATCACACCTTCTATGTTCCAGAGTCAACAAGACCTCACGGGGTCACAAGGGTAATAAATATATCAACTAATAAGAATACTACATACAACGGAGGAAAGAAATAGGACGAATCACGGAAAAGCAGTCAAGGTTTGTAGTACCAACCTAATAACCCAACCCAAGGATGCCAACTAGCAAAATTTTACCCAATATATGCGAAGTCTAGGGAGCTAAGTCATAACCTACCTGTCATCCAATGACAAGTTGCGGGAATGATGATATTCGAGGCCAAGCTGCTCTGAAAAGCTCTAAATGAGAATCAAACTATCAAATTCATGAATAAAATGTTAAGACGAGTCTAACGATACCTATATTGCTACAATTATAGTCGGGTTGATATCTGGGTCAAAAGAGGGCCCGTAGGGCCCATAACCCAAAACTAAAAATGAAAAGAACCATGATAACCCCAACGATGCCAAGAAAAAATTCATATTCCCAGGGATGACGGGTCCAAACCATGGATCATGGTTAGAAATACGACTCATGGAATGGAACCGTGATTTAGGTTCTGCAGGAACCAATCTCTGGTCTGAGACCACGAGTTCACTCTATGGACCGTAGTTTGTTCTACGGACCATAAAGTAGACTCGTGGAACTCATGTATGAGGTCTGTCATTCCCCAAGAACGATGACTTGGGTCTATGACCCATAAAACTTTGTATAGGTCTGTCCTGTTGACCCATAGACTACCTTTCGCAGCCTGTTATTTTGGCCAGAAATGATGGATAGAAACCACAGGCCATGGTTTGGTCTACGACCCATGGAACCCATTTGTGGTCCCTGAAAGTCAACTTTTTCCAGCTTTTTCCTAATTAAGGCCCAGGGGTATTTTAGTCATTACCCACCCTTTTAACTCATAAATGATGTCATACTACTTCTAGAAGGGTTTTCACCCTCATTAGCCTAAGTCCCTTCTCATTACCTCATTCATCTCCCAAAAAGGAAAAGAACTCTCTCAAGCACAAGGTCTCAAGATTCAAGTCCAAGTCTCCTAATCTTTCAATTTCAAGTGGGTTAAATCCAATCAAGGTGTGTGGGTATTTAAAAATGGGTTCCTTTCACCCTTGGGCCCAAAACCCCAAATTTAAAATTTGTGATTTCATGAACTTTAAAATTAGGGTTCTTACCCAATTCTTATGGGTCTTACTATAAATTTCCTTCTCGTGATTTTATTATGAAACTCTATTAAATTACATGATTTTGCATGGGTTTTTACATATGAACTCCTATTTCAATTGAAGGTTAATTATGGTGAATCCTATATGCATGAAGTGATTTAATAAAATTGGGCAAATTGATAGCATGATTTCATGAATTTCAAGCAAATGCATGCCTAGTTCATATATTTTATGAAAGTATATGTTATTATGAAATTGAACTAAGGCCATGCAAGTTTTCAAGCTATGAATTATTATGCAAGACAAGACACCTGATGTGCCATCAATGCTCATGAAACATTTTTTTCTAAAACCAAGGTTCGTGAGTAGTATTAAGATCCGGGGTATGAACATATTTATAAATAAGCTTGACATCTAGATATGTCACATGAATATGAGCCTTATGTTATATATTTTGGGAGTAGTATTTAGCACTGAGCGATGAGGGCTCTATATAACTCAAGTCCAAAACTACATTTCCACCGTAGGTTGCCCTCCGTGGCTTATGACAGGATCCTTATGAATATGGTTCTAACTTTGGCCGATTAGGACAACCTTTTTCAGTGTGGGTGCATAAAACTGGACTCCATGTAGCTCAGCATGGTTTATGTCAATTAAGAGAAACTCCCACATGATTATTTTTAAGCTATTAGGTTATATGATATCATACTTTAAATTTTAACCGTACTTCATGTTTTATGTCTTATATCTTGATAGTCCTCTTATGTTATTTCTTTATGAAAAGGTTCACCTTAAGCATGTTTTAAGTATGTTTTTATCATGATCATGAATATCTCACATACTCGGTACATCATATAGTACTGACAGATATTTTGAGTTGTATCCTCTTGATGATGCAGATTCAGGTGTTTCCCATCAGGCTCATGGCTAGATGAAGTCGGATATCCAGTCTGTGTTGGTGAGTCCTTATTGTTCGAGGGCTAGTTATGACTCTATTTTGTTTAGACTAATTATTTTCGTACTTTGAGTTATCTAGGGTCTTGTCCTAGCAACTCCTTATGTCATGTATAGAGGTTTTTCAAACATAGACGATATTCGGGTTTTCTTTAAATCATGTTCTTTTGATTTCATCTTATGGATTGAGTTATATAATTCATATTATGATTCCTCTATGCTTAATTGATATACCTGAGTTATGCTATGACCAAGGGTTAGCTTGGGGCACTTGTGGTCCCAGGTCCCATGTTACACCCAGGGGGTAGCCTCGGGGAATGACAAACTTGGTATCAGAACCTCAGGTTCAAGAGTCCTAGGATGTTTGAAAGCTGCATCGAGTAGAGTCTCTTTCATGTGTGTGAAGCATGCCACACATATGAGAGGGAATCTATGAGGTGTCTTAGAAAATTTCACTTCTTTCATGATCATATCATGCGATAGAGCTTAACTCTAATGTTCCTCTAATCCTTACCTTGTACATTTTAGATCATTCCTCAACATGCTATGCCTCACTGAGTCACTCGAAATGCTACTCCTTCAGTTCTGGCCCCCGAGGTCATGAATGAGGAGTTTAGGAATGCCATCGACTTGCTAGCCCAGACCTTGGCTGCTCAGGCCAATCAGCAGGCTTCTTCCCCCGTCCACCCTCAAGGTGGGGTAATAGCCCAAGCTCGTGATTTTGTCCATATGAACCCGCTAGAGTTTTTGGGTTCGAAGGTGAATGAGGATCCGCTAAACTTTATAGATGAAGTGAAGAAAATATTTGATGTGATGCAAGTGGTTGGTGTCGATTATGTCGAGTTGGAATCCTATAAACTCAAGGATGTAGCTCATATATGGTTCACACAATGGAAGGAAGCTAGAGCTAGGGATGAGGTCCCTATGACTTGGGAGTATTTCGAGAGAGCCTTTCTTGACCAGTTCTTTCCCCGAGAGTTGAGGCAAGCAAAGAATGAGGAGTTTGTGAACTTGAGATAGGGGTCAATGTCAGTCCAAGAGTAAAGTTTGAAGTTCACTCAATTGTCTAGGTATGCCCTCTCTATGGTTGCGGACCCGCATGATCAGATGAACAAGTTTATCTACGGGGTTTCAGATTTTGTGAAGAAGGAGTGTAGGTTTGCTATGTTGTTGAGTGATATGAACATTTCTAGAATCATGACCCATGCTCACTAGATCGAGGGAGACAGGCTTAGGGAGATGGCTAGGGAGAAAAAAAAGGCTAAATCCGAGGGTTCAAGTTTTGGTCATCAGAGGTCCGGTGGCATACATCGCTCCTCATTCTAGAAGAAGTCATCAGGACCCATTCATTCTTCTGCTAGTGCTCCTACCCAGGCCCAGAAGCCTCATCATGATCAGACTGGTAGAGGATCTGGTTCCTATTCATAGTCTCAAGGGAGTATTGCTAAGGGATCTTTCCACCCTATTTGCAGCAAGTGTGGGAAGACTCACCCGGGAGAGTGTCATTCAGGAACAGGTGCATGCTTTGGGTGTGGATAAGTTGGACACATGATGAGAGATTGCCCGTCAGCTAAGAAGGGGAAGGGAGGTAGTAGGGATCAGTCTGCTCCAGCAGCCCCAGGAGGTCGCTAGCCCAGCAAGGCACAACTTCTAGTTCCGGTGGTCAGCGCTAGAACTGCCTTTATGCTATGTCCTCTCGTCAGGACCAGGAGTTTCCTCAGATGTTGTTACTGGTATGTTTAAAGTCTTCTCTTTCGATGTGTATGCTTTGTTGGACCCCGGTGCCTCCTTATCTTTTGTGACTACTTATGTAGCATGCAAATTCGAAGTATGTCCTGAATTGCTTTTAGAACCCTTTTGTGTTTCTACTCCTTTTGGTGAGTCAATCTTAGCCTAAAGAATCTACTGAAATTTCCCTATCTTGGTCCTTCATAGAGTCACTTTAGCGGATTTAGTAGAGTTGGAGATGACAGATTTTGATGTTATTCTTGGTATGGATTGGCTACATGCTTGTTATGCTTTTGTTGATTATCGTACTCGGGTTGTCACTTTTATGTTTCCAAATGAACCCGTTTTATAATGGCAAGGTAGTCCCACATCCTCAAAAGGCCATTTCATATCTTATCTTAAGGCTAGGAAGATGATTTCTAAGGGTTATGTTTATCATATAGTTTGAGTTATGGACATGGAGTCCAAAACCCCATCCCTTCAGTCTGCTCTCATTGTGAATGAATTCCTGGAAGTGTTCCTCGAGGATTTACCTGGAGTCCCTCCTGAGCGAGAAATCAACTTTGGGATAGATCTTCTTTCGGATACAAATCCTATCTCTATTCCTCCTTATAGGATGGCCCCTGCAGAACTTAATAGTTGAAGGATCAGTTGAAGGATCTTCTTGATAAGGGTTTCATCAGGCCTAGCATTTCTCCATGGGGTGCTCCAGTCTTATTCGTGCGAAAGAAAGATGGTTCCCTCAGAATGTGTATTGACTATCGTCAGTTGAACAAGGTCACAATCAAGAATAAGTATCCCATTCCTAGGATTGATGACTTGTTCGATCAGCTTCAGGGTGCTAGTTTCTTCTCCAAGATCGACCTTAGATCTGGGTATCATCAGCTTCGTGTTAGAGAGTGTGATATTCCGAAGACGACCTTCAGGACTTGGTATGGTCATTATGAATTTGTTGTCATGTCTTTTGGTCTAATGAATGCTCCTGTAGCTTTTATGGATTTGATGAACCACGTGTTCAATCAGTATCTAGATATATTTGTGATTGTTTTCATTGATTATATCATTATCTACTCTCGGAGTGAGGAGGAGCATGTGGACCATTTGAGCGTTGTGTTGAAAACACTCAAGAACCGACAGTTATTTTCTAAATTTACCAAGTGTGAGTTTTGGATGCAGTCTGTTGCTTTTCTGGGTCATATTATGACTAAAGATGGTATTTGGGTTGATTTTTAAAATATAGAGGCAGTAAAGAACTGGCCTAGACCCACTTCCCCATCTGATATTAGAATTTTTTTGGGTTTGGCTGGTTACTACCGGAGGTTTGTGGAAGGATTTTCTTCCATTGCTGCCCCTTTGACTCGATTGACTCAGAAGAAGGTAAAATTTTAGTGGTCTGATTTGTGTGAGAAAAACTTTCAGGAATTGAAGACTAGATTGACCACAGCTCCAGTGTTAGCTCTACTCGAGGGCCTAGATGATTTTGTTGTGTATTGTGATACTTCTAGGAATGGTTTAGGTTGTGTTTTGATGCAGCGTGGTAAAGTGATTGCTTATGCTTCGAGAGATCTTAAGAATCATGAGAAGAACTACCCTACTCATGATCTTGAGTTGGCAGCCAGGGTTTTTGCTTTGAAGATTTGGAGACATTACTTGAATGGGGTGCATATGGATGTATTCACCGATCATAAGAGCCATCAGTATGTGTACACTCAGAAGGAATTGAATTTGCAACAATGAAGATGGTTTGAGCTTCTTAAGGATTATGATATGAGTGTGCTTTACCATCCGGGTAAGGCCAATGTTGTGGCGGATGCACTTAGTAGATTGTCGATGGGTAGTGTGTCTTCAGTGGAAGAAGGAAAGAAGGAACTGGTTAAGGAGTTTCATAGGCTTGCTCGGTTAGGATTTTGCCTTATGGACTCGACAGAAGGTGGTATTATTATTCAGAATGGCTCCAAATCATCCTTGGTAGCAGAAGTGAAGGCAAAGCAAGACAGTGATCCCATTTTACTTCAGCTTAAGGGTGCAGTCCATCAAGAAAGGGTTGAGGTTTTCTCCCAATGGGGAGATGGTGTGCTTCGTTATCAGGGTCGAATATGTGTGCCAGATGTAGATGGGTTGCGCCAGCAAATTTTGAGTGAGGCTCATAGTTCCATATATTCCATTCACCCCGGTGCCACCAAGATGTACCATGATCTACGGGAAGTCTATTGGTGGAATGGTATGAAGAGGGACATAGCCGATTTTGTGGCTAAGTGTCCCAACTGTTAGCAAGTGAAGGTAGAGCACCAGCGACCGGGTGGCATGATTCAGGATATTGACCTTCCCACTTGGAAATGGGAAGAGATCAATATGGACTTCATTACAAGTTTTCCTCGTACTCGAAGGCAACATGATTCAATTTGGGTGATTGTCGACCGGATGACTAAATCATCCCATTTCTTGATTGTTAAGACTACGGATTTAGCGGATGATTATGTTTGACTCTACATTCGGGAGATAGTTTGATTGCATGGTGTTTCTTTTTCCATCATTTCATATAGGAGTACTCAGTTTACTTCTCTATTTTGGAGATCATTTCAGAGAGATCTTGGTACTCAGGTGAAGCTTAGTACAGCTTTTCACCCTCAGACAGATGGCCAGGCAGAGCGTACTATTATGACTTTGGAGGATATGTTGAGAGCTTGTGTGATTGATTTCAAAGGTAATTGGCATGATCACTTACCTCTTATTAAGTTTGCCTACAACAACAGCTTTCACTCTAGCATGCAGATGGCTCCGTATGAGGCACTTTATGGTTGGAGGTGTATATCTCCTATTGGTTGGTTTGCTTTGATTGTCCCAGATTAGGTGTATGAGACCATGTAGAAGTTTCAGCTTATTAAGGAGAGGCTAAAGACCGCTCAGAGTCAACAGAAATCATATGTGGATGTGAGGAGAAGGGAATTAGAATTTGAAGTTGATGATTGGGTTTTTCTAAAGGTGTCACCCATGAAGGGTGTGATGATATTTGCCAAGAAAGGGAAGCTTAGTCCCTGTTTTGTAAATCCTTATCGGATTCTGAGGAAGGTTGGTAAGGTTGCTTATGAGTTGGATTTGCCATCAGATTTAGAAGTGGTTCATCCAGTCTTTCATGTTTCCTTGTTTAAGAAGTGTGTCGGTGACCCGACCTTAATTATTCCCTTGGAGGATATAGGTGTGAAGGATAGTCTCACTTATGAGGAGGTTCCCGTAGAGATCCTTGATCTTCAGATTCGGAGGTTGAGAAATAAGGAAGTCGCTTCGGTGAAGGTCCTTTGGAGGAATCAGCTTGTCAAAGGAGCTACTTGGGAAGCGAATCAGCCATGAAAGCCAAGTACCCTCACCTTTTTCTCTCCGATTCAGTTTCAACTTGAGGTAATAGTTTCCTGCTTAGTATGTTCCTCCTATCCTATTCCATCGGTTCCTCTTATGATCCTAGCATGCATTTATGTTTTCGAATTTGATTCAATCATGTTTTAAGTTAAAAAGTTCAGTTTTCATGTTTATTCCTTGATTTCCATGTTTTGTTACTGGTTGGGCTATTTTCTCTTCAGTTTCCCTTGCTTTGTCTTCATTCAAGAACAAATGATCCCAAGGAGGAGATATAGTAACACCCCGGGATTTGAACCAGCTTTCTATGTTGAAACTTTGGAAAAAATTCATGTTCCCAGGGATGACGAGTCCAAACCACAGACCGTGGTTAGAACCACGACTCGTGGAATGTAATCGTGATTTAGATTCTGCAGGAACCAATCTCTGTTTTGAGACCACGAGTTTACTCTAAGGACCATAGTTTGTTCTACACATCATAAAGTAGACTCATGGAACTCAGGTCTGAGGTCTGTCATTCCCTAGGAATGACGACTTGGGTTTACGACCCGTAAAACTTTCTACGGGTTTGTCTTGTTGACCCGTAGACTACCTTCCATAGCCTGTTATTTTGGCCAGAAACGATGGACAAAAACCACGGGCCGTGGTTTGGTCTACGACCCGTGGAACCCATCTGTGGTCCCTGAAAATCAACTTTTTTCCATCTTCTTCCTAATTATAGCCCAGGGGTATTTTAGTCATTACCCACCCTTTTAACTCCTAAATAATGTCGTTTTGATTATTTCTAGAAGGTTTTTCACCCTCATTAGCCTAAGCCCCTTCTCATTACCTCATTCATCTCCCAAAAAAGAAAAGAACTCTCTCAAGCTCAAGGTATCAAGCTTTAAGTCCAAGTCTTCTAATCCTTTCAATTTCAAGTGGGTTAACTCCAATCAAGGTATGTGGGTATTTAACAATGGTTTCCTTTCACCCTTGTGCCCTAAACCCCAAATTTCAAATTTGTGATTTCATGAACTTTCAAATTAGGGTTCTTACCCAATTCTTATGGGTTTTACTATAACTTACCTTCTCATTATTTTATTATGAAACTCTATTAAATTACATGATTTTGCATGGGTTTTTACATATGAACTCCTATTTCATGAACTGAATGTTAATTATGGTGAATCCTACATACATGAAGTGATTTAAGAAAATTTGGCAAATTGATAGCATGATTTCATGAATTTCAAGCAAATGTACGCCTAGTTCCTATGTTTTATGAAAGTATATGTTATTATGAAATTGAACTAAGGCCATGCAAGTTTTCAATCTATGAATTATTATGCAAGACAAGACACCTGATGTGCCATCAATGCTCAAGAATCGTTTTTTTCTAAAACTAAGGTTTGTGAGTAGTATGAAGATCCGGGGTATGAACATGTTTATGAACAAGCTTGACATCTAGATATGTCACATGAATGTGAGTCTTATTTTATATGTTTTAGGAGTAGTATTTAGCACCAAACGATGAGGGTTCTAGGTAACCCAAGTCCAAAACTACGTTACTACCGTAGGTTGCCCTCCGTGGCTTATGACAGGATTCTTATGAACATGGTTCTAACTTTGGCTAGTTAGGACAACCTTATTCATTGTGTGCATGACACTGGACTCCATGTAGCTCAACATGGTTTATGTCGGTTAAGAGAAACTCCCACATGATTATTTTCAAGTTATGAAGTTATATGATATCATACTTTGAATTTTAACCGTACTTCATGTTTTATGTCTTATATCTTGATAATCCTCTTATGTTATTTCTTTATGAAAAGGTTCACCTTAAGCATGTTTTAAGTATGTTTTATCATGATCATGCATATCTCACATACTCGGTACATCCTATAGTACTGACGCATATTTTGCGTTGCATCCTCTTGATGATGCAGATTCAGGTGTTTCCCTTCAGTCTCATAGCTAGATGAAGTCGAATATCCAGTCAGTGTTGGTGAGTCCTCATTGATCGAGGGCTAGTTATCACTCTAGTTTCTTTAGACTACTTATCTTCATACTTGAGTTAGCTAGGGTCTTGTCCTAGCAACTTCTTATGTCATGTATAGAGGCTTTTCAGACATAGACGATATTCGGGTTTTCTTTCATGTTCTTTTGATTTTATCTTATGGATTGAGTTATCTAATTTGTATTATGCTTTCGCTATGCTTAATTGATATACCTGAGTTATGCTATGACCAAGGGTTAGCTTGGGGCACTTGTGGTCCCAGGTCCCGTGTTACGCCCAGGGGGTAGTCTCCGGGCGTGACAAAGGTGGGGAGGGGGGATTTGGTAAATTTGTGTAAAAAGGATGGAATGATGCAATTCTTAGTGTATTTGGGTTAAATACTGGTATGTGTATATTGTTCTACATGTTTTTTATACCTAGGGTGCATTTCTTGGGGTGCACTACATGCTGTCGATATATAGGTTATGAGGGTGACTGTATCGAATGCCAATTTTAAGACAAATTGAGATACAATATGCACCCCCACCCCCACCCCCACGCACCCACACCCTAAAAATGACCTATTTTGTGCCAATTTCTGATAAAGATATGCAAGACAGTGTGGCCAAGCTCTTGGCCACGCACATTTATCCTTAGCTGGGCATTGCAATGTTGCATACTTTCTTTAACACCACTTGTTGACTACTACTATTGATATTTCCCAAACTTGTGGATGAAATAAATTGAATAATGAAGTGATAGGCCCCCAACTTACAAGTTAGTTATCAAGATCAATCAATGATAAGACTATATAGAGTCAGTTATGATCCATTAGGTTAGCTCAGATTTGGACATTGGCTTCCAATTCTATGTGATGTGCTTGTGTTGGATTTAACTGAGTCTTGTACATATGCTCTTGGGCCATCAATCAATTTTCTGATGGAATTCTATTTTTTTCTACTCAAAACTGATGGATCTAGACTAATAATAGTGTGTTTGGTCATCTGAGTATTTTACTCTTTTTGTTTTTCTTCTTCAAGAGCACTAAAATTATAGAATTGTGGTTCGCTTTTAACTATTGATTTTTATTTGGTACTTTCAAATGTTTGAGGTTAGTTATCACTCAATTTTATGAACCATGACTAGTGTTGAGCATGATTTTTTTTTAACTTTTAATTTTATTTTGAATATGTAGCAAAATGCGGGTGATCAAAGTTAAATGGTGGCCACAAGTCAGCTCAATATATTGAAGTGAATGATAAAGAGTTTTTGAACTATTGTGTTATATGTTTGAGTACTTTGGTTTTGTGCGGAATTCATCGCTAGAACAGATCTTTAAAATTAAGCATGTGTAGTACAAGACATGTTATTTTTCGAAGTTTATTGCAAAACTACACATTTGAATTTTTTATTAGGTAATTTGGTGTTTGAGATCATTTATATATATGATAATGTAATTCGTGAATAATGCAAATCAAATTTATAATTTTTCAATTAAAAATTATAACTCTAAAAAATTCTAGACAATGTTGCCACACTTCAAAAGTGTGGCTATAGGGATGTGAATTATGTGGCTTATTAATTGTATATTGTGGCATGTAAATAAGAAAAGGTTACACTTTATAAGTTTTGTTGTAGAGGAGGTATAAAAGGCTACGTTTTTAAAGTGTGGCCAATAACAAAGCAAAGGCAATGCTTTAAAGTGTAGTTTAATCAAATAAAATTGTTGCTGATGGGATGCTACAAAGTGTTGCCTTTGTACCTCATCGGCCACGCTTTTTAAGCGTAGCTGCTACAGCAACACTTAAAAAGCATGGCCTAAAGTCAAGGGTTACGCCTCTTTAGGCCACCCCAAAAAAGCGTGGCCTAAAGTCAAAAAGCGTAGCCTTTGATCAAAGGCCACACTTTTTGCTACTTTAGGCCACACTTTACAGGGGTGTCTAAAAGCCTAAAATGTTGTAGTGTCAATAAGGCAGGAGAAGAATAGGCTGGATGCCCTACTCACCCATAATGTTACGAATATAACTCAACCACAAGGCTACGGTCAAGTCTTAACCAACAAGGCCATAGTCGAAGCTCAACCATAAAACCATAGTCAAAAGCTCAACCAAAGAACTATAATCAAAATTTATTCCTACTGGAACTGGGGAAACAATAAAACAACCCAACTGGACAAGAACTAAAGGAGACTATGGGAACAATCCACATACCTGTCAACCTCTTAAACTAACCAAACAAAGAGGGTCTAATCTAAACACCCGAGAAAACCAAACCAATCAACGCTCGCTAGCATAATTGACACCTTTCAACAAGACAAGGGCTCAAACTCTAGAACAACCATCGGTAACACCAAACCCAATACAAAGACTTCTAGCAATGATAGATAATAGACTAGGCAACAACCATCTATGACCTCTCAACAACAAAGACTCAACACAAGTCTAGGGCCACACGAATTAGAACTAGAATCAACCAGAAAAGGCTAACAAGAACTACCCACTA
Organism: Jaltomata sinuosa; assembly: GCA_003996215.1. NCBI lineage: Eukaryota > Viridiplantae > Streptophyta > Magnoliopsida > Solanales > Solanaceae > Jaltomata > Jaltomata sinuosa. The sequence continues at coordinate 54,244 of QJPP01003139.1, read as the reverse complement.
GCAATAACTCCGGGTAAACACCTATCAAGGATAACTCACCTTATCCACTACTAAATAATAAACTACCAAGAAAACAATGCATAAACACTACAACTCAGGTACTCAAACAACTAAACAATTAGCAAATACACATATAAGCAAATAAATGATCAAAGGGATGGAATCGTAATGCAAACATGAATATCTCTAACCAAAGGTAACAAAAGCCTTACCTGGAGCAATGATATCAGGAACCTATACCTCTAGCCTACCAGGAGAGGCATCGGACTGAGGAAATCTCACTCTGGACTGTGTAGCCAAAGTTGACTCTGGACTGTATAGCCAAAGTTGAAGGCTCAACCGTCCCATGCCAGGGACAAGCTCTATAGAGGTGACCAATCACTCTACAATCATAACACCCTTGATGACTGGGATATGCAAAAATTTGCCCTAGCAAAGTGCCCACGCTCACCATACTGAAAGAAAATCCTACTGAATAAAGCCAAATGGGAAGATCTCGCTGAACCTGACCAGCCACCATGACCTACACAACTTGAATGCAAACCTCAAATAACCTAACTTGTACTATGTCCACTAAGCTTAACATGCCCTGTACAACCATCCTCTAGAACCTGTGGAGCAACTAAAACTAGCCTGGAAGATAAGAAGCAATGGAACCTATCTTTGGTGGAGAATCCTCTACCTCGAGTCTAAGAACCTTGGAAATTGTCTTGATGATGATGTTTCTTAGCACTACCTCCATAAGCCTCATGGCATAAACCCTCAATATCCCAAGCATGGTCAACCACCTGAAGAAAGGTAGTCCCAACTATAACCAAATGCTTGGTATCCAAATGGAGCATTAAAATCAAACCCCCGACAAAGCTCTAAACCCTATCAAACTCTAAAGGCACAGTCCTAGTAGTACGCATAACCATCTTATGAAATCTCGCCTCGTACTCCAATACTGTCATACCACTTTTCTGAAGAACTAAAAGCTCAACCCTAACTGAAGCACCCCTCGAAGAATCGGGTACTAAAACACCCACCAGAGGACTCAGAGTGCTATCTATGGTCCCTTGAAGAACTAAAGTAGCCATGAATCCAATCGGAGGCTAGGCTGGCCCCACACCTCTATCTGATGCGGTAAACTCTCACTCAGAAGTCCCAGCGCTGATGGAAGCACTGAAGCAACATGCACAGAAGCCCTAACATCACCCGTTGTTGAACTCGTCTTAGGAATCTGAGAAGGAATGAAACAATTAAAGTTTAGAAGTCAATAAAGTTAGGAACGCACGAGAAGGAGCCAAGAAGATGAAACTTTTCCTAACAATGCCATGTAGCCTCCCACAGATAGGATACAGACATCATCATACCAATTTGTGAGATTCTATGTAGACACTTGCCTCTGTACCACGACACCAGTGAAACCTAGAGCTCTGATACTAAGCGGTCATGACCTGATTTCTCAAGTCATGATGGAACCTACAGCCCCCAGTAGGTGAACCAATTCTCGTAGCCCAGAATAGTTAGTAATGGGCTACTACCTAACCAACATGCACAATAAGTGGAAATAAGCTGAAGTAGAATATAAAGATAGAAAAAGCAGAAGCAATAACCTAAATATATACATAATGAAACTATACCAACCCCAAGACTTGGTATCGATAGTACAGAAGATTCTAATAGAGTGCAAGTGCTAGAAGTAACGACATGATAAGTACAACTATCTCCGAATATACAAAGAGTAACAGTACAAAAGATGAGATATGGTGAAGCCCCGGTCATCAGGCGCTCACCCCAGTCTCGAATATCCTGAAGCTGCACGAGTCTCCACGCAATCAACGACAAAAGCTCACACTAATATCTACACCAAAAAGTGCAAAATTGTAGTATGAGCACCAATTGCTAAGCAATGGGTACTCAGTAGGCATCATCACTGACTGAGTGCATATAAAATATATAAGCAGTAATAAGCAGAATACAAGGAACAGTCACAAATAACAAGAAGGAAATACAAGGAACTAGCACAAAGAGTAATCAACCAAGAGTTACAAGTACAACATGCTAGCATAGAAGATATACATACACAGAAATATGGGTGAAAGAAGAAAGAAGGATGCACCTGGGATCCTTACAATAATAGTATATATAAAAGAGAGTTTAAAGAGATGGGCAGTATACCGGTAACCTCAAAAATACAAGGAATGAAGGAAAGCAAGCCAATAGTCAAACTAGTAAACACATACTAACAAAACATGCTTAAGACATCAAATTCAAGATAAGAATAGACGTACAATAGATTCTCAAGTATAACCTTAGGAAAGGATAACTAAACCATAAGTACCCAGATCAGCTAATGAAAACCATGACAAGGAATAGAATTCAATACCCCACAACCGCTCAGAAGGCTACACAACCAGGACCTTAACAATTCCAATCCCACTAGCCTCTCAATAATCATAGTCCCAAGCTAGTGCCTCAACAGGCAATAACCACTAATCCAACCAGTACCAAAGGTTATAACAAGCTCTAAGAAATGAACGGAGAAATATTATCTACCTACAGTCCCAATGGTCGCCCATACAACCAAGGAGCACAATCAAGTGAAAACAAACCCTCCGGCCGCCCATACAACCGGAGCATACACTGAGCACATAGCAAACAAGGGTGGAATTGGATCACAATATGCATGATGATGTATGATGAATCCGGTGTGATAATAGTGTCATATGTTACCCCCTCCAGTACCTATAAGGCCCAATAGAGGTAGGATCCATGGAAGGCTCTTCTTTTGTACCTCTACTATGCCATACATCTCTCCTCCTGGCATGATGCATTGTCCCGTAGCCTATAGCCCAGGAATGGCATGGTCCATAGAGGTCTACTCATAGACCATATACTAAAACCCGCGAACCTCAAAGTGTAACTCAATAATCATAACCTTGTAGTACGTTCTCAGCTTTGACTCGGGTCTAAATCAGTAGTATTAATCTCAAAGACCCTCTCAAAGGGTGCCCAAAGTATATTTAGGTCTAAAATCAGTAATAAAGCCTCAGTAACCCTCTCAAAGGGTGCCCAGAGCATAGTCGGGTCTAAAACCATCGTAAAACTATGTCTAGCACTCAGTCATAGCTGAGTCTAGTATCAGTAACAAAATCAGTGAGAAAATCAAAATAGTACCACTTTTATCTTGAGAAAATCCACCAGTCGATACCAAATCTCATATTATCATTATTTATACCAAAAATGGGCCCTCGAGGCCATGCAAGGTTTTAGAAAATTGGTGATAGTGGGCCTGAAGCCAAAATAGTGGTAAAATATGCAGAAAAATCCCTTTCCATGAATGATATCCTCATAGACAATAAAGTTAGCCCAAAGTGGCTCACAAACATTCCTATCGGCCCTGCACAGGCACGAGCAACTCTACAGCAAACATAACCAGCCTAAAACAATATCTCTATGTTCGAGACTCACAGACATTTCCAAATAACCCACCATCTATGTTCTTGAGTTAATACAAGACCCCACAGGACCACAAGGGTAATATAAAATACTACACGAATACTATAAATAACATATGAAATAAATGGACAGAAAAGGCGGACAAGGTTTGAGGGTAAAAACCTATAACAACCTGCCCAAGGATACTAATTAGTGTAGTTATAGTCTATATATGCAGAGTCTAGATAGGGGAAACCATAACCTACCTGTCATCTGACGACTAGCTACAGGAATGGCATCGTCTAGGCTCGAACTGCTCCGAGAAGCTTTAATTTATGAAAACACTATCACAATAATAATCTAAGAATCAAAACAAAACTAACGATACCCATAATGCCATATACATAACCGAGTCAAAATTCGAGTCACTGGTAGGCCCATGGGCTCCACAACCTAAAGTCAGAAATGAAAAACACCACTGTATTCCCCACATTTCCAAGGGAGCAAGCTCAAAATATATGACAGAAATTTTCCATGGGGATGGATCAAAACAGTCCCCAAGCTAAAAGAACAATTGAATAAACAAAGGGGAAGACGGAATAAACGAGGGACTTACCGAATTGGAGACACGAAAATGATCATGGGACCAAGAATTATCACCCCCTGCATGCCTAGAATTAAAGCCACAGAGAAGAATATGGAGTTTGGAGCTGATATCAATGGAGCATAGTCGATTTTAGATGATGAAAATGAAGAAGACAATATATATACTGCCAGGGTTCCTTCATCGTGATCGCAAAAGTACTCCAAGCGGTCGCGATGATGTGATGACCTTTCTGATCATCTTCACATTTACGTGTCCATTGTACTCTTAGAGATTTCCTATAGAGGTCCCAAGTCATTTATGGCTTGTTGGGACTGGTAGTTTGGTGCCCTGGTCGTTCATTTGGTCGTTTTGGCCGTTTTCCTGTTTTAGAGCTTTAAACTTAGAACATCATTGACTTTAGTCAACATTCTTAGCTAACATTCTCAGAATTGAATTCTAACAGTTTTTTTAGCTCTAGAGCATTGAGTTTAGTCTAGTTGGACCTTTAGTTGAGGCCTGAGAACTTCCGGTGTGGGTTTGGTATTGCTTTCTCTGTTTTCAGGCCATTTGGAGTTAAAAGTGTAACTTTGGGTGCCTTTCGATGATCAGAGTGCCAGATTCAAAATCTGACGATTCCATCAGCTTTAGAATGTTGAGTTTGGGTTAGGAAGGCAGTTGGTTCGGGTTCTGGGTGAGCCAGGCTCATTTCGAGCCTTTGAGTTCCTTTTAGCTAGTGTTGACTTGGGTCAACATTTCTCCGAAATGACCTCGTATGGAAGTTTTATTGATTCTGTTGAGTCCAAAACATTGTTTTCACTCTATTAGCATTATTGGTTTTTGAATATCGGTGTCTAATTGTGCCCAGAACACCCCGTGGGGAATTTTAGTGCAGCTGGTTCTATTGCAGGTTGCAGGCCTTCAGCCCCAACGGCGCCCAGGCAGCGCAATCGCGCTAGCCTGTGGCCAGGCCTTCAGCGCAATCACTTCGAGGCCAGCACGATCGCGCCTCAGTGCCTGCAGCCAGCCAGCGTGATAGCACTCTTAAGGCGCGATGGTGCTTTGGTGCCTAGCCTCGCTTGAGCGCGATGGCGCTGGTTTAGTGCCAATGGCACTAACCAGCGACCAGCAGCTATTTAAGGCTTCTTCTTCATTTTTCCAACCTTACTTCTCTCAACTTTCTCACTCTAAACAGCCTAATGCTCTCCTAAATTACTCCTATATCAATTCTAAACCTTGGGGAATCGTTTGTTCCTTGATTTTTCGTAGTTCCTCGTCTCTTGGTAAGCTTCTTCCTTACTTGAATTCTCTTGTTCTTTCTCTAATTTCCTCCATTGTTGCTCACACCCAAGCTTGGAAATTTTAGTAGTGGTGGCCTTGTAGCTGGTGCATATTCGTGGGTGTGGTGAATTATCCATCTTGGGATGAATTTTTGTCTTTTTGGTAAGTAATTCTCACCTAATTTCTATTTTAAGTTCTTAAAATTCTACCTTCAAACCCCAACTTGAGAGGGCTATTTTAGCGCCTTCCTCTTGGCCAGTTGTGCTCAATTTTGGAGCATAGCTTCTTGGCATCATTTGGGTCATCATGCTCTAAGTTCACTGATCTCGCCAGTAAAAGAGCAAAGTGTCTAGTAGAGTTTCGTGGATCGGTACGATGACATCCGTATCCAATATATAAGAGGCTATAAGAAATTCCTAGGAATGATTCCATCTTGTTTGATTCCTTATTGTGCTTCCTTGACTTCATCAACTTCTAAGTATCTTTGTTTCACTCTTTCTCAGATGGTTCAGATAAGATCAACAACGAGTGAGGACGAGGCCCCTGCACCTGTAGTTAGAGCCCCAACTAGGGGAGCGGGTAGAGGTCGACCCAGAGGTCAAGATGGGGGTCGAGCTGCGAAGCCAGCTCAGGACCAGGCTTGGATACCGTCACCAGAGCATGAGGTTGGGGTTGAGGAGGTACAGTATGAGCCGGAGAGTATGGGCCAGCCCAGCATCTGGCAGGTTTCATGGCTACTCCAGTGCTACAGGACACTTTGGTTCGATTACTTGGGTTTCTTAAAGGTATGACTCCACTTGCAGCTTCACCAGGTACTTCAATTGGTTCTCAGGTTAGATATGAGGCTCAGACTTCAGCCCAGGAAGTGTGTCAGGGTTTAGGAGCATAGCTTGCTGCTGCGGCTCCCAGATTGAAGGTATTATCGATCCCTACAATTGTTCCACCTATTCCACCCGGGACCATGATTTATTCTAAGGAGCAAAAGATGCTTGGTAGGTTTCTGAGATTGGGTATTCCGAGGTTTTCAGGTGCTTCTAGGGAGGATGTGCACGAGTTTTTGACTAGCTGCAAGGAGAGATTGCATAATTTGGGGTTAGTTGAGTCGCATGGAGCATATTACACTACGTTTTAGCTACATGGTCCAGTAAAATAGTGGTGGAGGTCATATGTAGCTTGCAGGCCAGCCAATTCACCTCCGCTTACTTGGGCCTAGTTCTCCGCAGCTTTTTTGGAGAAGTATATACCACGTAGCATAAGAGAGCGGTTGATGGATCAGTTCTCTGGGTTGGAGTAGGGCTCCATGACTATTTTTAAGTTTGAGGTTTGCTTCTATCAGTTGTCTAGGCACGCGATTCTGCCTACCGAGCATGAGAGGGTGCGTAACTTTGTTCGAGGTTTGACTCTACAACTCAAATTGGCCACAGAGGATATGGTGGCATCAGGTCAGTCCTTCCTGGAGGTAGTAGATCATGCCCGCACTATTGAGGGCATACTTTATGAGGCCTAAAGGGGCAGCGATAAGAGGACCCACCACCAGGGAAATTTTAATAGTTCACAGGCCCGTGGTAGAGGCCACTTTGGTAGGGGTCAGCATTAGCACCGTTTCTAGCCGAGCTGGCCTGTTCAGGTTGTATTACAGAGTGCTGAGGGTCAGAGTAGCCAGAGTATTGTTCCTACTCCACGAGGTGCTCATTCAGGATCCACAGGTCATGGTAGACATTCTTATTCAGATGGATCTTTACAGTGGTGTATGTTTGGTCGGGGTTGTTGTGAGTGTGATGACATAGGCCACTTTGCTAGATAGTATCCGTCAGTGAAACACCCTAGACGGCAGGATCATATGGTTTGGGCCCTCAGGGCTCCAGCACCTCTAGCCATAGGTTGTGCACAGGGTAGTAGGGGTGGACCCCAGGGTACTAGAAGTGGTCCTCAGTCTGGTAGATTAGTTGGTCATGGTCGTTGGGGCTACATATATGCAATTTCGGGTTGGACAGTGGTCGAGGCTTCATATGCTGTCATCACTGGTACGATATCTATTTGTCATTAGTTTGCCTCTGCTTTGTTTGATCTGGGGCCTACCTTCTCCTATGTTTCTTCTTATTATGCTACTCGTCTGGAGTCTGCTTGTGAGTTATTTCATGCGCCCTTACATGTATCTACCCCAGTAGGAGATTCTTTAGTAGTAGATTAGGTGTATCGGGCTTGTGTGGTGACTATATTGGGGCATGACATGTGGGTAGACTTAGTTGTGCTTGAAATGGTTGATTTTGATGTGATCTTAGGCATGGATTGGTTGTCTCCTTATCATGCTATCTTGGATTGCTTCGCCAAGACTGTTACTCTACGGATGCCTGGTATCCCTCCTATTGTATGGAAGGATATTATATGGAAGGGTGCTTATAGCTACATGCTGAGGAGAGGTATATCTTTCTTGTGCGTCCAGCGGTTGGTTGGGAAGGAGTGCTTAGCCTATCTTGCCTATGTCTGTGATTCTAGTTCCACCATACCTTTTCTTGAATCAGTACCTATGGTTTGCGAGTATTAAAACGTGTTTCCTTTTGATCTTCCAGGTCGTCCTCCTAGTCGTGACATTGACTTTGGTATTGATGTTGAGCCGGGCAATCAGCCCATTTCTATTTTGCCATATCGGATGGCACCAACTGAGTTGAGGGAGCTTAAGGATCAGCTCTAGGATCTGTTGAGTAAAGGGTTCATCAGGCCTAGTATGTCTCCATTGGGTGCTCCGGTTCTATTTGTAAAGAAGAAGGACTGGTCCATGCGTATGTGTATTGACTACAGACAATTGAATAAGGTGACAGTGAAGAACATATATCGGATGTTGTGTATTGATGATTTGTTTGACCAGTTATAGGGGGTAGTGGTGTTCTCTAAGATTGACTTGAGGTTCGACTATCACCAGATGAGGATCAGGGTTATGAACATCCCAAAGACTACATTTAGGACTCGATACGGCCATTATGAGTTTCTAGTCATGTCTTTTGGGTTGACTAATGCCCCAGCAGAATTTATGGAGTTGATGAACCATGTGTTCAGGTCCTACTTAGACTCATTTGTGATTGTGTTCATCGATGACATTTTGATATATTTGAGGAGTAGAGAGGAGCATGAGTAGCATCTTAGAGTTGTACTTCAGACCTTGCGAAACAATCAGTTATATGCCAAATTCACTAAGTGTGAGTTTTGGCTTGAGTATGTGGCATTCCTAGGGTACGTGGTGTCCAAGGATAGGATTATGGTGGATCCGGCAAAGATTGCGGCAGTTTATGATTGGGCTAGGCCTACTTCTCCTATCGAGGTTCGCAGTTTTATCGGGTTGGCAGGTTACTATAGACGGTTTGTGAAGGGGTTTTCTTCTAAAGCAGCTTTATTGACTAGATTGACTCAGAAGCATGTTCCCTTCCAGTGGTCAGATGAGTGCGAGGTGAGCTTTCTGAAGCTCAAGGCCTTGTTGACTTCAGCTTCAATTTTTACTCTTTCGATCGAGGGTCAGGGGTTCATCGTGTATTGTGATGCATCAGGTATTGGTTTGGGTTGTGTATTGATGCAGCAGGGCTGAGTTATTGCTTACACTTCCAGACAATTAAAGGTTCACGAGAGAAACTACCCCACACATGACTTGGAGTTAGCAGCGATAGTCTTTATGTTAAAGATTTGGAGGCATTATCTGTATGGCATGCATTGTGAAATCTTCACTGACCATCGTAGTCTTCAGTACATTTTCAGCCAGAATGATCTAAATTTGAGGCAGCGTAGGTTGTTGGAGTTATTGAAGGACTATGACATTTCTATTCTTTCTCATTCGGGCAAGGCAAATGTGGTAGCAGATGCCTTGAGCCGGAAGGCAGTGAGTATGGGTAGCTTGGCTTTCTTAGCGACAGAGGAGCAACCTTTAGCTTGGGACATCCAGTACTTGGCTAACAGGTTGGTTAAACTTGATATTTCTAAGCCAGGTCGTATTCATGCTTGTGTTAAGGCTAGATCATCTTTGTTAGAGCAGATTCAGGCATAGTTGTTTGATATGCGAGGTTGAGGATCATTTGTGACAAGGTATTAAACGGTGAGGCTAGGAAGGCGACCTTAGATTTAAAGGGTGTTCTGAATATCGAGGGTCATATCTGCGTTTCTAGAGTTGGTGACTTGGTTAGTTGATCATAGAGGAGGCTCATTGTTCTATATATTCTATTCATCCCGGGGCGGCTAAGATGTATCATGACTAGAGGTAGCACTACTGGCGGTATGGTATGAAGAGGGATGTTTCAACGTTTGTGTCTAGGTGCTTGAACTGTCAGCGGGTGAAGTTTGAGCACCAGAGGCCATGTGGTTTGACTCAGAGGCAACCCACTCCAGAGTGGAAATGGGAGCGGATAGCTATGGACTTCGTAGTTGGTTTGCCACGTGCTTTGCAGTGATTTGATGCTATTTGGGTCATTGTGGATAGGTTGATAAATTCTGATTACTTTCTACCGGTTCAGACTTCCTACAGTTCCAAGAGGATGGTTTAGATCTACATTCGTGAGGTTGTCCATTTGTATGGTGTGCTAGTTTCCATCATTTCTGACTGTGGTACTCAGTTTACTTCACATTTCTAGAGGTATATTCAGAGAGAGTTGGGGCCTAGAGTTGAGCTTAACACCGCTTTTCATCCATAGATGGACGGTCAGTCAGAGCGTACTATTCAAGTTCTAAAGGATATGTTACAAGCCTGTGTTATTGATTTTGGAGGTCAGTGGGACTAGTTCTTAGCTTTGGTAGAGTTTGCATATAATAATAGTTATCATTCCATCATTCAGATGGCTCCGTTCGAGGCTTTGTATGATAGGCAATGCATATCTCTGATGGGTTAGTTTGATGTTTTTGAGGTTAGGTCGTGGGGTACCAACTTGCTTTGTGATTCTATGGATAGAGTTTGGGTCATTCAGGAGATATTTCGCACTGCCCAGAGTAGGTAGAAGAGTTATGTTGATCGAAGAGTTCAAGATCTAGAGTTCATGGTTGGTGACAGTGTGTTCCTTTGGGTCTCTCCCATGAAGGGCGTGATGAGGTTCGGGAGGAAGGGTAAGGTCAGCCCTAGGTTTATTAGGCCATTTGAGATCCTTCATCGCATTAGGGAGGTTGCTTATAAGATGGCCTTGCCTCCTGCTCTTTCCAGTGTTCACCCGGTTTTTCATGTCTCTATGCTGCGTTGGTATATTTTGGATGAGTGTCACGTGCTTCAGTGGGATTCGATTTAGTTGGATGAGTCTTTAGCTTTTGAGGAGGAGCCTATGGCTATTTTAGACAGGCAGGTTAGGAATTTAAGGTCCAAGGAGATTCCATCAGTTAAGGTTCAGTGGCAGCATCATCCTATCGAAGAGGCTACTTAGGAGATTAAACCGACATGTGGACCCACTATCCTCCCCTTTTTGAGTCATTAGGTACTATCCTTTCGCTAACTTTCGAGGACAAAAGTCCTTTTAGTAGTGGATGTTGTAATGACCCTCTAGGTTATTTTCTATTTTTCATGCTTTTTATGTGTTTCGAGCTTCCCCTCAGCGATTACAGGTCATTTATGACTTATCGAGACTGACAGTTTGGTGCCCGAGCTGTTCATTAGGCCGTTATGGTCATTTTCCTATTTTAGAACTTAAACTTAGAAAACCTTTGACTTTGGTCAACTTTCTTGGTAAAGGTGCTCAGAATTGAATTTTGACAGTTCTGTTGGCTCCACAATGGGGATTTTAGTCTAGTGGGACGCTTGGTCTGGGTCTGGGTGCTTTCGGTTTGGTTTGGTGTTATTTTCTGTGTTTTCAGGCTAATTTTGCTTTTGGGGTTGACATTGGTAAACATTCGGAGAAGACGGCTTCGGATGGAAATTCTGTCAGTGTTGTTAGCTTTGAAATCGACTTTGGGCTAGAGAAACCTTTGGTTCGGGTCCCGAGGCTTCCGAACTTATTTTTGACCTTTGGGTTTTGTATTGGTAAAGGTTGGCCAATAGTTGGTTTTGGATGTGGGGCCTACTTTTCATTAAATCAACCTCCGTTGGGATTTTCATTGATGTTGTTAAGTCTAGAATGTCATTTTTACTTGAATAACTCAATTTATTTTTATTTGCAGGACCCCGGATGAATTCCCGGGGAGTCTATCCATTTTGAAGTTTGCCAAAGACTTTGCATTGCAGCAGCTGGTTGCTGGTATGGCGCCATAGCGGGCGCCTGGCCACACCTGCGCTGGTGCTCCTATGCTGACCTATGCATGCCGGCGTGCCTGCCGAGCTCGCAAGACAGCGCACCTGCAGCGTGGCAGACGTTGTGGTCGGGTTGCTCCTGCAAGCCCTGGGCACTGTGGCGTGCTCGCGCCTGCCCGTGCATGGGTGTCCCTGCGCCTGGGCGCTGGCAGTTATAAGTTGCCCACTTCTTTGAATTTCATTTCACTTGCAACACTTCTTCTACTCATTTTTCCTCCATAGGTTAGAGCTCCAACCTCCATTTTCTCTCCTGGTTCATTCCCTAGCTTGGTGGTGTTTATAAATTCAGTTTGTGGTCGATTCATGCACGTTAAATTGGTAAGTTTCCACCTCCCAAATCCTTAATTCTCTATTTTTGTTTCCCTTGAACTAGAGAACTTCGGGGATGTTTTGAGCCCCAAAATGAGTCCCTTTCGCGCTCAACTTTTGAGTATGGGTTCTTTAACCCGTTGTGAACATCATTGTAATTTTTATTTTCTATTTCATTGCGTAGGCCCTGAGGGTCATTTTCTGACCTGATTTTTAACTCGAATTTCCGTATAGCAATATGGGTGTCAGTCTTCTCATCTTGACACTTGGATTATGTTCATGATAGCATGGCAGCTTTCTGAGGCTATTCGGAAGGGGAAGGCACACAAGTGATGGTTTGTGATTGCAATTTTTCCCTGAGGTAGGTTACGGTTTACTTTCCTAGACTGAGTTAGTTAGATTTTATATGATATATGTTACCGGAATGTTAGGTTGGACTGTAGATAGAAATAGGGTTAAATCTTGTAACTTGTAATAAACTTGCCATTTCGGATCATAGATTAGGATTATTCCTGTTATCCTTATTCTAGGATCTTGTAGTGTTGTTATAGCTTGTATAGAATCCTTAGTATGCTTTTAGGAGGTTTTAGAGGTAGAGTAGAAGCTTGTAGTTGTTTTCGTAGTTATGTTTCATTATTTTCACCTTATTCCTGGTTTTATGTGTAACTGTGGGACCGAGGCCATGGCTTGGATTTGGACGAAGTTTCCAGGTCAATTCTCTTGATTGGAGGGTGTTTGGCCTGGTTCTGCCTTGTTATGTGCTACATTCTCTGAACGTGGAAATTTACATGCTCATACTGCATTCTCATGCCTATCGGTACGGAAAAGGATGATTTTTGAGGTTTTTGTTCCAAACTTAAGATTTGATATGGTTAATGTGATTTTTGGACTTTAAAGAAATTATTTTGGGATTTTACTACTGGTTTTGGAAAGGAAAGGGAAAATACTACTTGATGTCAGTCTGAGGGGTGTTCCCAAGCCCTTTTCTATTTTTTCACATATATATATATATAGTCCGATGCAGTATTTCAAACTCCCGATGCGTTATTTTGGGTTTTTACTTCCCATTTACATATATATATATATGCGTTATAGGATGCGGTATTTTGGGCGCTCGATGCGGTATTCCGGGTTCATACTATTATGCACTCATGCATCACAGTATCTTCCATTGCATTACATTGGCTTGAGTGTATTTGGATTGTCGGTTGCCTTGTTTGACTTGTTATTATTTCCTTCTTGTTGGTTCGGTTAGTCCTTTTTTTGGTTTTATAACCAGATTTAATTGGATCCCGGTATTTAGCTTACTTTCCAGTTATTTATATTATATATTATCTTTCTGCGCTTTGTAGGCCTATGATGCTTACTTGGTACCCATTATTTTGGTACTCATACTGCAATATGCATCTTTTTCTGATGCAACACCTAGTAAGAGCCACCCCCGTTGATCCTCCTGTCATTCGAGGCTTGTTGTAGATTGGATCACGGTGAGCTCCCGGTGTTTTGGAGACTTTACATGCTTTCCGTCTATCATTTCTGTCTATACTTTGTATTTTGGATAGATAGAGTCTGTTGTTTAGCTACTCCATACTTTAGACGTTCTTGTACTGGTGACACCAGGTCCGGGTTGGTTCTTTTGTATGTTTTGTCTTCTTGGTCACTTTAGGGTCATTTTTGTATATTTCGTACAGTTGGTATGTATATATGTTGTTGGCCCTATCTCTCTTATATTTATATCTTTCGATTCCTTTATATAAACTGCTTTATTTATCTTCCGCGTGGTTTGGGTTGGCTTGCCTACTGGGGGTTATATAGGTGTTATCATGGCCCGGTTTTGGGTTGTGACAAGAAAGCACACGAAAACTAGCACGGATAGAAGTCAACGAGAATACAAGAATACTATGCTAGCCACAAAAGATATATATTACACAGAACACAGGTGAAGGAAAGGAGAGCCCACCTGGATTCTTGCAACAACAATATATATAAAGAGAGCGTTTAAGAAGAAGGGCGGTATACCGGTAACCTCACGTAAAAAGGAAAGGAAGGAAAAGCAAGCAAAACGTACACATGCTAGAGGCAATACAACTAACGAACTCATGCTAAAACACAACTTCAAGATAAGAACATTCAGGAAACAACCTTGCAAATACAACCCTAGGATAGGACAAGCTACACCACAGATGATCAAAATGCCAATAACCAGCACCACGATAAGATAGAATCCGTTAACCCACAAATGCTCAGAAGGCCACATAATAAGTGCCTCAACAAGATAGAAACCACCAATCCATCGATAATCAGAAGCCTTAAACAAGTACTACGTTAAGATAGCATAAGATAATCTACCTACAGTCCCAACGGGCGCCCATATACCTGAGGAACATATACAAGTGAAAACAAACCCTCCAGCATTCCATACTACTAGAGCGTGCACTGAGCAAACAGCAAACAAGGTTGGATCCGAATACAATATGCATGATATGAAGTGATATGATGGAACCGGTGTGATAGTATCCATGTATGTACCTCCTCCGGTGCCTATAGGGCCAGTAGGTAGGATTCATGGAAGGACGCACCCGTATACCTCAACTCCATCTATACCCCTCCTCCGGCACTCACAGTACGTAGCCCCTGGTTCAGATTGGCAAGGTCCATGGAGGTCTTCAAACCACATATTAAAATCATAAAATATCAAAGTTTAACTGCCCGAAGTGTATCCGGGACTAAGTCAGTGATTAAAATCTTGATATAAAATCCCGGAGTCTATCCGGGTCTAAATTAGTAAATGTAGTCTCAAAACCCCTATAATGGGTGCCCGGAGTGTATACGGGTCTAAATTCGTAGTAAAAATATGTCTAGCGCTATGGATCAGCCGAGTTTAGTATCAGTGTAAAAACTGGTGATAAAATCATCATAATATCCCTTTTACTCTAAGAAAATCCATAAAATCAGTTCCAAATCCTTTTTATAATCAGTTATACTGAAAATGGGCCCTCGGACCATGCAGAGTTTAGAAAACCAGTTATAATAGGCCCGCATCCAAAGTAGTGGTAAAATAATGCAGAAAAAACCTTTGCACAAATGATATGATCGCAAACAAACAATAGCACATCGGCTCACAATCAACCTATTGGCCTTGCACAGGCACAATCCGCTCTACAGCACAGATATCAAGCCTAAAATCACAACTTGATGTTCGAAACTTATGGACATTCCCAATTATCCGACCATCTATGGTCTAAAGGCATATATAAAGGTCACACGGGGCCATAAGGGTAATACTATAACACTACATCAAATACTATTACCAGCGTAAAAAATAATACGGACAAAAGAGACGGACAATGTCTGGGGTGCCAACCTAGAATACCCAACCCAAGGATGCTAATTAATACAGTTATAGCCTTTATACGCAAAGTCTAAGGTAGGGAAGACCGTAACCTCCCTGTTGTCTGACGACTAGTTGCTGGAACAACGTTGTCCAAACTCGAATTGCTTTGAGAATCCTCGAATTTCAAACAAACTATCAACAACATATTATGTGTGTCAATACAAAGCTAATGGTACCCATATTGCTAAAAGTTTAGTTGGGTCAAAATTCGGGTCACAAGTGAGCCCATGGGCCCCGCACTCGAAACCAAAAATAAAAACCATAACAATGTTTCCAATATTCCCGGGAGAGCATGCTCAAAATTTGAGCAGAATTAGACCATGGTAAAGACCCCAAAACAGCCCACAAACTCAAGAAACAAAGAGGGAATCAAAGAAGAAATTACGGAAATTAAAGAGGGAAATTACCAAATTAGAGTCCAAGGAACGGTCACGGACTGAAACTATAAACACCTCCAAGCTTTTGGAATGATCAGGAGTGAAAATAGAGGTTTTGGGGTCAATTTTAATGGAGGAAAGAATTGGGTGAAGAGGAAATGAGAAATGAAGGAGAAGGCCAAATATAAGCTTCCAGCGTTGCCTGGGCACACGCGGCCCAGGAGCACATGGCCGACACAGGCGCACGCGGCCTAGACTCACGCGGCTGGGCCCAGGTGCACGTGGCCCAGGCGATTCATAGGCGCAGGCAAGGAGGAAGGGTCCGGCTGGCACTACTGTGCACACGCGGCCATGCCCAAGCGTAGGCATAGGCCTGGTTAGTGCCATGACAGCAACCAGCAGCCAATAACCAAGGCAACTTGAGAAATTTCTCGGATGGACCCCCGGGAACACATTCAGGGTCCCACAAACACAAATGAACTAGGGTACTCAACAGATTTGACAAAAATGCTAATGAAGGTCGATTTAACAAAAAGTGGGCCCCACGCCCAAAACTAACTTTAGGCCAACTTTTCCAAAATGGAACACCATGGCCCAAAATGAGTCCGGAAGCCTCGAGACCCACACCAAAGGTCCCTCTAGCCCAAAGTCTACATTCCAGGGCTAACAGCTCTGATGAAATTTTCATCCGAGGTCGTCTTCTCCAAATGTTGACCAAAGTCAAACTTTCAAGTTCAATAGGCCAGAAACACAAAAAGCGACACAAAACTAAACCGAAAGCTCCCAGACCCCAACCAAGGGTCCAACTAGATCAAAATCCATGCTCCAGAGCTAACACAATTGTCAAAATTTGATTCCGAGCACGTTTACAAAAAATATTGACTGAAGTCAACGATTTCCTAAGTTAAAGCTCTAAAATAGGAAAACGGCCATAAAGACCAAATGAATGGCCCAGGCACCGAACTATCGGTCCTAGAAGGCCATAAATGACTTGGAGCCGCTACAGAAAAGCTCTAACAGTGCAAAAAAGGTGAAAATGCATAAATGACCAAAAGAATCATTACACTCTCTTTCCTAATTGACTTTTCTACACTTACATTATCAACATTTGTTTTAAAATTATGATATTTTTATTTTTTAATCTATGTAACAAATTATTTATAAAAATGACATTTTCGTCGCAAAAAGAAAATTAGAAAAAAATATTGATTGAGTATAAAAGCTAATGATGTTCTATAATGAAATAAATGAACAAACTAAAATAATAAAAACTATAATGTAATAACTTTATAAATATATTTTGATACAGGTATACAAAAATAATTAATAAAAACAAATATTTTTAAAAAACAAATCTTAAAAAATTGCGCAGCTCGGTACATTAAAGCTCCCATTATGCACGGGATTCAGGAAAGGCCAAACTACAAGAATTTATTATGCATAGCCTTACTATGTATTTATGCAAGAGGTTTTTTTTTATCATGAAAGATAGATATATATAAGTAAAACTTAAAGTTTACAGACCACCAGGCTAATCTGGTTCAGGTGAAATGGAGTTTTGGATCAACTGGCCATTAGCATTGTTACAAATCTTGATTTTTCTAACAATATTAGTTCCTAAGATGTCTTCCCAAACCACTTCCATTGTATACACCGAAGGAACTATAAAAACTTGTGTCCTTGCAAGTATTTGAGTTTTTGCGCCTTCCTTTGCAACGACATCTGCCACCTTGTTCTGCTCCCTATAGTTTTGATGCAAGAGGTTATTTTCATGGCTTGAACCCATGACCTCTTGGTCAAAAAATTCTTAAAATATTATTTATTTGTATTATAAATAAGTTTAAATTATAATTAGAAATCAAAATTCATTTATCTATATAGATAATAAACAATAAGAGATAAGTGAAACCTAAAAGAAATATGCATGTATATACATACACACATTGTCACGACCCAATTTCTCAGGTCATGATGGCACCTATGACTCCATAGTAGGCGAACCAATCCCCGTAGCACAGAATGGCTAGTAATGGGCTACTAGCAACCAATCAAGTAGAAGAACAGAATAAATATACCGAAGCAAGGAAAATAAGTAAAGAAAAGGGGTAACATGAATATATATATATATATATGGAAGCTAAATCAAACCCAAAACCTGGTATCATAGTATAAGAGTAAAACTGCATCAACAGAGTACAAAGGATCCAAAAAAAATATATACACATTTGTCTCTGAATAGAAAAAAGAGTACAAGATACAAAGGATGAGCTAAAAGCTAAGCCTGGTAGTCAAGAGCTCACCTTCAGCCTTGGATAGTCCAAAAGTCAGCCTGCACAAGTCTTCACGGATCAACAGCGATGGCCCACACTAGGATCTGCACCAGAAAGATGCAGAGTGTAGTATAAGCACCAATTGCTAAGCTATGGGTACCCAGTAGGTATCATAGGCCGACTGAGTGCATATAAGATATAAAAGCAATAATATAGCAGAAAAGAAACAAGTAGTCATAGAAACGACGAATAAGTACATGAAAGCTAGCACAGAATGATACAAGAAGAAAACAACATACTAAGCTAGCTAATCAAAATATATACATCACAGAACACGGGTGAAGGAAGAAGAACGCACCTGGATCCTTGCAATAACAGTATGTAAAGAGGTTTTAAGGAGAAGGCGGTATACCGGTAACCTCAAGTGAAAGAAGGGAAGGAGAGAAGCAAATAATATAATCATGCTTGAAACCCAATTCTACTACTAAAACATGCCAATAATACACCTTCAAGGTAGGGACAACTAGCCAATAATCCAAGTATAATCATGAAGTGAACCAAGAGCAAACACTATATAACTCCCATATGTGAAACCTCAAATAAGAAACTAAATATAACCATAATCAGTACCAGAGATGCGATAGGATAATAATAAGTCTACCTACAGTCCCAACGGGTTCCCATATACTCGAGGAACACATACAAGTGAAGACAAACCCTCCGGCATCCCATACTACCGGAGCGTACACTCAGCAAACAGAAAACAAGGGTGGATTCTCATGCAAATGAATGATATGATGCAATAGTGAAAACCAGGTGGAACAGTAACTCTGTATGTATCTCTTCCGGTGCCTATTGGCCCAGCAGGTAGGATCTATGAAAGGACATGACCTGTATACCTCAACTACACCGTATACCCCTTCTCCGACACATTCAGCACGTAGCCCCTGGTCCATATCAACAAGGTCCATGGAGGTCCTCGACCATATACTAAATTTCAAGTCTCAATAATAGTCGAGAGTGTGTCTGAATCCAAATACAAAGCCGAAGTCTAAAAAATGCATGCACGGAGCCTATCCGAGTCTAAAACAGTGAATCAAGTTTCAAAAACCCCACCAAGGGTGGCCGGGCATAGCCGGGTCTAAAACAGTAGTAAAACAAATATGATGCTCAGCCAATCTGAGTCTAGTACCATCTCAAATCAATAGGAAATCAAATCTAGCACTACGGCCCAGACGAGTCTAATATAGTATGAAAACAGTGATAAAATCATTTGTTTAACTTTCTTACCCCAAGAAGATCCCTGAAAACAATTTCAAACCTTTTACAACCATTTTTACCGAAAATGGGCCCTTGAGGACAAGGTTTAGAAAACCATCAATAGTAGGCTTGAAGCCAAAACCGTAGTAAAACATGTGAAAAACATCTTTATATGCATGATAATGGCATGCTCAATCACAAACAGTAGCCCAACAGCTCACAATCAACCTATCGGCCCTACACAGGCTCCAATCGCTCTACAGCATATATAACCAGCCTATGATCATAATATCAATGTTCGGGACTCACGGAAATTCCCAAATAACCCGCCCTCTATGGTCCAGAGTCAAAGATAGGGCCCACATAGGACCACAAGGGTGATACTGTCAACTATAACGAATACTACAATCATCGGAGTGAAATAAACTGGATATGAAAAAACGTATAAGGTCTAGGGTACCAAGCTAATAAACCCAACCCAAGGATCCTAATTAGTACAATTATATCCTATATGTGAAAATTCTATAAGCGTTAAATCGTAACCTACCTGTCGTTCGACGACTAGCTGCTGGAACAGCATCGTCCAAACTCAAACTGCTCTGAAAAGCCCCGAATCACGAACAAACTATCAACAACATATTCTATGCATCAATACAAAGCTAATAGTACCCATATTTCTAAAAGTTTATCCAGGTAGAAATTCATGTCAAAAGCAGGCCCGTGGGCCCCGCAACCCAAAACTAGAAACAAAAAATACAATAATTTTCTGAACACTCCCTGGAGTGCATGCTCAAAATTTAAGTGGAATTGGACCATGGAGGGGCCCCAAAACAGTCCACAAACTCAAGAAACAAAATAGGGAATTCAAATGGCAATTTACGGAAATTAAAGAGGAACTTACCGGATTAGAAGCAAACAAATGATCAAGAATCAAAAATATACAAGCCTCCAAGCTTTAGGAATGAACAAGGGTGAATAATGGAGGTTTTGGTTTCTAATTTATGTGGAGGAACGATCTTAGAGAAGAAGGATATAAGAAGAAAATGGAAGGGTAGCCAGCTATTTAAGCTGCCAGCGCCCAGGGGCCAGGGTGAGCGCTGAGGTGCAGGGGGCACAGGCAGCCAGGGCATTGAGGCACACGGGGCACAGGTGGCCAGGGCACTGAGGTGCAGGGGGAACAGGCGCACGATGCTGCCCACACCAGCAACCAGCAACCAATCTTAGGCAAATTTTTATATGATGGACCCTCGGGAATGCATCTGGGGTCCCGCGAACACAAAAAAAAACTAAGCTATTCAACTAGAAATGGCACCCTTCTCCAAATGTTGATTAAAGTCAAACTTTCAAGTTTAATTGGCAAGAAAACACAAAAACCAACACAAAAACTAATCGAAAGATCCCAGACCCTGGCCAAGGGTCCATCTAGACCAAAATCCATGCTTTGGAGCTAACGGAACTGTCAAAATTTGATTCTAAGCGCATTTACCAAGAATGTTGACCAAATTCAATGATATCCTAAGTTAAGGCTCTAAAACAAGAAAATAGCCAAAATGATCAAACGGATGGCCTGGGCATCAAACCACCGGTCCCAGCAAGCCATAAATGACTTGAGGTCGCAACAGTCAAGCTCCAACAGGAAAAGGAAAGCATAAACACGGGAATGACTAGAAGAGTCATTCCATCATCCACTACTAAAAAGGACTTTCTTCCTCAAAAGTCAAGAACAAGAAAGCACCTGAAGGCTCAAACAGTTGTGGATACTTAGCTTGCATCTCCCTCTCGGTCTCCCATGTAGCCTCCTCAACTGGATGGTGCCTCCACTAAACCTTAACAATCGAAATCTCTCTAGATCTCAGTCTTCTGACATCTCTGGCCATAATAGCTACCGGTTCCTCAACAAAGGCCAAACTCTCATCCAACTGAACCATTTCCCACTGTAAGACATGAGACCCCTCTGGAACATACCATTGCAACACTAATACATAGAAAACCGGGTGCATAGCTAAAAACATCAGAGGCAAAGCTAACATGTAGGAAACACTACCATCTCTCTGAAGGATCTCAAATGGCCTAATGTACCTGGAGCTAAGCTTGCCCCGCCTACCAAATCTCATCACGTCCTTAATGGTCGATACACGGAGAAACACCAAGTCACCAACACTAAACTCCGAGGCACGAAGTCTATGATCAGCATAGCTCTTCTGTTTATTATGGGTCGCTTGATGTCGGTCCTAAATCACTCAGACCTTGTATAAGGAATCACGAAGCAAGTCTATACTCTGAGGCCTAGACTCTAAATGATCAAACCAACCCACCGGCGATCTGCAACGCCTACCATACAAAGCCTCAAAAGGTGCCATGCCAATGCTCGAGTGAAAAATATTATTATAAGCAAACTCAGCCAAAGGCACAAACCAATCCCAAGAACCTTCGAAGTCAAGAACACATGCCCGAAGCATGTCCTCCAGGACCTGAATGTACTATCTCAAATCAATAGGAAATCAAATCTAGCACTACGGCCTAGCCGAGTCTAGTATAGTATGAAAACAGTGATAAAATCATCCTTTTAACTTTCTTACCCTAAGAAGATCCATGAAAATAATTCCAAACCTTTTACAACTATTTCTATACCAAAAATGGGCCCTCGGGGCCATGCAAGGTTTAGAAAACCATCAATAGTAGGCCTGAAGCCAAAACCATAGTAAAACATGTGAAAAATATCTTTATATGCATAATAATGGCATGCTCAATCAGAAACAGTAGCCCAACGGCTCACAATCAACCTATCAGCCCTGCACAAGCTCCAATTGCTCTTCTGTACATATAACCAGCCTATGATTGCAATATCAATGTCCAGGACTCATGGACATTCCCAAATAACCCAGCCTCTATGGTCCAGATTCAAAGAAAAGGCCACACAGGACCACAAGGGTGATACTATCAACTACAATGAATACTACAATCATCAGAGTGAAATAAACCGGACATGAAGAAGCAGACAAGGTCTTGGGTACCAAGCTATTAAATCCAACCCAAGGATGCTAATTAGTACAAGTATAGCCTACATATGCAAAGTCTACAAACGTTAAATCGTAACCTACCTGTCGTCCGATGACTAGCTATTGTAATGACATTGTCCAAGCTCTAACTGCTCTGAGAAGCCCCGAATCATGAACAAACTATCAACAACATATTCTATACATCAATACGAAGCTAACGGTACCTATATTGCTAAAAGTTTAGCCGGATCGAAATCCAGGTCAAAAGAGGTTTTGTGGGCCTTACAACCCAAAACCTAAAATGAAAAATACAACAATGTTCCCAACACTCCCGGGAGCACATGCTTAAAATTTGAGCAGAATTGGACAATGGGAAGGGCCCAAAAATAGTCTGCAAACTCAAGAAACAAAGAGGAAATTCAAATGGAAATTTACGAAAATTAAAGAGGAACTTACCGGATTAGAAGCCAACAAATGATCAAGAATCAAAAATATATAGGCCTCCAAGCTTTAGGAATGAACAAGGGTGATTAGTTGAGGTTTTGGTGTCTAATTTCTATGGAGGAATGATTTTGGAGAACAAGGATATAAGAAGAAAATGGAAGGGTGGCCAGCTATTTAAGCTGCCAGCACCCAGGGACCAGGGTGGGCGCTGTGGCGTAGGGGGAACAGGCAGCAAGGGTGCTGAGGTGTAGGGGGCACAGGTGGTCAGGTGCACGCTGCTACCCACACCAGCATCTAGCAACCAACCTTAGGCAAATTTTTACATGATGGACCACTGGGAACGCATTCGAGGTCCCGCGAAAATAAATAAGCTGAGCTATTCAACAAGAATGGCATTTCGGATCCAACAGAATCAACACCCATTGGATGTCGATTTAACAAAAAGTAGGCCCCGTGCCCAAAATCAACCTTTAGGCCAACTATTCCAAAATGGAGCCTAAGGGCCAAAATCAAGCCTGAAAGCCTCGAGACCCAAACCAATGGTCTCTCTAGCCTAAACTCGACATTTCAGAGCTAACAACGCTGAAAAAATTTCCACCCGAGGCCGTCTTCTCTAAATATTGACCAAAGTCAAACTTTCAAGTTTAACTGGCTAAAAAATACAAAAACAAAGCGAAAGCACCCAGACCCCGGTCATGTAACACCCCAATATATCTAAGCTAACATTTGCATATCATTCGACCATTTTATGATAAAAAGGATTAGTCTCTACTTCACGCTCCTTAAACTTGAATTTTTTGCGACATTTGGGAAGTTGCTTGCCTTAAAGTAAGATGGTATTTTAGGAAATTGTATTTGGGTATTTACGTAAACTACTACAACTATATTTATCTCCAAAAAACAATAGAAAATACTTGAGATATTTAGCATTTGGAGCAGCCAACTTTTAATTTTGGGCAGCCACCTTTTTAAGAAATATATATCCTAGTTTAGGTGTTAAAATATATCACCTCCTCTACAATTTTGGTTTCTTATGGTTAAGGAAATCCCCTGAACTCTCTCTCAATCATAATTCTTCACAAAATCACCTAGAAAAACTTGTTCTTTCAGCTAGAACACAAGACAGTCACTCCCTTGTGGTAAGTAACCCAAACTCGTTTTTGAAACTGTGTAGCTGTTAGTAATATTAGAATATCTTGTTGTGTAGAAATCTGTTTTGAGTAAACAAATATGTTTTGGAAAGATATTATATAGATATATAACTCTTATGTTTATGTCAAAAGCTGTTTTTGCTGTTATGGGGTCAAAAGAGGAAATTCAACACAGGGAAAGTTCTGGCCAATTTTTCCAATTTAGGAACCTTTTGTGTACTGATGTTAGTATTTTGAGCATATATTTTTGTACATAATATGTTTTGTGATTATTTTTGACTTCTTGCTAACCTAAGATATGTACCTACAACTTTTGTAAAGACTACAAAGCCTAGTTGTACTGTTTACCTATTAAAAACTGATTCACAAAACAAGGCAGTCAGGCTGTCCAGATTTACGGTTTTGGGAATTTGGTGCGATTTGCACAAACTAGGCTCACTTTTGATATCTATCTAGTTCATTTTCACCTGCTGAAATTTCTGAATATTAAATATGTATTTGCTTATGTATTCAAGGTAGTTATACTCTTGTACGAGCTAAAGGAATTTGTTTGAGGAAGTTGACGCACTTGTTGGTCTACGATTTGAACTCGTCAAGTTGTGGTAGGACTATTTATGTGCTAAAAATCTAAGGTTTGTACATAAACTTGAACTTGTATTCTAATTTCTTGATGAAGTATTTTGATTATTGTCTTGGAACTTTCATTTGCTTTCTCGTGACCTTATATCAACATATTAGTATTTTTGAATTATTGTGAGATATTCGTTAATTTGCCCACTTATACAGATTGCTCGATAATTTTGCATTCTTGTTGGGACTTTATCCTTCTTGTGGAAGTGATTATGTTGTTGTATCAGCATGCCTCTTGATTTGGATGTTTGACCATCTTGACTTTGGATTTGTGGTTCATCTTAATTATGGAAAATTATCCATTTAAGTACGAACTAGAAAGCCATTTTTAATATGGTTCTTGATTCTCTTGATTATTGGATTTTGGCCCTACTTGATACAGGATTTCGGTCCTTCTTGACATTTGATTATGCTCGGTGTGATGACATGACGTACATATTAGGCGAAGTTTGTTATTTGACATCTCGTGAAATAGTTCTATGAACTTTCTTGACACTTGAGCTTTGAATGCCGATTTTGATAGTTGTAATATACTTGTTTACCTGATTTTCATTTATATGTTATGTTGAGCTGCCAATAATTTAGAAGTAAATTAAAGAAATCTATGGCTTCAAGTCCAAACTTTATACACCACTAAGTTTTGTGCTTAGCGATAGTTATTTTCTATCGTAGGTGACGCTCGGGAGAATATTGAAGATGGCCACTTGAAGTAGACATTTTGGAGCTTTTAGAAGATCACATTTGCATATATGCATCTATATTTTGTAGTAAGTTTGGGACTTGTACATGATCCATATGTTACACTTGTATATGTAAATTTTGGAGGCTTATTTTATCGTAGTACTGTAAATTGTAAACTTGAATTTGGTATCGTGTTGGCTGTTTGAGGTGTGTAAACTCAGGTCTTGTAATGTATTAAAGTCACATTTTGATTTGTATCTGCAAAATGGAAGAAACTGGTGTTTTCTTTAGTATTTGAAAGTTCAAAGATGATGTACAAAATGATCCTGCAGTTGTGTTTAAATGAAAAAAATGACTTTCTATAAGATACATGCTTGATTATTTTTGAAAGGTCCGCCATTGTGAATTGAAACTCCTATATGGTTTCTACTTGGAATTATATGAATTATTAGATGTCATAATATTATGTCTTTAACTCTTTTCGAACCGGCCTAATTCTGCTAAGTAAATAAAAGTGATTAATATGTTTTAAATGGAGTCCCTTTTAAACGTATATATTTGTTTTTATTTCAAAAGTGGCATCCTCCCAAGAGGGTCGCTACAGGCCAAGGGTCCATCCAGACCAAAATTCATGCTCCGGAGCCAACGGAATTATCAAAATTCGATTTTGAGTGCATTCACCAAGAATGTTGACCAAAGTCAACGATATCCTAATAAGGCTCTAAAATAGAAAAACGGCCAAAACGACCAAACGAACGGCCAGGGCACCGAACCACCGGTCCCATCAAGCCATAAATGACCTTGGACCGCTACAGACAAGCTCTAACAGTACAAGGAAAGCGTAAAAACGGGAATGATTGAAAGGGTCATTACATACATATATACTTAATACATGTAATATTAAAATAATAACTATAAAAAATAATATTTAATTTTGTAACAAATTTATAAAAGAATTATTCAACTTATAATATTAATGAACTTAAATAAAAATCTAAAAAATACCTAAATTAAAAAATAAAATATTATATATCCACTCAAACCTTTCTAAAATGGCCCCTCGTTATAATTGCATTCACTATAATGGTCTGATTTTCTTCAGAATCAATTTTTCATGTTATATTTTACTCCTCTATAATAGCATTCTACCTATATCAACAATGTCATTCATTATAGCAATACACTTGTCATGATCCAAATTACATTAGATCATGCGCCACCTACTCAAGTTTAACTTGATAGGAAAGATCATTACTACCCAACCATGATTACGCGAAAGTCTTTTAACAGTCACTATTATAATATTCAAATGAAAACTCATAATCATAGATTTTTAATAAAACTTGGCAATATACATCTGTTTTGAAAAATGACAAAATACAACAGTTCCCAAGACCTGGTCTAGACATATACAAGAGCTTCTAATAAAAATCATGACAAAATAAAAAATGACAACTTTCGTTTGAGGAGTTGAGAACACAAAAGTTTATGATGTAGATTCATCACTCCAAGCAAGTTAACTTCAGTCAACACGTCACATAACTACACCCAAAAAGGATATAGCAAGAGTAGTATCGGTACACCACACGTACTGGTAGAAATTATCGATCGACTAAGAATAAATCATGCAATGCACATATAGAAATCAATGAGCAATGGGTAATCTCAGTAATATAACTTAACAGGAAACTGCAATTCAAGTACACGTTTAACCCAACACCTCTACTTACTCCACTACAACCCACAAGATTGGATTTAACCTTCTAATTTTTTATTTGACCTTAGCAGTATTTCTAGACCTTTAGTTTTAACCGCAAGGTGTCCCAAAGGCATACGTTCTCTCCCAAGATCTCTCCCAAGCTTACATATAACATTAGTCATTCATTAGTTATAAATCAATTGTCATTAGCCGCAGATTCTCACCCATATCATTACAGACATATCATTATCAACAGTCAAGGACATAATAGTCACCAACAAACAAGTTATAACAATCTATATATAATTACCTCAAGCCAACCTACAAGGTCTATAAGAAATCATATAAATCACCGAATGTTATCATAACAATTCAAGTCCTCACACTCTAAAGATATGATGAGGTATGTCTACCTTATTTTCACAGATGCACTCCGTACCCTTAGTTCCATCTCAATACACCATTAGAACTCACAGTATCAAAACTCAATGTAAAAGTAAATATAAGTGTAAATGCATACACACATGCTACATGGACTTATTTTTGCTCAACTAACCATGACCTGCAGAGAACGCATTAAGATTCATGTATCATACCAACTCATAGTGCTTGATCCATAAAAAAATAAAGTCAGTATCAATATTTGTACCAGCTCATGATACCCGCTCCACAATAATAAAGTTAGTATCAAAATTTGTGTCAGCTCATGGTACCTACTCCACAATAATAAAGTCAGTAATTGGCTTGTGGTATCAGCTCTATAATAATAAAGTCAGTATAAAAATCCATACCATCTCGTGATACCTTCTCCATAATAATAAACTCAGTATCAAAATTCATATCGACTCGTGGTAACCGACCCCTCAACTAATATAAACCTATGATTCTAAGTTTTTATCTCTCAGGATATAACATAGTGTACTAATCACACGTACACTTCTTCATTACAAGATCTTTAATCGAATTCAACATACACAGCTTATTCATTCAAGCATTAATATAATCACAATCATCAACTCAAGTATGTCCAAAGACCAATCACAAGTAATTTCATTCAAAAACATACAAGTACTAAATCAAGTCTTAACTTCAATTAAATCTACAATTAGCTCATATGGGTTAAATATCAATGTTATCCCAACAAGAACCTTTTTAACTTCCGTTATTAGGTGCGAAGGTCCATCATTCATATAGTTAGAATAAGTCCTAGTTACCACATTGTTAGTCATCTATCAACAATCTATTCATTTCCACATACAAGCAACTCTTAATTCATTTATCTCTAGTTATAATCGCATTCAGACATTAATCATATCGTCCTCTTAGATCAACTCACATAAGGAGGACACTTAACACCACTACTCAAGAACACGAAATATTTCACATGATTAGATCACACCAACAAGAATTTACATAGGAAAGGTTTATCATTTTAGTTCTCTTGCTAACCCAACACAATAAGATTCCAGTTTCTACAACTGCCGTAAGCGCGTCACCTATTCCTCATTATCCATCCCAACTAAGGGTTTTATCAACCAAGCACATAAATAGGCATATCTTGACACATAAGTTCTTATTCTCAAATATTCAAGTATAATCCATCCAGACTCTGTGCTTGAAGGCCTAATTATGCTATCTCCGGTAATTTCTACACAGTATTATGAATACAAATCAAATTCTTACTACTCATTTAAAGTCATAACCTACCTCGATGCCGAGCTGCTGTTATAACTACGTGTAAACTTACTCCTTGCTCTCGTTCCAGGAATCTTGAGGGAGAAGCCGTAAGAAAGAGGGGGAAACCACATCGTCTTGAGAACTTTTCCTCTTTTTTCTTGGTGTTCTAGGGTTAGAACATACCTGGGGCATTTTTTTAGGAGGAGGTCTCCTTTTTGGAAAAGAGCTAGGATCTAAATAATTTACTCGTCATTCTGCCTCGCGAGCTTTGCTGCAGCAAAAGTTTTCTAACAATGGTGAGCTCACTGTGGCGAGACTAGGTCTGCTTCAGCATACCTTTGTTGCTTGATCCCACTTTTGGACTTTATTTCAATTGGTGCTTTATTAAACATGAAATAATCATTTTCAAGTAATTTAATATCACAAAAAAATTTAATTCTACCATTTTACTGCTAGATTTTTAAAAATGATGATATAATTTATAAAATTATTTCTCTATAACAGCCATACTGAAATATTGTATAATATATATATATATATATATATGTCACGACCCGACTTCTCAATCATGATGGCACTTACAACCCCCCCAGTAAACGAACCAATCCCCGTAGTCCAGAATTGTTAGTAATGGGCTACATTCTAACAATTTAAGTGGAAGAACAGTTTAATAAGCGGAAGCAAGGGAACAAGATGAAGAAAATAGATAACAGAAAAATATATACATAAGTGGAAGCTAAACCAATCCCCAAAACCTGGTATCATAGTGTATAAGCCGCAATAGCCTGGAAAGACTGACCACTAGCAACCAATATCTCTACAGGGTCTCTAAACTCTCTCTGTAGCCCCGAAACAAATCTACGGACCCTGCCAACCTCAGTATGCATAATCATGGCCCCAAATGGGGCAAGCTGATGGAAATGGGTATCGTACTCCGAGATGGTCATAGTATCCTGAGCAAGTCTAGTGAACTCCTCTCTCCGACGCTCCCTTTCGCTCTGTGGCAAGAACTTGGCCATAAAGGCCTCATAAAACTTAGACCAGGTCAAGGGAGGTGATGTAGAAGGTCGGCAAGCAACCTGGGCTCTCCACCATAACTTTGTTGGGCCCTCCAGCTGATAAGTAGTATAGTCAACCCCGTGAGTCTCCAACAACCCCAAATGATGCAGCATCTCCTCACAGGTAGCGATAAAAGCGTGTGGGTCCTGACCCGGCATACCAGCAAATCTCAGTAGTGCCAACCTCAAAAATCTACCCAAGGCCTTCTGCTTCCCATCTGTCATAGCTGGGCGATGAGCAAGAGGCTGTGCAGCTGATGGAATCGGAATAACCTCGCCACGGGGAGCCACAGTAGCAGGCTGCGCTCCTAAACACTGAACACCCAGGGCATCCCCCTGAGCTGATGTTTATGCTGCCTCAAAAGGTCTCCCCCTAACATACCCAATAGCTGAAGTAGCAAACCCCGAATATCCGAAGATTGAGCTGGAACTGAAGCTGGCACAAAAACTGGTGCTGGAACTGGCACTGGAGCTGGTGGTGCCTGGGCTGCCCCCGGGTCCATGGGTTGCTGCTCAAGAATGAACTCGGGCTCTTAGTCATACTTGGGATCTACCTCAACTCTAGCAGCTATAGCAGGTGTCACTGCTCTGGGGCATCTACGATCCCAACCTCTACCCCTACGACCACCCTGGCCCCTAGCTAGAGTCGGACGTGCAGGGGCAGGAGGCTCTCCTCCGCCAGAAGCCTAAGATCTCATACGAACCATCTGCGAAAGAGTGAACTAGAACTAGTGAGATTTCCAGAAACTTTCAAGGGTACTACGCACGAAATAGAAACAAGAAAAGTCCAATTTTCTTAAGATGACACTATATCCTCCCGAAGATTGAGTATAGACGTCTCTGCCCCGATCCGCAGGACTCTACTAGACATTGGCTCATATACCGATGATACTGGTGAACCTAGAGCTCTGAGACCAAGCTATCATGACCTGACTTCTCGGTCATGATGGCACCTACAACCCCCCAATAGACAAACCAATCCCCGTAGCCCAGAATGGTTAGTAATAGGCTACATTCTAACAATTTAAGCGAAAGAACAGTTTAATAAGTGAAAGCAAGGGAACAAGATAAAGAAAATAGATAACAGGAAAATATATACATTAGCGGAAGCTAAACCAAACCCCAAAACCTTGTATCATAGCGTATAAGAGGCGAATCTACATAAGGAGTACAAAGGGTCCAAAATAACATATACATCATGTCTCCGAAGCTATGAGAGTACAAATATACAAAAGACAAACTAAAGTCAAGCTCCGGTCGCCAAGAGGTCACCCTTAGTTTGGGACGGTCCAAAATCTCCAAGCACGAGTCTCCCACGAGCTAGCAATGATGGCTCACACTAGGATCTACACCAGAAGATGCAGAGTGTAGTATGAGCACCAAATGCAAAGCATAAGGTACCCAGTAGGTATCATAGGACGACTAGGCACATATAAGATAAAAGCATACTAACAGACAGTATAGAAAAGCAAGTTGTCACAGAATTCTACAAAAAAGTCACACGGGAACTAGCCCAGAGGGAAGACAACAGAAAAAACATACAAGGCTAGCAAGTAGAATATATACACAACAGGCACATATGAAAGTAAGAAATGACGCACCTGGGTCCTTGCAATAACAGTACATACATAATAAGTTTTAGAAGTGGACAGTATACCGGTAACCTCAAGTACAAGGAAAGAAAGAGGAGAGTAAGGATAGACTTGCTTGGAAGCAGGAATCAATAACCTAACTAATCATATCAATCTCAAATCCAAAAAGTAACAACTTAGCAGTATACAATCTTATAAGTATAACCGTAATAGGGGATAACAACGCAATAAAGTAACAAGAGTCTACCTATAGTCCCCCGACTTCCCATACAATTGAGGAACGCAAATAAGTGAAAACAAACCCTCTGGTCGCCCATACAACCAGAGCGTACACTCAACAAACAGCAAACAAGGGTGGAACCTCAAACAATGAATGATATGATGCATGAAGATCTCAGGGTGAAATGGTAACTCTGTATGTACCCCCTCCGGTGCTGATTGGGCCCAACATATAGGTTCCATGAAAGGACACTGCATGTATACCTCTACTCTGCCGTATACCCTCCCTCCAGCACACACAGCCCCAGGCCCCAGGTCCGGAACAGCAAGGTCCATGGAGGTCCTGGACCCCATACTAAAACTCAGTATCAAAACATGTCATCTGGAGCAAGTCCGTGTTCAAGCTAGAGACCCAGTCTCGAATATGCATGCCTAGACCCTGTTCAGGACTAAAGTAGTGGGGAAAATGTCTCAAAAACCCCTCCAAAGGTGCCCGGGAATAACTGGGTCTAAAACAGTAGAAAATCATCTCAAGTGCTCGATCTGACCGTGGCTAAAATCATCCCAATTCAGTAAGAAAACTCAACTAGCACCCCAGCCCCTGCCGAGTCTAGCGTTAATAGTAAAACTAGTGATAGAAATCATAATTTAACTTTCTTTTACTCCAAGAAGATCCACATGTTAAGTCAAACCATTTCCAATCCATTTCCGTCAAAAATGGGCCCTAGGGCCATGCAAGGTTTAGAAAATTAGTTCCAGTATGCCCAAAACCAAAACTGTAGTAAGACGTGGATAAAACCTCTTTATATGAATGGAAATGATATGATTAAACACAAAAAACTACCCAGCAGCTCATAATCAACCTATCGGCTCTGCACAGGCTCCAATCACTCTACAACACAGATAGCCAGCATAATATCACGATAATGATGCCCGGGACTCACGTGCACCCCCTAAATAACTCACCATCTATGGTCCAGAGTCAAAACAAAGCCACACAGGACCATAAGGGTGATAATATCAGCTACAGAGAATACTATACACAACAGAGGAAAGAAACGAGGCAAAACATGGAAAGCGGTCAAGGTCTGTGGTACCAACCTAATAACCCAACCCAAGGATGCCAGCTAGTACAATTTTATATGATATACGCAAAGTCTAGGGAGTTTAGATCGTAACCTACCTGTCGTCCGATGATAATCTATTGGGACAACAAAATCCAAGCCTGAATTGCTTCGAGAAATCCTGAATGATGATCAAACTATCAAGAACATGAATAAAACATTAAAACGAGTCTAATGATACCCATAATGCTACAATTGTAGTCGGGTTAAAATTTGGGCATCGCTGGGCCCATGGGCCCGAAGCCCGAAACCAAAAATGAAAACTCACGTTATGGTCCCCAAGACCATGGGAGTACATGCCCGAAAAATCAAGGATTTTGGGCAATAAATTTGAGGATAAAAACAACCCCTAAGGCTAGGAACCCAACAATGGAATTTACGGAAAGAAAATCGGAAATTGGCAAGAATCATCTACCCAAATGGAATAATCAAGCCAAGAATGTGATTAAGAACGAGCCTGCCAAGCATGCACTTCACCCAGAACAGAATCTACAATCAAATTTTTGAGCTTGAGGAGGATGGCAACAAAGGGGAGTTTTTAAAGAAACAAAAGAAGGCAAAGCGGGGAAGAAGACTTACAAATTCACGAGGAACAATGAATTATCGAAGGACCACAATTTTCCCTAAGCTTGGAACTGATTTGGAATGTTTTAGAGAGAGTTTGGAGGTCTAGAGTTAAGGGAAGATGGAGATAATAAGGCTGGAAAACATTATGGCCAGCTTAAATAGCTGATGGCGTCAGCGATAAATAATTTCCCAGGTGACTGGCACAAGCCTACGCGAACGCGATCGGCCACCGCGAACGTGAAGGCCAAGATGAGTGAGAAGCTGGCATATGCCTACGCAAACGCGGCAGGCTACCACGAATGTGAAGACCAAGATGATGCCATGACAGCACTAGCTGCCAACAGCAAAGCCCAACAAAAAAACTACTCTGATGGAAACTCGGGAACACACCCGGGGTCCCACGAACACAAACAAATAGAGTTATTTGACTATAAACAGCATTCTGGACTTAA
Organism: Jaltomata sinuosa; assembly: GCA_003996215.1. Lineage (NCBI taxonomy): Eukaryota > Viridiplantae > Streptophyta > Magnoliopsida > Solanales > Solanaceae > Jaltomata > Jaltomata sinuosa. The sequence goes on along the minus strand of QJPP01003139.1, from coordinate 20,810 downwards.
CGGAATGAACGAAAATCCCAATGGAGGTCGATAGCATAAAAAGTGGGCCCCACACCCAAGAACCAACTTTAGGCCTATCTGTCCAAAATGGAACACTAAGGCCTAAAATGAGTCCGGAAGCCTTGGGACCCAAACCAAAGGTCCCTCTAGCCCAAAGTCGACATTCCGGAGCTAACAGTGTTGTCAGAATTTCCATCCGAGGCCATCTTCTCAGAATGTTGACCAAAGTCAAACTTATAAGTTCAACTTGGCTAAAACACAAAAACTGAGACAAAACAAATCAAAAGCTCCCAGAACGCGACCAATGGTCCTTCTAGACCAAAATCTATGCTCCGGAGCTAATGGAACTATCAAAATTTGATTCTGAGCACGTTAGCTAAGAATGTTGACTAAAGTCAATGATATTCTAAGTTAAGGCTCTAAAATAGGCAAACGGCCAAAACAACCAAACGAATGACCAGGGCACCAAACTACCGGTCCCAGAAAGATATAAATGACTTAGGGCCTCTACAGGAAAGCTCTAATAGTACAATAAATATGTAAATGCAAAGATGGCCGGAAGGGTCATCACAACATCCACTACTAAAAAGACTTTCATCCTCGAAAGTCAAGAAGGAAGGAGTACCTGAAGGCTCGAACAATTACGGATAATGAGCACGCAACTCACTTTCGGTCTCCCAAGTAGCCTCCTCAATCGGACGATGCCTCCACTGAACTTTCACAACTGGAATCTCCCTAGATCTCAATCTCCTAGTATCTCTGGCCAGAATAGCTATCGGCTCCTAAATAAAAGATAAACTCTCATCTAGCTGAACTAAATCCCAATGCAACACATGAGATTCATCTGGAACATACCGGCGCAACATCGAAACATGAAAAACTGGATGAACAACTGAAAACATCATAGGCAAGGCTTACATGTAGGTAACACTACCAACCCTCTGGAGAATCTCAAATGACCCAATGAACCTAGGGCTAAGCTTTCCCCACCAACCAAATCTCATCACGCCCTTCATGGGTGATACTCGAAGGAATACCAAGTCACCAACACTGAACTCCAAGGCACAAAGTCTATGATCTGTGTAGCTCTTCTTCCTACTCTGGGCTTCTCTGAGTCTATCTTGAATCAAACGGACTCGGTATAAGGAATCCCTAAGCAAATTTGTACTCTGCGGTCTGGACTCTAACCCATCAAACCAACCAATCGGTGATCTGCAACACCTACCATACAAAGCCTCAAAAGGTGCCATGCCGATGCTCGAATGGAAGCTATTATTATAAGCAAACTCGGCCAAAGGCACAAACTGATCCCATGAACCTCCAAAGTCAAGTACACAAGCCCGAAGTATGTCCTCCAGGACTTGAATAGTCCTCTTGGACTGGCCATCTGTCTGAGGGTGGAAAGCAGTACTAAGTTGAACCTCTGTACCCAAATCTCGCTCAATAGCCCTACAAAACTGAGATGTGAACTGAGTGTCACGGTCTGAAATGATAGAAGTTGGGACCCCGTGTAACCGAACAACCTCACAAATGTAAATCAGAGCTAACCTCTCAGCACCGTAGAATGTTTGAACCGGCAAGAAGTGGGCTAACTTAGTCAGCCAATCCACAATCACCCAAATGCAATCAAAACCCCGAGAAGTACGAGGTAAAATGACAACGAAGTCTATAGTAATAGCTTCCCACTTCCACTCAGGAATGGGAAGTCGCTGCATCAAACCACCCGGTCTCATGTGCTTGAACTTCACCTGCTGACAGTTCAAGAACCGAGATACGAACTCTGCTATGTCCCGCTTCATACCACTCCACTAGTAAAGCTATCTCAAATCTCTATACATCTTCGCCGCGCTAGGATGAATGGAGTATCTAGAACAATGCGCATCACGAAGTATCAACTGAATCAAATTTCCAACCCTCGAAATACAAAGTCGACCACCAAACCTCAGAATACCATCAGAACCCAAAGTAGCCCGGCAGGCCTCATCCCAAATTACCTGATCACGAATGTCACACAAACTCTGATCCTTGAACTATCGGCTCTGAATTTGATCAACTAGAGTAGAACAAACCTCAACACTGGCAAAAACTCGACTGGGATCCGACAAATAAATCCTAACTAAGCGGTTAGCCAGGGACTGGATGTCCAAAGCCAACGGTCGCTCAGAAACTGCAAGTCAAGCTAGGCTACCCATACTCATCGCCTTCCAACTCAAGGCATCTGCTACTATGTTTTCCTTGACCGGATGGTATAGAATAGTGAAATCATAGTCCTTCAGCAACTCAATCCATCTCCTCGATCAGCTCTAACTGACTCATAATGTACTGAAAACTATGGTGATCGATGAATATCTCACAATGAACTCCATATAAGTAGTGCCTAAGTCATGAGTGGGGTAGTTGCGCTTGTAAACCTTTAGCTGCCTCGATGCATATGCTATCACTTGACCCTGCTGCATCAATACACAACCAAGACCAACTCCGAAAGCATCACAATACACGGAAAAACTCTAACCCTCGATCGGCAAAGTCAAAACTAGAGCTGAAGTCAGTAAGGCCTTAAGCCCCTAGAAGCTATCCTCGCACTGGTCTGACCACTGGAATGGAATATCCTTCCTAGTCAGCATAGTCATGGGTGTTGCTATAGAAGAAAACCCCTGAATGAACCTTCTGTAGTATGGGGCTAACCCAATAAAGTTGTGAACCTAGATAACAGTAGTGGGACTAGGACAATCACGTACCACAAAAATCTTACCCGGATCAACTCTAATCCCATCCTTAGACACCACGTGTCCTAGGAATGCAACTGGCTCAAGCCAAAACTCACACTTTGAGAACTTCGCATAAAGCCGATGATCTCTCAAAGTCTAAAGTACAGTCCTCAATTGTTGCTCATGCTTGTCCCTACTCCTCGAGTATATCAGAATGTCATCAATGAAGACTATCACGAACATATCCAAGTACGGGCTAAGCACCCTATGCATCAAATCCATAAAGGCTGTGGGGGAATTAGTAAACCCAAAAGACATCACCAGGAAATCATAGTGGCCATAATGTGTCCTGAATGTAGTCTTAGGGATGTCGTCTGCCCTAATCCTCAACTGATGGTAGCCGGACCTCAAATCAATCTTTGAAAACATGGCTGAACCTTAGAGTTTATCAAACAAGTCATCAATCCTCGGCATCAGATACTTATTCTTCATTGTCACCTTATTCAACTGTCGATAGTCAATACACATCCGCATCGACCCATCCTTCTTCTTCACGAAGAGAACAGAAGCACCCCAAGGAGACACACTCGGTCTAATGAACCTCTTAGCTAACAAGTCCTAGAGCTGCTCCTTAAGCTCTCTCAACTCAGTAGGAGCCATACGGTAAGGAGGAATAGAAATGGGCCTGGTGCCCGGCTCTAACTCAATGGCAAAATCAATATCTCTCTCAGGTGGAAGGCCTGGCAAGTCGGTAGGAAACACATCTAGGAAGTCTCTAACCACAGTAACAGACTGAAGAGACGAAGGGTTAGCACTAGCATCTCGTACATATGCTAGCTAAGCTAAACACCCGTGAGAGATCAACTTCCTAGCTCGAAGACAAGAGATGATCCCAGACGATGCACGGCTAATAGAACCCTGCCACACAACCGGGGATACAACGAGCATGGTGATGGTAATGGTCTTTGCATAACAATCCAAAACCTCACGGTGAGGGGACAACCAGTCCATGCCCAGTATCGCATCAAAGTCTAACATATCAAGTGTCATCAGATCACCCTAAGTCTCCAAATCACCAACAGATATCATACAAGATCTCACAATCTGATCCACTACTAAAGAATCTCCTACTAGGGTCAAAACAGAAACAGGAACAGATAATGGCTCAATAGCCAACCCCAAACAAGGCATAAAGTAGGAAGATACATATGAACAAGTGGATCCAGGATCAAATAAAGTTGTAGCAGACTGATGGCACACAAAAATTGTACTTGTAATCACAGCATCTGAGGCCTCTGCCTCCGGTCTCCTAGGGACCGCATAGAACTGATGATGACCTCCACCAGCCTGACCACCATTCTACCACCTACTCTGCCATATGGAGCACCACCTCTACTATGACCACTACTTCCTTGAGCCGGTGGATGAACTAAGCGAATAGGCTAAGCCGGCGGAGTGGCTTGCTAAACTGAGCCCTGCTGGGGGAAATCTCTAGAAAAGTGACCAACAATACTGCAGGTGAAACAAGCCCTTAACGATCTACTCGGTCGGGATGAACCAGCAGAACCCATATGGCCACCACGGCCTGATGCCCCAGAAGTTGTACCCTTCAAAGACTGACCATTGTAGCTCTGATGGCTACTCTGACCGTGCTCAAACTGAGTACTACTGGAAGTCTCAAGTGTTGCCTAAACTGGTCGGCTAGACTGACCCTGATGTTGAGGCCTCTTATCTCTGGCCCCGGTGTCATGACGACGTGAATCCTCTACAGTACTGGCATAGTCCGCAGTAGCCTGGAAAGACCGACCATTAGCAACCAATATCTCTGCAGGCTCTCTAAACTCTCTTCGTAGCCCCCAAAAAAATCTACAGACCCTGTCAGCCTCAGTAGGCATAATCATGGCCCTAAATAGAGTAAGCTGATGGAAATGGGTCTCATACTCTGAAATGGTCATAGTATCCTAAGCAAGTCTAGTGAACTCCTCTCTCCGACGCTCTCTATCATTCTATGCAAGAACTTGGCCATAAATGCCTCATAAAACTCAAACCAGGTCAAGAGAGGTAATGTAGAAGGTCGGCAAGCAACCTGCGCCCTCCACCATAACTTCGCTAGGACCTCCAATTGATAAGCAGTATAGCTAACCCCGTGAGTCTCTAACAACCTCAAATGATGCAGCATCTCCTCATAGGTAGTGATAAAATCGTATGGGTCCTGACCCGATATACCAACAAATCTCGATGGTGCAAACCTCAAAAATCTACCCAAGGCCTTCTGCTCCCCATCTGTCATAGCTGGGCGAGGAGCAAGAGGCTGTGCAGCTGATAGAATCGGAACAACCTCAGCACTAGGAGCCGCAGTAGCAGGCTGCGCTCCTAATCTCTGAACACCCAGGGCTGCCCCCTGAGCGGATGTTTGTGCTGCCTCAACAGGTCTCTCTCCTATCATACCCAATAGTTGAAGTAGCAAACTCGAATATTCGAAGACTGAGTTGGGGCTGAAGCTGGCATAGAAACTGGTGCTAGAACTGGCACTGGAGCTGGTGGTACCTGGGCTGCCCCCGGGTCCATGTGCTGCTGCTCAGGAATGAACTCGGGCTCATAGTCATACTCAGACTCTACCTCAAATCTAGCAGCTCTAGAAGGTGTCGCTGCTCTAGGGAATCTGCGACCCCTACCTCTAACCCTAATACCACCCTGGCCCTTAGCTGGAGTCGGAGGTGGAGGGTCAGGAGGCTCTCCTCTTTCAGAAGCCGAAGATCTCATATGAACCATCTGCGGAAGAGTGAACCAGAACAAGTGAGATTTCTAAAAACTTTCAAGGGTACTACGCATGAGATAGAAACAAGAAAAGTCCAATTTTCCTAAGATATCACTATAGCCTCCTAAAGATTGAGTACAGACGTCTCTGCCCCAATCCGCAGGACTCTACTAAATATTGTCTCATATACCGATGACACCGGTGAACTTAGAGCTTTGATACTAAGCTATCACGACCTGACTTCTTGGTCATGATGGCACCTACAACCTTCTCAGTAGGTAAACCAATCCCCATAGCGCGGAACAATTAGAATGGGCTACATTCAAACAATTTAAGTAGAAGAATAGTTTAATAAGCAGAAGCAAGGGAACAAAATAAAGAAAATAGATAATAGGAAAATATATACATAAACGGAAGCTAAACCAAACCCCAAAACCTGGTATCATAGAATATAAGAGTTGGATCTACATAAGAAGTACAAAGGGTCCAAAATAATATATACATCATGTCTTCGATGCTATGAGAGTACAAATATACAAAAGATAAACTAAAGTCAAGCTCTGGTCGCCAAGAGCTCACCCTCATTCCGGGACAGTCCAAAATCTCCAAGCACGAGTCTCCCATGAGCTAGCGGTGATGGCTCACACTAGGATCTACACTAGAAGATGCAGAGTGTAGTAAGAGCACCAAATGCAAAGCATAAGGTACCCAGTAGGTATCATACGCCGACTAGGCACATATAAGATAAAAGCATAGTAACAGAGAGAATAGAAAAGCAAGTTGTCACAGAATTCTACGAAAAAGTCACACAGGAACTAGCCCAGAGGGAAGACAATAGAAACAACATACAAGGCTAGCAAGTAGAATATATACACAACAGGCACATGTGAAAGTAAAAAATGACGCACCTGGAGTCCTTGCAATAACAGTATATACATAATAAGTTTAGATGTGGACGGTATATCGATAACCTCAAGTACAAGGAAAGGAAGAGGAGAGTAAGGATAGACATGCTCAAAAACAGGAATCAATAACCCAACTAATCATACCAATCTCAAATCCAAAAAGTAATAACTTAGCAGTATACAATCTTATAAGTATAACCGTAACAGGGGATAACACCGCAATAAAGTAACAAGAGTCTACCTACAGTCCCTGGGCCACCCATACAACTGAGGAACGCAAATAAATGAAAACAAACCCTTCATCCACCGATACAACCGGAGCGTACACTCAACAAACAGCAAATAAGTGAAATGGTAACTCTGTATGTACCCCCTCCGGTGCTGACCGGTCCTAGCAGGTAGGTTCCATGGAAGGACACTGCCCGTATAACTCTACTCTGCCATAGACCCTCCCTATGGCACATGCAGCCCCAGGCCTCAGGCCCCAGGTCCAGAACGTCAAGGTCCATGGAGGTCCCGAACCCCATACTAAAACTCAGTATCAAAATATGTCATCCAGAGCAAGTCCGCATTCAAGGTAGAGACCCAGTCTCGAATATGCATGCCAAAACCCTGTCCAGGACTAAAGTAGTGGGAAAAATGTCTCAAAAACCCCTCCAAGGGTGCCCGAGTGTAACCGAGTCTAAAACAGTAGAAAGTTATCGTAGGTGCTAGGTTTGACAGAGGATAAAATCATCCCAAATCAGTAAGAAAACTTAACTAGCACCCTGGCCCCTGCTGAGTCTAGCATTAATAGTAAAACTAGTGATAAAAATCATAATTTAACTTTCTTTTACCCCAAAAAGATCCACATGTTAAGTCAAACCATTTCCAATCCAATTCCATCTAAAATGGGTCCCCAAGGCTATGCAAGGTTTAGAAAATCAGTTCCAGTAGGCTCGAAGCCAAAACCATAGTAAGTCGTGGATATAACCTCTTTATATGCATGGAAATGATATGATTAAACACAAATAGCTGCCCAGCAACTCAAAATCAACCTATCAGCCCTGCACATGCTCCAATCACTCTACAGCACAGATAGCCAGCATAATATCATGATAAAGATGCCCGGGACTCATGGACACCTCCGAATAACCCACCATCTATGGTCCAGAATCAAAACAAGGCCCCACAGGACCAGAAGGGTGATAATATCAGCTACGGAGAATATTACACACAACGCAGGAAAGAAACAAGGCGAAACATGGAAAGCGATCAAGGTCTGTGGTGCCAACCTAATAACCTAACCCAAGGATGTCATATAGTACAATTTTATTCGATATAAGCAAATTCTACGGAGTTTAAACCGTAACCTACCTATCGTCCGACGACAAGCTATTTGGACAATGAAATCTAAGCTCGAATTGCTCTGAGAAATCCTAAATGATGATCAACTATCAAAAATATGAATAAAACATTAAAATGAGTCTAACGATACCCATAATGCTATAATTGTTGCCAGGTCAAAATTTGGGTCATCGGCGGGCTCGTCGGCCTCGCAGCCTGAAACTAAAAATGAAAACTCACATTATGATCCCCAAGACCATGGGAGCACATTCCCGGAAAATCAAGGATTTTGGGTAATAAATTCGAGCTAAAAACAGCCCCTAAAGCTAGGAACCCAACAATGGAATTTACGGAAAGAAAATTGGAAATTGGTAAGAATCACCTACCCAAATGGAAGAATCAAGCCAGGAATGTGATTAAGAACGAGCCTGCCATGTATGCACTTCACCCAGAACAGAATCTACAACAAAACTTTTGAGCTTGAGGAGGATGGCAACAATGGTGAGATTTTAAAGAAACAAAAGAAGGCAAAGCGTGGAAGAAGACTTACAAATTCACGAGGAACAACGAATTATCGAAGGACCATAATTTTCCCCAAGCTTGGAACTGATTTGGAATGTTTTAGAGAGAGTTTGGAGGTCTAGAGTTGAGAGAAGATGGAGATAATAAGGCTGGAAAACGTAATGGCCAGCTTAAATAGCTGATGACCTAGCCCTTTGCGAATGCGACCAGCAATCGCATTTGCAATGAGAAATTTCTCGGGTGGCTGGCACAAGCCTATGCGAACGTGGCCGGCCACTGCGAATGCGAAGGCTAAGCTGAGTGGGCAACTGGCATATGCCTACGCGAACGCAGCCGGCCACCGCAAATACGAAGGCCAAGCTGATGCCATCACAGCACCAGCTGCCAACAGCAATGCCCAACAAGAAAACTACTCCGACGGACCCTTGGGAACACACCCGGGGTCTCGTGAACACAAACAAACAGATCTATTTGACTATAAATGGAATTCCAGACTCAACAGAATTGATGAAAATCCTAATGGAGGTCGATAGCACAAAAAAGTGGGCCCCATGCTCAAGAACTAACTTTAGGCCTATCTTTCCAAAACGGAAGACCAAGGCCTAAAATGAGTCCGGAAGCCTCGAGCCAAAGGTTCCTCTAGCCCAAAGTCAATATTCCGAAGCTAACGGTGCTATCAGAATTTCCATCTGAGGCCGACTTCTCCAAATTTTAACCAAAGTTAAACTTTCATGTTCAACTTGACTAAAACATAAAAACTGAGATAAAACAAAACCGAAAGCTCCCAGAACCCAACCATGGGTCCTTCTAGACCAAAATTCATGCTCTAGAGCTAATAGAACTTTCGAAATTTGATTTCGAGCATGTTAACTAAGAATGTTGACTAAAGTCAATGATATTCTAAGTTAAGGCTCTAAAATAGGCAAACGACCAAAATAACTAAATGAACGACTAGGACACTGAACTACCGATCCTAACAAGCCATAAATGACTTAGGGCCACTGCAGGAAAGCTCTAACAGTACAATAAATGCGTAAATGCAAAGATGACCAGAAGGGTCATCACAATATATTTATATTTTTATTTTAAGAAATATATTATCAATAGTGACAATTTAGATATAATAACTCATTTTGTTGTTACTAGAATTGATGCATCCAAAAGGTATGGGGTGTGGAAATTTCATCAATATCTTTGGTTTGAATTCCTAAAAGACTTAGCAAGGTAAATTGTAATGATCCTTCCGGTCATGTTCACATTTTTGCCTTCTTTATACTGTTAAAACTTGCCTGTAGTGGCCCCAAGTCATTTATGGCTTACTGAGACTGGTAGTTTAGTGCCGGGGTTGTTCGTTAGGTCGTTATGATCAGTTCTCTATTTTAGAGCTTTAACTTAGGAAATTATTGACTTATATCAATATTCTTAGCAATCATTCTCGGAATCAAATTTTCGACAGTGTTGTTAGCTCCGAAGCATGGACTTTGGTCTAGTCTAATCTTTGGTCGGTCTCCAAGAGCTTTCGGTTTGATTTCATCTCATTTTCTATGTTTTTAGGCCAGTTGGGCTTATAAGGTTGACTTTGGTCAATATCCGGAGAAGATGGCCTTGGATGGAAATTCCATTAGTATTGTTAGCTCTGGAATGTCGACTTTGGGCTAGAGGGACCTTTGGTTTGGGTCCCTAGGCTTTCGGACTCATTTTGGGGTATTGGGTTCCATTTTGGTTAAATGTTAGATTTTGGGCGTGGGGCCCACTTTTTGTTAAATCGATTTATGTTTGGAATTTCATTAATTTCGTTGAGTCTAGAATTACATTTTCAGTTGAGTAGCATAGTTTGTTTGCACATGCAGGGTCCTAGATGAGTTCTGTGGGCCCATTCAGAGACTTTTCACCTTAAGTCTTTTTGCTAGTTGATGTTGCAGGTGCAGGCCCTAGGCCTTAATTGTGATTGTGAGGGAGGCCATGTGATCGCGATGGTCTGCCTCCTTGGGCATTATGACCGCAAGGTTTCCTTTAAGCGGCCGCGATAAAGGGCCAAAGGACCCGGTGCCCTTTGTTCTTCGTGATCGCGAGGTTCCCTATCGCGACCACCATAAATCCCCTGGCTCTTTCTTCTTCGCGACTATGTGGCTAGTCTTTGCAATCATGATGGTCTAGATAGCTTGGTCATTGTGACTGCATGGGGTCCATTTGCGACTGCAAAGAAGGACCCCTAGCAGTATATATATCCTCCCCCTTTATTTTTCTTCACCTCAAAACCGATACCCACTATTGTTGTTGAGCTCTAAGCTCTCTTTTTCTAGTATTGATTCATTCCAAGCATTTGGGTAACTAATTCCTTGCTCGTGATTGATTTATTTTCGTCAATTACCCTTTTTATTCTAGTTTGATTCTTGAAGGTTGGGGGTTGTTTTGGACCTCTTCCTCTGCTCATTTTTGGCTCATTTTAGGAGCATGTGTTCCTGGCAAGGTTGGGAACTTCATGGTGATTTTTGTTTATGGTTTTGAGTTATAGGGCCCACGGGCCTGCTTTTGACCCAGATTTTGACCCGGCTAAACTTTTAGTGTTATAGGTATCATTCGATTCATTTTGACATGTAGAGTATTGTTTTGATATTTTGTTCATAATTTAGGGATTGTCAGAGCAGTTTGGGCTTAAAAGACATCATTCCAATAGCTTGTCATCGAGCAATAAGTAGATTACGGTTTTCTCTACATAGACTTTACATATATAGGCTATAATTGCATTAATTAGTATCCTTGGGTTGGGTATTCTAAGTTGGCACCCCAGACCTTGTCTGTCTTTTCAATCTATATTATTTCTTATGCTAGTTATAGTACTTGATCTAGTTTTGTAATATTACCCTTGTGGCCCCGTGTTGCCTTTGTATACGCCTTTGGACCATAGATGGTGGGATATTTAGGATTGTCCACGAGTCTTGGACATCGAGTTGTTATTTTAGGTTTGTTATCTATGTTTTAGAGCAGATTGAGCCTGTGAAGGGCCAATAGGTTGATTGTGAGCCGTTGGGCTATTGATTGTGTTTGGGCATATCATATCATATAAAGAGTTTTCTGCATTATTTACTACTATTTAGGCTGCGGGCCTAACTATCACCATTTTCTAAATATTGCATGGCCCAAGGGCCCATTTTTAGTATAAAAGATTCTAAATAGACTTGAAACTGGTTTTGATTTTCTTAAGATAAATGAGACTTAAAGATGATTTTATCACTGCTTTTCACACTGATGCTAGACTCGGCTGAGCCATAGCGCTAGACATATTTTACTATGGACCCAGATAGACTTCGAGCACCCTTTATTATGGGTTTTGAGATTACGGTTCCTGATTTAGACCTGGATAGACTTCGGACACTTACTACGAGATTCCAATCACTGGTTTAGACTTAGATACACTCTGGGTGGTTATTTTGAGATATTGCAATTTTAGTATGTAGTCTACGAAACCTCAATGGACCTTGTTAATCCAGACCAAAGGCTACGTGTTGTGAGTGCCAAAGGAGGGGTATACAATATAGTTGAGGTATACGGGTGCGTCCTTCTATGGATCCTACCTGCAAGGCCTTTAGGCATCATAGAAGGTACATACAGTGCTACTATCACACCAGTTTTATCATATCACATCATATCATGCATATTATGTTCAGATCCACCCTTGTTTGTTGTTTGCTCAGTGTATGCTCCGGTAGTATGGGATGCTGAAGGGTTTGTTTTCACTTGTATGTATTTCTCGAGTGTATGGGCACCCATTAGGACTTTAGGTAGATTACCTTATGCTATCTTAGTGCAGTACTTGTTAGAGGCTTCTAATTATTAGTGGATTAGTAGATTCTATCTTAACGTGGTGCTGGTTAGTGGCCTTTCGACCTTCTGTGGTGTAGATTATTATATCCTAGAGTTGTACTTGTGAGGTTGTATCCTGATTATTCTTATCTTTAGAGTTGTGTTATTAGCATGATTTGGTTAGTAGTATTGTTTCAAGCATGAGTACATTTACTTGCTTTCCTTCTTTCTCTTTTTACTTGAGGTTACCGGTGTACCGCCATTCTTCTTAAACTCTCTCTTTATATATTATTATTGCAAGGATCCAGGTGCGTTCTCCTTTCCTTCACCTGTGTTCTGTGTTATATATATCTTATGTGGCTAGCATAGTATGCTTGTATTCTCTTTGTCTTCTATCTATGCTAGTTTTCGTGTGCTTTCCTCTATTTGTTTTGTGATTGTTTTCTCCATTATATTCTATTTACTACTTTTATGTCTTATATATGCTCAGTCGGCCTATGATGCCTACTAGGTACATGTTGCTTTGTAATTGGTGCTCATACTACACTTTTATATCTTTCTAATTCAGATGCTAGTGTGAGCTATCGCTGCTGACTACGTGGATACTCATACAACTTTTGGATATTCCAGACTAAGGTGAGCTCATGTTGACCGGGGCTTGACCATATCTCCTCTTTTGGCACTGTTACTATCTTTTGTTATTCAGTGGTAGTTATATATTCTATTTTATTAACTACAGTACTCTGTAGTTTATTAGAGGCTCATGTATTATCGATACCAGGTCATGGGATAGTGTAGTTTCTTTATATGTTTATATTTGTTGTTCTCCTTTCGTGTTACTTTATTTATCTGCTTCTGCTAATTTCTTCTTATTGTGCGTGCTTACTTAGGTAGTAGCCCATTACTAACCATTCCGGGCTATGGAGATTGGTTTGCCTATTGGGGAGTTGTAGGTTCCATCATGACCTGATAAATCGGGTCGTGACAGCTTGGTATCAGAACTCTAGGTTCACCGGTGTCCTTGGTATAAGATAAAGTATCTAAGTAAAGTCTAGCAGATCGGTATGGTGACATCCATATCCTATTTGTGGGAGGCTATAAGACATTATTAAGAAAAGTTCCCTATTTTGGCTCCTTATCATGCGTTCCTGACTCTATCAACTTATAAACTTCATTTGTTCCATTTTTTCTTAGATGCCTAGGAAGAGTATGATAGTGAGTGACGACGAGGCTTCTGTGCCTGTTGCTTCATTATTTCCTCCAGCGTCAGGATTTCAGAGTGAGAGTAAACTGCATTAGCTAGAGGTTTTGGGACTAGCCCAGCCTATGGTAGGATATATGGCTACCCCAGTTCTTTAGGACACCATGGCTAGGACTCTGAGTCTTTCGGAGGGTGTATCAGTATCACAGGTAGGGGCAGTACCCGATTCTTTGAGTGGTGCTTCAGTTAGGTTTGAGGTTCCAGGTTTTCAGCAGGGTTGTATGTCGATATTGGAGTATGAGGCATAGTTTCACGAGGTGATTAGATGCACTGCTAGGACAGTGCCTATAGAGTTTAAGAGAGTGTATGGTTTCATTGGGGGATTGATCTCACCGCTCCATTTGGCAATAGAGCAGTTAATGACAATTAGGATGACCTTTCTTCAGATGGTTGACCATGCTTAGGCTACAGAGGGGTTATGTCACAAGGCTTATAGAGGTAGTGGTAAGAGGCAACGCAGTCAGGGTAGTTCTTGTGGTTCTCAAACTCGAGGTAGGGGATTCTCAGATAAAGATCTTTCATTACTCTCTTTCTAGCAGGCCAGTTTTGGTGGCTTCAGAGGGTTCAGAGTGTGGTTGTACAGATCATGTTGAGGAGAGCAGACATGGGTTATTTCAGGTTTCCTAGGGTTTGCATTCAAGGTGTGTAGGTCATGGTAGCTAGTCAAGCTCAGCAATATCTTCCCGTCGGACTTCATCTGGTAGAGGTTATTTCCAGTGCAGTGAGTGTAGGAACTTTACTAGGGATTACCCCATTAGCACGCCTTCCAATCAGCAGAGTTAGCAGGTTTTATCTCCTAGGGTTCCAGTGCCACCGACTGGAGGTGGTGTGCAGGGTAGTAGAGGGGGTTCTAAGATGGTTAGAGGTGGCCTCTATCCAGGTTGTTCAGGAATCCGTCTAGAGTCGACAGGCACTATGCGTTAAAGCAGGACATCTCCAGGTTTCTATGGTTGTGAAGTAATTAGTCACCTTTATAGAGAGTGTCCCCAACGTGGGATAATCGAGTCTTCAGCATCGACTACTCAGTCCAGAGTTAGACACCAATAGTCTGATGCCCCTCTTGGTAGGCTAGATGTGGAAGTTCCAGATATCATTTCTACAGGTTTGACCTTGTTATCATTAGCTAAGTTTTGGTATTGTTTGCTTTGTGGATCTACCCTTTTTCATGTATATTTATAAATTTTCCTACCTATTTCTTGTTTGGTTGTACTATTGGAGTTTATAGTGTTTATACATGTGGTTTCTCAGTAGAAAGTTTCTTTTAGTAGTGGATAGGGTGTGTTATCTTTGGGAGGTGACTACCTGGAGTTATAACTCGTGGGTAGGTCTTGTTAGCTTTATTTCTGGTCTTCGTTTTGGTCCTAGGATTGGTTTGATTATCTCAACTTCTTGTGGTCTTGGGTGGTTATTGCCTAGGCTATTATCTATTGGTTTCCTGTATATCTTTCAGTTAGTTTGGTGCGGTGTCGGTAGTTATGTACCAGGGTAAGTTGCTTTATCTTAAGGAGAGTAGTGTTGGGCGTGCAAATAGGTAACATATGGTTTTGCTTTTCTCGGGAGGTTTGAGTCGTCCCTCTTTACTTGATTGGTTTGGGAAGTTAGCAGGTCTATGGGTTGTTTTTGTAGTCTTCAGTTTCCAGTCTGGTTGAGTTTGGCTTGTAGCATTGTGGTTGAGCTGGGCATTCGGCCTATTCTTTTCCTGCCTTATCGAGTAATGGTAGTAGAGTTGTGGGAGCTAAAGAAACGACTCTAAGGTATTCTAAGAAAGAGATTATTAGGTTTAGTGTATCTTTGGAAAGGGTTCCATTTGGTTTGTGAAGGAAAAGAGGTGACTCCTAGTATATATATGTGGATTACGGGTAGCTGGCTGAGGTGACAAGTGAGGGTATGCTTTGGTTTTGTGTATTGATGACTTGTTTAACCGACTACAGAGTGTAGTGGCACTTTCCTTATAGGAATTCGAGGTTAGGATTCCTTCTAGTAGAGATCGAGGTGGTGGCCATTCCCAGGACTACCTTTGGGGGCTTATCGCATCAGCTATGAATTTTCTTGTTATATTTTTTGGGTGACCCAAGCCTCAACATCATCTATGGATTGGGCACACCGTATATTCATAGCCTAGTTAGCTCCAATTTTATAGTGTTCATCAGTGATATAAGAGTCTACTCGAGGATTCGGCAAGAGCATTAATTGATAACTGGAGTTGGGTTTCAGAGTTGTGGGCTAGCAGGTTACTTCAGATGGTTTGTGGAAGGTTCTCTTTGATTGAGGCATCTTTAAGCCAGAAGGCAATGATATGGACAACTTAGCTTTTCCCTTTCAGTTTTAGAGCGGCCGTTGGCCTTGGACATCCAGTCCTTGGCTAACCATTTGGTTAGGCTTGCCATGCCCGGTCCTAGCAGAGTTCTTGCCAGTATTGATGTCCATTCTACCTTGGTTGGATAGATTCATCGATGTCAGTTTGAGGATCAGCAGTTGATGTGACGCTAATTTACGTCACTTTCGACTCCTTTTTACTAAGAACAATCGTACGTTTTCAAGCAACCATTGTTGTTTTTGATGTTTTTATGTTGTATTTGTAGGAAATGGAAACAAACACGGAAACGGACGGAAATACGCGAAAAAGAGCAATCTGCCTAAGTGTGACGGCCTGAGTGACGGCCCGTCACACATGTGACGGTCCGTCACTGGGACCGTCACTCCAAGGCAGCAAAGGGACAGTGCCACTGCCTAAGGCTGACGGTCCAGGCGACGGTCCGTCAAGGCAGTGACGGTCCGTCAGCCTGACCGTCACGCTAAGGCAGTGGCTTACGTCGGCGACCCGCGTTTTGGGGATTCCTAGCCCGTTTTGGATTTGGTTTCTTTGGCTCCTATAAATACCCTATGATAGGTTTATGTAATTAGAATACACCCAATAGTTTTAGAATAGTTTTTAGTCGTTTTTTGAGAGCAACAACACGTTTTCGGATTCTTGAATTCGTGTTCTTGAGTTCTTGGTTGTTCTTGTTCTTGGATTATTGAAGAGTATTTTCATCATATTGTAAGAATCTTCTTTCCTTTATAATGAATTACTTCTTTTCTTCTTCGAGCATGAGTAACTAAAACTCCCGCAACTAGGGTTGTGGGAGCCATGGCAAACGTAGCAATATAGATTCCGGGTAGCGTTGGGTTCGATTTATGTATTGTCACGTTGTTAATCATACATTATGTCACGTTTTCTAGTGGGTTGCAAACATTAGAACATGCCTAGGTTTAATTTGCTTGAGAAAGAGATTAAAACCGGGAAACTTGATTAACAACAAGGATTCGAGACTACCAACTCTCGTCTTAAGATTAATGCCGTAACTGGATTAATCTACTTGATGTTAGGATTGAGAGCTAAAAAGCACATCTTTTTGAGATCGAGAGAAGATAAAAGGAAATTTGTTTATTTGGTCGAGAGACGTTTAGACGATACAATTGATGCAATCACATCGTGACACGCATATAGAAAGAACCCGATTAAGCCTAGAATCGACATTGTTACAACGCCATGGTGAACACATCCCTAGTTCATCCTCTCATACTGATTTAAACTCCTACGTTTATTATTGTTTTGTTTACAAGTTGATTACAAAACCCCCCTTTTATTTACTGGAAACGATTGACGACTAGTCATCTACTTCACTAAAGTCTTAATCATCACCATATTCTCTGTGGGATTCGACCCCAACCTTGTTTGGGTTATATATTTGACAACGATCGCTTACGCTTCTTAAATTGAGGTGTAGTTTGAGCGTTATCAAAAATGGCGCCGTTGCCGGGGAATACGGTTTTTGATTAAGTCTAGTGTGTTTATTTGACTCTTAGTCATAATTTCCTGCTTTACGTTTATTTGTTGTTTTTGTCGTTGACAGGGTACATAGTCTGTGCATGCCAAGTACCCGGAGCTCGGGTGAATCAATACTACCTTACGATCCCGAGCTTGCTAGAACTTTGAGGCGGAATATGGCCACAGAACTAGAGGCAGCAAGGCTCGCTGCCGAACTGCAGGCCCAACAAAATCTGAATGCTGGTGGTCTGCAGGATGAGGATCTCGAATTAGATGGAGCTGGCGCTACTGGCGCCATTATTGTTCCACCGCTACCGCCCGGAGCCAAGTTCAACATCACTAGCACGATGATCCAGCTGTTGAACTTGAGAGGAGTGTTCCGAGGTGTCGCTGGGGATGATCCAAACCAGCACTTAATGAATTTCGTGGGCATCTGCAAGTCATTCGAATTGCCAGGAGTGAGTCAGACAGCGATCAGGCTCAGGTTGTTTCCGTTTTCTCTGTCTGATGAGGCAGCGTTGTGGTTGACGGAATTGACCCCCGACTCTATCGCAACGTGGGGCGAGTTGAGAGGAGCTTTCCTAGAAAGGTTCTTTCCTCCCTCTCGGATGATACAGTTGAGGGACGAAATCAGCAACTTCAGGCAGCAACCGCACGAAGCACTGCACGAGACTTGGTTGCGATTTAAGAAGAAGCTGACACAGTGCCCCAACCATCAACTGAACAACGAATTCTTGATGCAGACATTCTACCGGGCACTAAATTCGGCTACCAAGCCGACATTGGATAACGCAGCAGGTGGAGCGTTTATGGGTCGCACTTTTGCCGACGCCACAGCTATGCTAGACAGGCTCACCAAGACCAACAGGGCCTGGCACACACGAGATTCAGAGGTTGCAGCTAGCACCTATACAGTTGGTATGTCAGCTGAGCAGCGCAGAAGAGAGGAGGAACGTGACCAAGACATGGCGCATCTTAAAACACAGTTGGATCTCCTGACAAGGCACTTGACGTCAGGAAGTATAGAGAAGGTGCAAGCTGTGGGTTCCTAATGTATAGAGACTGAGGACGCGAATTACGTGGGGGGTTTCCAGGCCAATGGCCAAGGAAACCAAGGTCGGAACTATCCAAACCACTATGAGAATGGTGGCTACAAAAATCGCGACCAAGGAAGCTGGAGGAACAACACCGATAGAGGTGGGTTGTATATACCACCTAGTAATCGGGATAAAACTGGCAGCGAAGCTGAGACGTCCAAACTTGAGAACATGATGGCAAAGATGCTGCTGAAGGTGGAATCGACTGACTCTGGGGTAAAGGCAATACGGACTGAGTTATCAACGTTGAGTCAAGTAGTGGAGTCACACTCAACCGCGATCAAGCAACTAGAGCAGCAAGTGGGTCACATCTCGGCATCTCTAAACCCAAGGAAACCAGGTACTTTGCCGAGTGACACCACTCATCCGCAGAATGACGCAAGCTGTATGGCGATCACCATAAGAAGCGGAAAAATATTACCGGAATCACATCCGGTAATTCAGACTCAAGGTGATACTGCGGATGATGAAGAGGCAGTAGAGGAGGAAACGCCAAAGCCCACAGAGAAACGCAAGGAAGCTGAAAAGCTTCCAACTATGATGTTTCGACACCCACCTCCGTTCCCACAGCGTTTGAAGAAGAGAGCTGACGACGGTAAGTTCCTGAACTTCATCACCATGTTGAAACAAATTTCAATAAACATACCATTGGTGGAAGCGCTGGAACAAATGCCCGGTTATGCCAAGTTCATGAAGGACTTGATCACAAAGAAGAGGATGGTAAGTTTTGAGCCGGAAGACAACCTCCATCACTGCAGCGCTATTTCCTCTAGATCATTAGTGGAAAAGAAAGGAGATCCAGGTGCGTTCACTGTTCCATGTACTAGCGGGAAGCTCAACTTCGGAAGAGCTATGTGTGATCTTGGGGCTAGTATCAATTTGATGCCGCTAGCAGTGTATGACAAATTGGGTTTGGGACCTCCTAAACCAACGTCCATGAGAGTGATGATGGCTGACCGTTCGATAAAATGACCTGTTGGAGTATTGTCTGATGTGCTAGTGAAGATTGGTAAGCTTATCTTCCCAGCTGACTTTGTAATTTTGGATTGCGAAGTGGACTTCGAAGTTCCCATAATCTTGGGACGACCATTGGTAGCTACGGCGAGAGTTTTGGTTGACATGGAGAAAAACGAACTGACCTTCCGATTGAACAATGAAATGGTCAAGTTCGATGTGTCTAAATTGATGAAGCAACCAAGTGACATGAGGGTGGTCGCGGTCATCAATGCTATTGAGGAAGAGCCTGCGGATGTGCACCTTGAGGAGAAGTGTTTGGTTGAGACCCGAGTTGCTATGAAGTGGGGATCGAATGGTGTGGTGAGACAGGCAGAGAAAGGCGGTGAAAATAGATCAAAGAAACGAAAACACCGCAAGAGAATCTGCAAAGAAAGAGCGAAGAAGCGGTCACGACTAGCTGCGGAGCCAACAAAAGAAGAAGTTGGACAGCAACATCGAATCAGCAGCGCGTGCAACCACTCCATCGAGTTCTCTTGTTTTGGAGACCCTGGCGGTCTCCAACATCGTTCCGGAAATTGAGTCATATCGACTTCACAGGTATTCCTTTATTCTCACAGTTTTTAGTTTGCATATATATGCATTGGGGACAATGCATGAGTCTAAGTTGAGGGTGTTGGGAAACCTGTGAGTCACCACCAAGGGTTTTTGTTGCCGATTTCTTTTCCCTACGGTGTGCTATCTAGTAGAACCGGCATGTTTAGGTTGTTGTTTTAAATTTTTTTTAGTGTCTATAGCAAGCATGCGTTGTTCTTGTCTAAAAACAAGGCCCCTTGAAAAATTTTCTGGTTTTGAGCTTATGTTGAAACAATTGACTGTCTGGATCCTTGAATGTCATTGTGTGAATATGATTAGAATGAGTATGCTTAAACCGAGCGGTTGTTTGATAGTTGGTAGCGATATAGTTTCTTGGTGCTAAGAGTGTGTGAGATTAATTGTTATAAATTCTTACTCTGTGTATGCATCTAGAACTTGCCCGGTCTATTTTGTTAAGTTTGAAGTTTGGTTGCTTAGGAAAGGATCACAGGCCCTTTTTGTGTGCAGTCCACTTAACCTAAAAGACCGTCCAAATATAAATAATCCCTTGATTCCATTTTGAGCCATAATTGACCTTGTTCTTTCATTAACCTGTCACCATTCCCGTTTAACTTTGAATCCCTATTTTGGCCCTGGTCCTTCCTTGGACATCGTGCACCTCAACGTAGGCAAAACAACCTAAGTTGAGGGTGGCTACTATAGAGGTAAACCCTGTTTTGGCCCTGGTCCTACCAATGGACATTGTGCACCTTGACGTAGGCAATCAGCCTAAGTTGAGGGTGGCTACTACAGTGGTAAAGGAGAAGAAAAAAAAAGGATGGAGATGATTGTTGTTGAATAGAATGAAAATCCGGGTGTGCGCCTAAGAAAAGAAAAGAAAAATAAAGAAAGATGAAAAAGATCGAAAAAGAAACAAAAAGAATTGTCAATAAAGAGGTCGCACCTGTATCTAGAATCAAGGAAATAAAAAGGTGAATAAGGATGGATAAAGTGAAGTTATGTGGTGATAAGATGTAAATGGTTCCAAAGAGGGCTTAGTCACTAACCCCTAAATGTATCATACCTGC